>BOPP01000070.1:5001680-5044067 GCA_017312745.1 Gryllus bimaculatus | reverse complement strand
GGCCCGGAGGCAGTGAGCTGTGAGTGTCAGGCGACGGGCGGCGGGTGGCGGCGGGGAGGGGGCGACGAGCAGCGGGAGGCGCGCGTGCCTCCAGGCTGTCGGGCGAGGCAGCCTCGGCAGCCGGGCCGGCGCGGCGGCCGAGAGACTGTGATTGACGGGCCGGAGGCCGGCGACCTCCGGTGACAAATCGCCTCCTGCCTGATGATGCCTGCTGCGTGGGAGGATGAGGGAGGCGAGGGCGTGGGGGCGTCGTGAGCGGAACTGTGTTCGTGTTGGCGTTCTGTTCCTCTTGCTTTTTCTGGTAGAACAGCTCTCATGGACTGATTAAAACAATATTAATAATAATAACAATTATTATTATTATTATTATTATTATTATTATTATAAAACCCTTATCGTTATTATAGTATTAATATTCTTATAGCCGTTCGCTTTGCAGATGTAGGATTAAAGAAGACTTGCACATTTACTGTAGATGCACACATCTAACATAGATTAATATACTAACATAGATTCGAAAGGAATAGTTTCGTCTATACAGTTCCAGAAGTTCCTTTCTATTTGCTATTTGTACTATTTGCTTCTGTTTTTACATATCTGTGTTGATATAAACGTTTCTTGATATTGCTAAATATTAAAATTGGAACACTAATGATAAGTTTCCTTTCTAAAAATTTACTCTCTCTAAAATTTGAATTTCTCAATTCAAGTGAATCCACATTATATATGAGGCAGATATACATACACAGGTGATTATGTTTTATACATTTATTTGAACTGCAAATGGGCATGACCCGGTGGCAGCTAGTTACATAAATAAGATAATATAGATTACATAAGATAAGATAATATAGCTAACATATATAATAATAGTAATAATAATAATAACTATGAAGACCACTGCACTGCACTTCTCTATGACCCTTTAATCACATCCTGCATTATATCTCTGCTATACACTGCCCGACACCTCACTTCACAATATATAACTTACGCATAGCTCGATAACCTACTATTCTCAGTTAAGTCTCTCATTTACATAATAATACCCTAAATTAAATTCTCGTAAACGCTAGGAGGAAAGAGTTCAAATGACAACATTTTACACTGCATAATTTTGTGTGGATTTCAACAAATTGTTCCATATTCCATTATCGGACCGTCAAGCGATAAATAGGCAATTACCTTTCTGTTTGCTGTACTCTCTTTTAAAATGTGCATTACAAAGGGAAGAGATCTCTAGGATTTCCCCACAACAAAATCTACGTGTCTTTTCCAGCTTAATTTACTATCGAAATGGATTATTAGGTACTTTCATAAAGAACCTCTGCAAACTCTAATGTCATTATTTAAATGGTAATTTGCTTCTCTGTAATTAAGACCCCTGCTAAAATTGATGGATTTGCTTTCAGAGCTATTTATGGGCATTTATTATTTTCCGCCCAGTAATATAACGCATCAAGATCCCGTTGCAGCATTTCTTCATCTTCTTTCGAATTCATACTACGATATATTATGCAATCATCCGCAAATACCCGAATATTTGTGATTAAGTGCGCTAGCAGATCATTGACGAATGCTAGAAATTGAAGAGGTCCAATGACACTCCTCTGCGGCATTCCTGATGTCACGCTTGCCCCGGAAGATAACTCTTGCCCAATTTGAACTTTCTGTTTTCTGTCTCGCAGAAACTCGCTAATCCACGCCACAACCCTGGAATCGATGCCTGAATTCCTTAATTTTTGTAAAAGCCGATCGTGGGGAACGACATCTGACGCTTTGGCAAAATCTAGAACTATTGCATCTACTCTCCCGCCAGCGTCAATTTCATCTCCTGATCCTGAAATAGGGTGACTACCTGACTTTCGCATGAGTAACCACTCCTGAACCCGTGTTGGCTATTATAGAGCCATTTTTGATGTCCCATTCTTGCTTCATGTATCTCGCGACTAGATGCTCTTTAAGTTTGCAGACCACTGACCTAAGACTAACTGGTCTATAATTACTTAATATAGTTTTGTAACCACCTTTGAAAATTGGTACAACAAAAGCTAATTTCGAATCTTCAGGAACTTTATAATTATTCATGGATACGTGAAATATTATAATTGGGACGGTAATATTGCCTCTCCTCGTAGTTTAATTATATCCGAAGAAATGTCGTCTGGACCCCTTGACTTACCATTTTTCATAGGTTTTATTTGCCTCCGTAGAACATTTACCTCAATATTAAACTAATTTGTAGCCGAAGACCTTTGAATTAGTGGATGGTTCGCCGAACTGAATTGCTTATTAAACGCATTAGCTTTTGCCCGATCGTCAGTAATGAGTGAGTTTCTATTTTCACGAACAACTGGGATATCATCTTTATTTCCCTTCCTTCTACGAACATATTTATAAAATCATGTCCAGTTATTTCCCTTCCCATCTAGAATATTCTTTAAATATGCCTTCTGAGCAATTTTCTTAGCTCGCTCCAATTCTTTTGAATGGTTTCGAAAAGTATTCATAGGCTCAATACTGCGTTTTCTGTTTTTAAATACCTTTCTCGTTATCCCATTCATTGGCCTAATTTTTGCATTATTGTATGCTGGGTCAGGATTATTTTTTAAAATTTTGCACGGAACAAACTTTTGCAAAGTCTCCTATATATCTTTGAACGCGCCTCATATTTATTTCATGCCTCCCTCTGTTCACAGAAAGCGGTTGTATTGTTGCCTAAAAAAACCTTGAAGTCCGTCTGCATTTGCTTTCCTGTATTGCCGTACATTTTATCCTATCATAATGCCTTTCCTTGAAATATTTTCGTTTAAGTCAAGAATAACCGCTTAGTGATCGCTAATGACCTCAATTTCACAAGATATGAATAGTTCTTTCGTCCTAATTAAGTAGACATAGAATATAGTATCCTGCCGCATCCCGCTCTGAACTACCTGAGTTAATGCACACGTAAGCTTTTCACTGCCCTGAGGAAGCCTGCGACATCTCAGGAGAAACGTCGGCCTCTCAGCCAACGACGCGGCGTCTCCCGGATAGCCAAGAATTTACCTGAGTTAATCCCCTGTTACTAATACCGCAGGAATGTCCTTGAAATTTCACAGCAGAAAGAACAATAATAAAAATATTTAAAAAATTGAAATGTTAAATTTTGATTTGAGAAGAACTGTCATAAAATATCTACTTGCAATGAGTTTCATTTCGGGTTTGAAAAGTTCTTTATTGAGTATTTATTAAATTAATAAATAATGATTTTGGTACTAAGTTTCGGTGAATTTGAAGTATAAAGTATTTGAAGTATTTAAAACATTATTTCTTTAATACGAAGTAACGTGCTACAATGAAAATCAAAATGGATGGATACATACCGAGTTACGAAATTATGAAACTTCGTTTCAATGAATGTATGATAATATTCTATTCACTAACATCGTTTAATTTTAAAACATAGTTTCATCGAAAGTAGTAAAATGTATAACGACACATATCAAGAAACATTAACTCGTTCATCAAGAGACATTAATTTTTCATTTCGACATTGATTTTAAACTAGTTCAGGTTTCTTAGCTGCGACATTCCTTCACTTATGAATTTAACAGAGTAGTACCTTACCTAAAAAAATTAGTTAATCTCTTGAGGGTACAGTTGTATGATTAGCTTAAATCAAACATAAAAACTTCAAATAAATCAGTGCAAATGACAATACTATTACAACTTATCATAATAATAATGATAATAATAATAATAATAATAATAAAATAACAATAATGATAATGATAATAATAGATATTAATATATTTCCATTAAAATGTGACTAAGATAACGCCATATTTCAATTTGTCCTCATTATATTGATAAAAACCACACGATATCCTGTCCTTATATATCCTATATGCCCTCCATAACACGGGCGGATGTACTCTAACGATCAAACTAACTTCCTCTTTCGACTCAACTCACGCCCAATAAATTTGAAATCGCTGTATGAGAAATTGAAACAATCAATATTCAATTTTGTTTCAGTTCAACCTTTCAAATTTCAATCTG
This sequence comes from Gryllus bimaculatus, assembly GCA_017312745.1. Taxonomy (NCBI): domain Eukaryota; kingdom Metazoa; phylum Arthropoda; class Insecta; order Orthoptera; family Gryllidae; genus Gryllus; species Gryllus bimaculatus. The sequence goes on along the minus strand of BOPP01000070.1, from coordinate 5,040,023 downwards.
AAAGCCGTTGTAAACGTATCGACGATGAGAAGCAATTCTTTTGCGCTCACGTAGCGCCTTAAATGACATTATACTACATAGTGCGCCCTACGTTTACTTTACTTTAAGATTGGAAGATTTTGGTAGTATATAATGAGAGGTGAAGATAAAACAATCCAAAAACTTGCCAAAATAACTATTGCTCTATATATACACACACAAAGCACTGTGCAAGCCGGTGTATAGAAAGTAACAATCGTGATATTAGGATTATTTACATCCATTAAATTAAGGGTTCGACATTTTAAACTCTACTGAGAATCATGATGTTTTGAAGTAGAATCTAGAGCTTGACAATTAAACGTTTATGAGATTCAGGTATAGCTCACATTGTCAATGTTTCACTGGGTTATTTCAGTCACATTTTTTTACGAGACATTGGTTATGACGATGGAGATGATTGTTGGTGCGCGATGAAGAAGAGAACAGAAGAAAAGCAAATAAATGTCAATAAAATAGAATCATTCATAAATGCGGTTTATCGCAAAATACAAGTTTTGCAACATGTTAGTTATTGATGACTTTGCTATAAAAAACCCTGAGCAAGCTACGATGAGTTCACAATTTCTTTCGATCTCATGAAAAACGGTAATCACTTTCATGTTTGCAGGTCAAGTTTATTTTCTTTGTTTTTGATGTTCATAGAAAAGACTAAATATAATTTTTTATCCCTAATTTCTCATCAAAACGCTGCATGTTCTTATTGCTGGTATACTAAACTACCATCTGTTTCTCTCTCGTTCATTCACACTTATTTTCCGTTTACTCTTCTCTTTTCTTCCTATTTTCCTACTCTTAACTCGCATATGAAAAAAAAACCTACCTATCATCTTTCACACTCGTTTTTCCATTTACTCTTACTTCTCCCTCTTTTGTGCTTATTTCTTCATTCTTGACTCACATTTTAAAAAAAAACATCTTTCGCTTTGCTATTGTTGTTGTTCTTTGTGTTCTTTCAACTCGCCACTTTCCTTGTCGTGTATCTCCTTTCCCTTTCCCTAATCTGCTTTCCCGCTCTCACTCGGCGGCTTTCACACTCATTCCGGCACTTTCCCTCTCGTTTCGCCAGCGAGGTCCCTCGCATCCCCGGCTCTCTCCCCCTCCTCCCCAACCCCGTTCCCCGCATCGCGCTCTTGCCCCGCCCCTCGCCGCGCCCCGCCCTGCGCCGCAACCCACCCGCTGATATTTACGCAAGGGCTCCGCGAGGGCACGAGCTCGACGGCGTTAATCTCTCTCTCGTTAGTGGCTTTTAATTTCTGCGGCAGCCTCTCGAGGTGGAGCACGCGAGCGGAAAATGCCAGCGCAGGGGTTGGCGTGGGGGCAGAAGCGGGGCCCGGTGAGGGGGCGCCCCAGGAACGTGCCGACGTCAGCGGCGACCCGGGTCGTCGCCCGTTGGCGCGTTGGTGGCGCCGGGAGAACATGGGGCATTAAGGCGTGCGTGGATATGAGGTGCGGAAAGCTTCTGACTCGCATGTGTCGGGATTATAAGGGGTGTCGCTGGTGGCGATGAATTTGGAGTAGTAAGTAGAACGTTCTGGATGAACGGGCTGTCGGGGGCGTCGGGGGCGTCGGCGGCGTCGGGGGCGTCGAGGTTCTCGTGAAAGTCGTGTCTGGACAATCCAAAGCATTTGTGCGTCGTGGGTGTCAGGGAATGCTAAAGGAATGGAAGTATTTGATCCGGGGACACGATATCATCAGCGTTTGACGGGTATCGGGGTCGTGTGATGCGTGTAGGCGAGGGGACTTGAGGGGAGGGGGTACATCAAGGGTTTGAAGGACGTCAGCGCGGGTCGGTGCGCCGAGTGCCGGGGTCAATGAGCTGTAGCACCTGCTGTTTGCTGTTGTGAAATTTCGTTCCGTCAGAAGCCAGCTTAGTGCGCTCCGGCTGCATTAGTAATGCTATTCGCCACGCTGACGCGAAGTCCCCACCAGCGGCACCGAGTTGCCTCGCCTGTCGTTCTCTGCTGTGCCTTGCCCTGTACTTTCTTGCCCCTTTCCCGGACGCGCAGAGGGGGAAAGCGACGAGTCCTCGGAATTCGGCGTCGCTCGAAGGCTATTGACGACTTGCCGTCACTCGTAAAACTACGTATGCGCATATTGGAGTATGCAAAGAGCTCTCTGCTCCTTTTATTGTCCTAACCCGTGCGTTCCAGCTCGTGCGCACTCTGACTACCTGGACGTATGAATCAGACGACGAGAAGCAATTTTGTCCTGAGTGCGCTGAAGCTACTGAGGATTTCGCCGGTCGACTTGACCACCGTCGTGCTGTGAAGGACGTCTTTTAATGAACTGCTAGTTCCCAAGAGCGAAGGGCAGATGGCAGAAACACGACGAGGTGCTTAGGAGGCAGACGTGCAATTGCAGGACTGGAAAACAGTGTTGTAAGTTAATCAATTGAGGAAATGGGCGGAAAGTGGCTAACTGATTCCAAGAAATGAGGTGCGGTGTATCTTTTCACGGAATATTGATCATTAAGTATCAATGAGTTTATTTTGTGCAGTTACAAACTAATAAAAATCATTTAATAACTAAGGTTTCACAATTATTTACGGTTATTTTTTACATCAAAATCACAAGAGCTTCATACCTCATACGGGAATGCTACCTGATAAGTCTGCTGCATGTTTTGTAATCATCTTCTGGGTCAATGATGCCCATTTCGATTGAGATTTGCTATTAGTTTTCTTTGATTGCCTGAGTAAATAATGCATTGAATCCCATCTGTAATCTAAATGCAAGTTTTCTTCCGCCTAAACTTCAAATACAGTTTTTACTGATTTTGACGTTAAATATGGCTGACTGGTAGCTGGTTAATTATTGCTGAAAGCTGTAATAATTGTGGTACAATAAAACTGACTCGCCTAACAATACTGGAGCGTGTTACTGAATATTTTTAGATATCAGCGAAAGTACAAAAAAATTAATATAGTACGATACGTAGCTATATTTTCAAAAGTTGAGGGGAAATAATCTCTTTATACACATTTTTGCTCTGTCTTTCTAAACAAAGAGCATACAAAAGAACCGGACCGGATAAAAAAGTTAAAACAGATAAAAATTCCTCCTTAATACAATTTTTAAAGCAAAAATTATTCCAAATTGGAATTTAAAAATATTTTTCATGAAGTATATAAGAATATTTTTGAATATTTGCTGAGAAAAATTATTTTGAAAATCTGTTAAAAATATTTTTCGACATTTGCTGAAGCTTGACAATTACAATTTCTTTTACTTTAATTTTCAGAGCACCTCTAATAAGAATAAACGGAAAACGTATTCACTAACTCGAACTAAAATAAAAATTATAGTTAAGAAAAGTAATAAAATATCAGAAATCATAAAACATGAAGATGTTTTGAACTCAAATAACAAAGATAGTGATGTGAAATACAATAAAATTACAACCCCGTCAACTTGAAACCTTGTTGAGAAAGCTGTTATAATGATATCTAAGTTACAATGATAGAAGTGAATAAAATGTGCTTAGATTCTTCAACGATTTTTTTAAAATTACAGATGATGTCACGAAGGTTTGTCACAGAATTTAACATTAAATTGCATTTCCCAAAATATTTTCACCATGATGTTTCCAAAACCTTTTCCTACGAAATTTTCAAAAAACTAAAAAAGGCAGATTTAGATTATTTTGAGTTTGCTTGTTAAAGACTTGTTCTCTTGCCATTATTTGCTCAAATAATTATGGGTTAAAAACAATAAAATCGATGCGAAATTTAAGTTCTAAGTGAAATATTTTGTGCAGCATAACTATTTCTTTACAATTACGGACTACGCTGGGCTTCAAAGAGGAATATTATTTTAATTTTTAGAATGATATTAAATACTACTTAAACTGTACAATTCTAAAATACTAAATATGCCTGTAACGAGCATTGTATCTCAGATTCTGGGTCAATGATCCTGTCCCATATAGGCTTTTTCGTTCAATTTCTCTGATCCTTTTAGGAAAAGTTGAGAGGGCATCACAACATAACTGAAGCTTCTCTATCTGTAATAATAATAATAATAATAATAATAATAATAATAATAATAATAATAATAATAACAACAATACATCTCTCTCGTACCACGTGCGCGACCAAAGGTAAGATTGAATGTCTGGCGAGGGGGCACGAGTCGTAACACGTCCCTCTGACGCCAACGAAATATAAAACCGTGATACACCGTGGTTTCGTACCTATCAGGAAACGTTTTCCAGTGACCGACAAAAAAAGAGAGATTATTCTCTCTTGTATGGCAGCTTTATCTTGACAATTGAGCTAGCAGCACGAGTGTGAGGGTCCTTCAGATACGCCCACGTGTTACAGAAGTCTAAGTGGAAAATTAATTGAATGGATCGCGGATCGCAGCATTCAACATAAAACACACTGTTTTCTCAACAGAAAGAAAAGTAGTAAAACATATATATCCTTGTGAATTTTTATACAGAATATTTATTAAATATTTTAAAGATTGGTCGAGCATATTATAAGGCATATTTCAGGCAGTTTTACTGCATCCGGTCTCTAGTGGTCATCATTTCGTATCTGCTGTAGAGAGGTTCAATCTTCAACGTAAAAAGCGAGCGTCGCAAGAAAAAAACCGGTAATGCCAACCAAATCTCTCTAATGAGAAAGAAGAGAAATGGAAGGAGGACGCAGAAATTTCAATCCTTGCACAAGGATACAGCAATTGCTGTTTTCAGTCTCATCCTTTTAAAACTCACAAATGCTACATTTTAACCAGACCACATAAACAATGAAAGCATGATGCAAAAGTAGTGGGGTGTTTCATGACAGACGTCAGACCAGAACATAGATTTTAAGGCAGTTAATAGATAGTTGACTTGTGGTTTACTCCATCCAGAAACAAAGTTTTATGAAAGCTAACCAAGATCAGGTTATTGCAACGAGTATAATAAGAGACACCTCCTTACTGAGTGATGAATGTCGAAGATGCAGGCATTGAAAACATCCAACATTCCATTACTGGTTTTAATGCGTTGGCTTCCACCGTTTATAAAGTAAGGAAATATAATAGTGGAATTACAATTTTTGTGCTTGAAGCATATTTAAAAAATGGATATGGAAAACATAACGGGTATGCTCCTGGAAAGAGTCACTAGCTCCTCTGCAGGTAAATTCTCCCAGTTAACAATGGTCTTATTTACAATGCAATTTCATATATCCATTCTTTGTTTTCTGCGTTTTACTTTCTGTGTGTACGCGTGTGCGCATGCGTATGTGCGTGCCTGTGTGTGCGCTTGTGCTCGTGTGTGCATATGTGCATATATGTGTGTTCACCCATACTTATTAGGTGACTTGGCATTTCAAGTTTTTCACTGATTGCTTTCCATTGTGGTTGCTTTGAGTACGCTTAGAAGTGTTCACGCAGTCGTGGTGCTTTCCTACATATATTTTTCAAGATTCCTAATTAATGTTTATCCTGTTGTTTCTTTTAGTGAATTTATCACTTTCTGCACTAGGATTACTACTTTAATCTGACCTTAACTATAAGAATCTCAGCACGGTACTCCGTATTTCATTATGGGACAAGTGAAGGAAATGAAAACCTGTTTTTTGTGTTGAAATTAGCTTTTTGTTAAATGCGCAGAACGAAATGAAGAGATTTCCAAGTCCTGTGTGTAGTATAACTAATGTGATGAGAAGAGCTGAGGTCGCTTCGAGTTAATACCCCCGGATTATTATAGATACTTACCTTCGAAATTGTATTTCAGAGGTTGATTTGTGTACACCTTGTAGAGGGCACACTGCTCATTTTCGTCCGACAGTGGTGGCGAGAGGTAGTCAGAGGTCTGCTGTGCGACTCTGTCAGATCTGTTGCGATAAACCCGTTACTTCGCCGTTCGCCACTCCATTGGCGGATTGGCGGGGAGCCACGCGTCGCGTCGCAATACTAAATTATAATCTAGTGTAGTGAACCACACAATTGCTACTGATATATAATTCATCGAAATAATTCCGGTGAAGTGCGACTCAGTGCAAATTAGTGTAGTGAATGGCATGCAGCTATGATCCGCAGACTATGATCACAACTAAGAACACCAAGGATAAAACAAGAACTTAACATACTGGTAAATAAAGAACGTAAATCAATCAAGCACTTCAATAATCAGCATTTCCAAACACTAATTCAATCACTAAACTCTAACAACAAATCCATTTGGCAATTCTCAAACAAAATATTAAGAAAAAAGAATACCATCCCCCAGTAGACACTCCCACAGGAAAAATGTACACACCTGCTCAGAAAGCCGAAGAGCTAGCTAATTACTTTGCATCCACCTTTACCCTGAATAATACTAAACCGCACCCTAGTCATCTCACAATTAACAAAATAGTAAAAAAACAGATTTATGACCCGCATCATAAAATACATTGTCACATTAAAATCACCAATCAGACATTGCATCATTGACCAATATCCTCAACTTATACCACAGACGTGGTTACTTTCCGCAAGCACGGAAACATGCAATGTTTGTTCCAATACAAAATCCAAACAAGAAAGCATCCCTAACCAACAGTAACCGACCAATCAGTGTGCTTCCCACGCTATCTAAATTATTAGAAAAAATATTATTAAAAATATTCTAAACACATCTTCACAACACAAAGACCATACCCATGGAACAAATGGGATTCACAGAAAAAGTGTTCACAGATCACCAACTCAGAATCTCTGAAAACATCCATACGGCATTCAAAAAAAACTATCATACAATAGCAATCTTTCTCGACATTTCTCAGGCCTTCGATAGAACATGGCACCAACATCTAAACTATAAAATAATAGAAATAGTTACTCCACATTATCTTACGTAAGTCATTTCCAACTTCCTCGATAATAGAACTTTTGCCGGTACAGTTGGTAATTCAAAAGCAGGCCTTCCCCAAGGCTCCCTGTTATCTCCCGCTCTTTATAATTTGTACGTAGCCGAACTACCGAAACATTGTAAAATAAAAACCGCTCAATTTGCAGATAACACGGCTATGAATTGATCAGGACCCACCATAAACTCAATAAAAATCAATCTTCAATTATACCAACACCAAATTTACAGTTGGGTAGACAAAAAAATTAAAATAAATCTCTCAAAAACAGTAGCAAAAATATTTTCCTTAAGGTCTTACGTTCCCCCACCCTCCTTACAAATGAATCAAGAATCTGTACAATGGTATCCTCATAATAAACCTATAAAATATCTAGGCCTTTTCTTAGACTCCCGACTCAATTGGAAAAACCATATCGCCAATAAGGATATACAAGCAAAAATAAAACTACACCAACTAAAACCAATATTAAATAGATCAACTAAACTACCATACAAAACTGCCTTATTTCTTCATAAAACTATCATACGACCACTACTATTGTATGCAAGCACAGTTTGGATCAGCGTAGCGAAATCTCATACAAGAAAACTCCAAGTAATCCAAAATCAGTTCCTCCGCACCATCACGAATGCCCCATGGTACATCTCCAACGCTCAAGTTCATAAAGAATTTCAGCTAGAACCGATAAACCACATCATTTTTGTATCCACACACTTCTTCCAGAACATCCCGAATATACCCAAACTAACCCCACCAAGACTATGACAAAATACAATTCGAATACAATACAAATACCAAATACAATTTATAGAACCCACATCAAGAATAAATTTCCTTTCCATACGTTTCTAAATAAATTCACAGATCTTCACCCAAAGTAGAGATCTCTACCATCCTAGTAGTAATGTAAGTTGTATTTTAATATTATTGTAAATTAATTATACGTCGGTATAAGCAATTATAACAAATGCAGAGGGTATTAAACACTGATCTTTATATTATAATATCCTAAAGAAAATAAATAAAAAATGGCATACAGCTATTTCGACACATTGTTTATTAGAGACTTCCCTGTCTTCAATTCCTCGTGAAACTAATTTTTTTCATCAGGAGTTATTTTCATTCCGTTTTTGTGGGTGCATTTCAACAATTCTTCAATTTATTTTTTCAACTGATCTACGTATATGACGGATTCGTCTTAATTTATCGATAAACGATGCATTTGTCCGCGAAACGTTGGATTGTGGTTCTAATTTCGGTACCGATATCATTAATATTTATAAGAAATGGGAGGAGTCCGAACACGCTTCCCGGACTCCGGACGCCATATGACCCTCGTTGAATAGAACTCATCCATTCGAAATCGCTGTGCCTGACCCCGTAGGAAATACGTTATCCAGATAACTACACGCGGGTTTACTTACAATCCGATAATCTTATTCAGAAGTCTATTTCGAAAGGATTATGAAAGCTTATCATGATGACATCAAATCTTTTTCCTTAGTGAAGTGTATCGGCCATCTCATGACAAACAGTAGCTAGCAAGATAAAGGATAACAAAGCTTTTGGCAGACAACAGATAATTATCTGATTTGCCTACGCAAGTATTTGTATTTACTAGGCTGTCCGGGTGACGCCGCGTCCATGGCGAAGATGCCGACGTTTCGGTCGTCATTCTGCGACCTTCCTCAGCGCGTAATGCCGCATTATGCAGGACGCATTACGCCCTGAGGAAGGTCTCAGAATGGCTACCGTAACGTCGGCACCTTCGCCATGGACGCGGCGTCACCCGGACAGCCTAGTAAATACTGACTCCGGCCGTGGAAGCCTACGCTCTCGCAAGTATTTGTTATTACACGGGAGCGAATATTTTCTTATACAAAATTTTACAAAACACTCGCTGATACTTGCATTCATAATTCAACTCTGTATATCCATAACCCAAATGTGTAACCTACATTTTTTAAATGTTTTAGATCTTCAATAAATTGAATGATATAAAATTAATCTCAAGAGAATTTTCTACCTCCCTATAATAGTTTTGAAGGGCGAAAAATTTCACTGTGGCAATGTTTTTGCGGCAAAGCACAAGAACTTTGATGAAAGGTTTGACTAAATTTAGTTCATAAATTCATTCTCTAACAAAATCATGTATTTACTTATTCCGAAATCCCCCCAAATTGGTTGCCTTGGGCGCCGTCCATCGGGCTAATGAAGTCGTTACCAAGATTAGGCCTAAAGGAACAAAGCCTCATATTCATAGTTTAAAAATATTAATAAAAAAGAGGAAGACTGTAAGAAGGTAAGCAAATGTGGACTGAGGGAAAATTATAATGTACACCTCTGTTCTTCACAATGATGTTAATTTCTCAAATGCTTAGAAACACTTTGAATTGTTTAAAAAACTTACCCTAGGGATGTACGGCAGCACTTCCTTTAAAGTATTTCGGTAGAAATGCGCCTTTTGAGTTGGATCTTTCATGTTAATGACGTCCAGGAACTGCAGAGCGTGCACGGAAGGATCACTGCAACACAGACGTAAAGAATGTTGAGAGAACGTATCAATAAAAGTCCTGCGAAGCACATAGAAATCGAAGTCGCTGTCCTTACATCTCACTGGAGCAAATGCAATATTTTCAATTGATTTCTCAGAAAATGTTTCGTATTTGAATCGTGAATTACAGTCATGTAAGAGGAAATGAATACGAGATCTTTTCAAAAGAAGTTGTATATTTGATTGACGTAAAGTCTTCTGTCATAGTTAAAATTCCAAAACATGAACTTGAAGTGCAAAAGTAGGTTGGTTTTAGCACGGAAATATTGTGAGGTCTGTTTGATTCGTTTTGTCTCTACTCATATTGAGCACTAGTTTTAACTTTCATCCTTAAACTCGAATTCATTTAGTCTTGTAGTTTTTTAAAAATTTGTGTTATTGTGATAGTTTGTGCGTCTACAAATAAGAAACTAATAATTCTCAAATACAAAGCACTACTCATGTATATTTCCATGTGAAACAATATATAAATCGCTTAGAATTCCATGAGTAAGATATATTAGATGGTAAAATTTGATAACACATTGTTTTAGAATAATACGCATACGATCTATTACAAATGGTTCGCGTTCTTTTTATTTGTTTCTGAAATTTTCCATTTCTTTTTAATTTAATGCTTTGAACGTATAACGAATTGTATTTTCATTTCAAAGTAAGTTTTTTGTTATGTATGATCATACATCATAATGTATATTTTGTTCCCTGTATATTTTGTTCTTTTAAAAATAAAATTGTAATTGTATTAACTTATTTTTTCGTGATCAGCAGCATGTTAAAAATGCAATTAATTATTGACGAATGATATAAAGGTTAAGTTCTTCAGTATATTCAAACATAATATCAGCACTAATACTAATGGTCACAATGCCTGCTGACCACGTTTTCAAAATATCGTTAAAAAAATAAAGTTAAAAAAATGAAACTTTTGTATATCAAGGCGCGTAGCTTATTTACTTCTGATGTACAGTATGTATTATTGTTTAAAATTCTATCAATTGTCAAGCAAATATCAATGTTAAGCCTCTAGGATGGCTATTGACGATTATTATTAAGGTTTAAAAGCGCTTCAACAGCTAAGGTCATTTCCCATCTAGGCTGGCTCATGAGCAGCGTACTTGGTTCTCGTGTTGTGGTCCCGACTTCTATTCCCGGTCGAGGCAAAAATAGAGTTGAAGCTTTCCTTTAAAATCGGCCTAGTTTCTGAAGCTGAGTAATGCAGAAAAGCTGAGGCATGCGAATCGTGCTAGTGGCAATGAAGGGAATGTTCTCCACATATCGCTCTTATCCCAAAGCAAGGGAATTTAACTTAACTCAGGGTACCGTTAGCTGGCCGGCGAAATTGGTCTATCGACCCAAAGTGCCAAATATCAACATTATTCAGTAAGAAAAAAGTCAATCATATGCTAAATATGATTAAATTCTAAGTAGAAAGAAAGTTGTTTGTAATTAAAGCAACTAAAATTGATTCTCCTGTTCGTCCTTGAAACAATTTCTAAGTGATTTCGACAAACAATTTACTATAAATAAACATCCTTCCTCGAGGTTTACCGTTTAATAACGTTCCTTGGTTGATACCAACGTGTTAAATTCATTGTTAGTTTTGTGAATACTAAGTAGATTGCCTATTAAATGTTTCCTATTGGTCATTTACCAACAAATTACGTTTGAATTCTACATAAAAAGAGATGATGCCATATTATTCAAAAGGCTTTTTTAAAATTCTTTTTGTCCATTATACGACCATATAATATCCGGTTTAATATCATGAGAACTTGCATTTATTCAGATCGATCGGGGAAAATCAATTTTGGAGAAAATCTTCTGTACGGTTTAAGTGCTAGCGGACCACAGGCAGACGTAGGCACTGACACACGTTTTTCCGTATATTAATTTTTAGGTATCAAGGATCCACAAAAAATGGATTCTGCATACATAACGTGAGATGGAATATTTAGTAGCGAGTTTCCATTCGAATCCTCTTAAATTCACAAAAGGACGCTGACAAATGTAGTCTCTTCGTTGTGTGTGAGGTGCAGCCCGAGTATTTCAGATAAGATTTACAACTTCAAAACGAAACCAAATAGGATTCTTTATGTATGTTACCTCACGGATGTTAGAATTCATAGCATTATTCAACAATTATTTAACATTCTGTAATCAGCTTTATTATTATCTCATCATCAGGATTACAATGTGAGAAATGCCACCGAATAGGATCGAATACAAAGAATGTTGAAGATCGTCTTTGGACATTACCCCCATCTGGAAAATGAATGAAGAGCATAAAGGTTGGAAACATTGCATGGTATTTCCTTCCGAAATGAAATATTGCTTGCCCCAGTACATTCAAATAGATAAAATCGTCTTTTTCAAATAGTGTTTCTATTGGATCAATTATAATTAATGCATTCTAACCTAATAAAAACACTAACTTTTCTAACTTGATTTACAATTTGAATTCGACTCACATGTACCCACATAAATATGTTCGTTGCACCTTCCTTCTATTGTTTCTGGATTTCTTTCGTAGGATGTTTGCCTTTTTGAAACTTCTGAACTTAAATACGTGATTCTTAAACGAAGTTCTTTTTCTATCTCTTCATCTTTTCAAGTCCTCTTCTCACGCATGACATAAGTTCTTTAATTTGCAATCATGTTTAAATTTTGTTTTGTTTTGGATTTTTACATTCTTGCATTCATTCTTTCATTTTATAAACGATAGCACACAGCATTCCCTTAACAACAAAAAAATGCATTAAACTTTGTCTTTATTTACAGAAGTTGGCTGGTTTTACAACGTATTTGTCACTAGTTTTGTTAAACAGAGGCCATGACTTTTCATTCTAATCATTTTCTACTTTCACGCATCTACTTTCACTCATGCAGTAAACTGCAATAGGTGCTGTGGATAGCTACTGCTCATGAAGGGGAAATCAGCTCACGGTAGTGGGACACTGCAGATGAAGTTCGCAGTCACAAAATTCTGCAACTCCTTCAAAATTGTCTTTAACATATAACTGATTGTTATTGTATATTGTTTTCTCATCCAAAGTGTTTTCTTACGTTTCCTGACCTAGTTGTATATTTAAGTATTTTGTCTTACTGTTTGACCTAGAGATTTGTTGATAGTTTATTTTTACATATTATTTGTACTTGATCTATTCCATATTCATTGATTTCTTTTATATTTTATGTCATGAGCAATTTTGCATCATCACGACACAAACATTTGTCATTGACTCTGAAGTAAATTACTATTATTCTGTGATACTCTAATCGATTTACGAATCATAATCTTATGTAAATTTATTTACTAACTACAACTTTTGTAAGGGATATTTCCGCAAATAAATAAAAAAAATAATGTATCGAAAGTTTTGTCGCTACGAGGCCCGTCTTTGCTCCTCGCTGACAAATATCACAATGTATACAGAACTAGATACCACACTCTAATGCAGCGCCTTATCTGATGTCCGAAGGCAAACGTGAATCACCCGTATACTATTTCTGCTACATGTTTTATATACATCGGCGGTTGACCACTGCACCGCAAAGAAGTTCATATCCCCACGTTCTCAGGCACTAGGGGGCTGGCGAGGACCTTCCATAAATCTTCCATTCCAGCCTGTCTGCTCGACGATAGAACCTATATTTTTGGGCCCTTGTCCACCATCAGCCAGCAGCTCAGCGTGCCGTAACGTAACAAAGTTTCAGCACTGACAATCTCGTCCAGTGAGATGCTAATATCCATCAGGAACGTGATGTAATAACCCCATTTTATCAGCGGGGAATTTCTGGGCCCCAGAGTCTCGTCGCCGGAGCGCATCGCGAAAGCCGGAAGCTGTCGATGGGGGCTGCGCGGCACGCTGCCCTAGTGAGACAGAATGGGTGGAGGATGCGGCTGAGGTTGGGGCGAGGCGGGGGCGGGGGCGGAAGCCGAAGCTGAGGCGCCTTTGGGCCCGGCCGCCCTCGCCGCCATCGCCGCCCTCGCCGCCCTCGCCGCCCTCACTGCCGCCGCAGCCTGAGCGCCCCGCCGGAAAACCCTGCACCGCCGATCGCACAGCGCGCGGAAGTGCAAATCGGATAGATAGAACTAAGGCGACGATGGTGGCGGCACCTGGCCTGCCACAAGTGAGGAAGAGTGGAGGAGAGATAAGAGAAGAGAGAGGAGAGGGAGAGAGGAGAGGGAGAGAGGAGAGGGGAGAGAGGAGAGGGGAGAGAGGAGAGGGAGAGAGGAGAGGGGAGAGAGAGAGAGAAGAGAGGAGAAGACGAGTGAGCAGAGACGAGAGAGGAGAGGAAAAGAGGAAGAGGAGAGAGGAGAGAGGAGAGAGGAGAAGAGGAGAGAGGAGAGAGGGAAGAGAGGAGAGGAGAGAGGAGAGGAGAGAGAGAGGAGAGGAGAGAGGAGGGAGGAGAGAGGAGAAGATGGAGAGAGGAGAGAGGAGAGAGGAGAGAGGAGAGAGGAGAGAGACGAGAGACGAGAGAGGAGAGACGAGTGAGGAGAGACGAGAGAGGAGAGAGGAGAGAGGAGAGACGAGAGAGAAGAGACGAGAGAGGAGAGACGAGAGTGGAGAGACGAGAGAGGACAAACGAGAGAGGAGAGACGAGAGAGGAGAGGGAGAGAGGAGAGGAAAAATAAAGACTGGGGTGGGGAAGGGGATGGAAAATCCGGAAGGACTAGGGAAGCGCTGAGGTGTGAAAGGCAAGGCTCGGCAAGATGTTGCTACATTGCGATTTCAATGGATAGAGTTCGCCGCGGTGAATTTAAGAAAAGAGGAATTTAATTATATGACGCATTACTTATGTCATAAACACATAACTTAAAATAGAACAAATATATCATTGATATTAATAATGAATTCGTGATATTTTTAAAATGATGTATTAATATAAAGTGAATAATTGTTTAAAATAATATGTTATAATAAGATATTTTGATTCTGCATTTTTTCTAAGATAGACTATATACTATATTTGTTTTTTATGGACTTTTTAGATTTTATTACCCAGGAGCGATATTTTCTTATCAATTCTTGCCAAAAACGCTCGTCTCCACTTGGATTCATAATTCAATTTGAATATGAGCTATGGTAGAAGTGTAAGAATTCATGAAAATGGGCACATACTACACTTCTTGTCATAGTACGTCACTAACAGTTTTAACTATTTTTTGACGTATAAATAAATGAATAAACATGTTAGTTCACAGTTTCTTTCCACGATTGGTTATATTGTAGCGTTGCTAACCAGCACAGAGTTTATTTAATTAAATATTACTGTTAAATCGTGTTGCTTTGTTTCTTCATTAAAACAACCGCATTTCAATCCATTAAAACCACGAAATCACATTGCAACTGAAATATAGCCTAAAACAAACATGTTTTTTTTTTGAATTTATAACATGTCACTTATACCGTTCTTGTTTTCATCCATTCAATTGCTCTTTATTTTTTGAAAGGTGTCCCTTCAAAGAAATGTTCCAATTCGCACTGTGTCCTCTATCATTAACGTGGAGACCGAAACGCCAGAAGCGGCGGCGTTTCCGGTCGTCTCGACGCGTTGCGTTGCCGAGGTCCTGAAATTCCTCGTTGTTTCCAATTGGGAACTTAATATCGCGTCGCTGATGGAACTAGCATTTCTCATTATCGGAATATGTTTCCGGCCCTGATAACGCTCGTCGCCGCATCATTTGCTGAAGGACCAGATGTGCCCGAGATTCTGTTTTCATCAAGATGAATATTTTTCGGATTAGGTTCTGCTGATTTCCTGCAGATGAATTCTCATTTCTGGATCAAATCCTTATTTCTTTATTGCTACATATGTTTTCCTTCACAGACGTCGCCGATGGTTTTTTGAAGTGTAAAATCGATTAAAGGTCAATTTTTAATTTGTACTTTGGCAGCTACAGTCTACTCTAGAAATAGTGAACTCGGATATAGTGAACTTTCAATTATAGTGTACTAAAGTCACTTGTCCCGATGCACGTCATAACGAATACGTAGTGGACGATTCTGATATCTCATAACATATCTGAATTCTCATAACATCGGTTATATTGACTGTAGTAAATACAACTTCAAGAGCAAAAAGAAAAAAAGTGTTTTGCCTCACCGCTGCGAATTCATAAAACATTAAAAGTGTACAGGTAGGATTTTTGAGATATATTTGTAAGATTTGAAGTAAATTAAGGGATTAGGAGAACAGTGTCTATGGCGGAATTGGTTCAGTTCTACGGTGGCAGTTCTGTCCTGCGTAGGGAGAATTCGTGGACTCGAATAATTAGTTGGAAAAATATGAAATATGTTTTAGCTATAACCTCGTGACTCCAATGAAAGAGTTCTTCATAACTGAAGAAAATAAGTGTGACGACAAAAATGAATAAAGTGCTCAGACAATGCAAGAGGCACTGAATGGTATTAAGAATGCAATGGCATTTTTAATGTGTAGAATAACGTGTTAAGAAAGCACGAAGATACTGAAATTTTAAGTTCGTGGCAATTTTACTGTAGCCCTGAAACAATAAACCCAATCATAATTAAAAAACAGTTTTATATTTTGGGATTTTCAGATATAGTGAACCCCTGATTTAGTGAATCCAAAATTTGTTTCCAGAAACTCATGATAACCGGAATCGACTGTATATCTTAAGGTTATTATTCGTTAGTTATTAACCATTGTTCAAATTAATATTAAGTTAATAATTATAATAGTTGAAAATTAAAAATAAGGGTAGTAAATTGTAACTATTTCCGAACAGTCTCTTCCTAAATGATAAAACGTTCATACTGTTCATGCTAACCAAACAATGGATCAACGCCAAATATTCGATGGCAACTTGATGTTTTTTTTCTTTAACATCAGAGTACCTTGTGGGTCCTCTCGTAGTAGAAATGCATGTAACTAAATTAAGGTCGTTTTCAATTACATTAAATATGTGATGTTTGTTCTGATGTCTTGTTTGTTACTATTTGAGAAAAGGTTCAACATTTATGATATTTTTTATTAGAATAAATTATACTGTGTGACCATTTTATAAATGTGCCGGTCGGACGGCGATTTGGCCTCGGCGAACGAGGTCGTGGATTCAGGGAAAATCGAGACAAGGCGATCGGAAAGATCGCCGAAGAGGGAAGGTGTATTTTCGCTACCGGAAACTTGAAGCTGGACTCACGTTATAATAAATGCGGAAACTGCTTACCGCAGCTCTGATACATTCTTGACACCTAAATAAAGCTCTGGTTCACTCAGCAATGGATGTTCTGAGGTATTGCATAGATTTGTTTCTCAATATTGTGCCGTAATTCTTCTTCCATGTGGGAATGTATTGCATATATGCGATCATTCAGGAATCTCCAAAGACAGAAATCGCAAGGAGTCAGATCTGGAGAGTGTGCAGGCCAGAAACCACGTGTGATAATTCTGTCTCCATAAACGACATGTAAACCCTTTAGGAAACTGAAGCAGTGTGTGGTTGCGGAGTCTTGTTGAAAATGACCGTAATTACACACTATTTGTCAACATTTGGAAGAAAGGCTGCGGGATACAATGCCAATAACGGTTCGACACATTTTACGTATATATTTTGCACATACACTTTCTATTTGAGAGTGAACTTGGAGTGGGCCATCTCAAACCAACTATTCAACAGGACTGGGAAGCGTGCCTTTCACAGGGAGAGACCTTGAAACGCAGCGTTTCCAGGGAGTTCAGAGAGTGAGGGCCCGTCGGCAGAGCAGAATTTTTCACGCGCGGCACACTAATAAAATAGTCCGCACTTCAGGATATTTTTGAACAAAACGTAATCTCCTCCCCTTCCTCTCATCTAAAAAGTACGTATGGCATGATGACGATGGTAACGTGGCTCAGACACCAAACGTCAAACTCTATCTACCATAATCTTCTCCGAATATAGATACCTTTTTGTTTATGTTGCTGGCTATATGATGGAGAGGAGGTTTCCACGTTTCTCGTTTCAGGAAAGAAGGTAATTATCTGCGATACTTCTGGTATTCTTTTTTGCTTCACGACATTTTAACATCACACTGCAGTATATTAAACCACTTAAATTATATTTACTTTCAGATTAAAATTCACAATTTAAAAGATTCATAATATATTTAGCATTTTGTAGAAAACGCAGAATTTTGCTTGTACTAGTTTCGTAATAAATCTCAACTCTTTTATTTGTTTGCAAATGCTCTTAAATATATTCCTAGATCAAAGCAACGTCCCTTCTCAGCACAATCTATACTCAATACTTGGAGATTTTGAGGCAAGAAGATATTGAAATATCTCGGTTCTGCTTCATCCTTTGAGGTACAGTATAAGAGGATCTAGTTTGCATTGTACAAGATGTCTGTGAAATCGCAGTTCTTGATCATCGTTCCTTTTGTGCCCTTATTTCGTTGCGACAAATAAATCTCAGTGGTTCTGTATATGATTAAATTGATAACTTTTTTAGATTCATTGCATGGTGACTTTTGACCTTTTAACTGTCATTATTTGACGTATATGCTAATATTTTATATTCCTCCAGAGACCCTGACTCGTGGAAAGGGATAAGTTGCCTTTAGGAATTGTGGAATGTATTGAGAGAGCATGACAGAAATTCTGCGCATGTTTGAAGAGAGAAACGTGTAGGTAAAATGAGTCATTTCACGTCATATCACACACTTACAAAACATCACATTTTTTAGCGACTTGAATTTTTTTCTGGTGTCTATGGTTCAAAATAAGTGACATGTATTTTTTCTTTTTTCTTGAATTCCACTCCTTTCAGAAATATGATCAATTATTTTTTCGGAAGAATTCTGGGTGTGCTTTTGAAATATTTCTTGCGCAATTACTGTTTCCTTCAGAAAAATTAAATCATAACTAAATTAAACCTAGTAAGGTTTACTTTCTTGTCATGTGAATATTATTTTTGTAAACATTATTTAAACATTTAAAATATTTTCAGTTTTAAAAATGAGAGTTTTCACGTTCGTCCAACGCTTAAATTAATTAAAAAATTACTTGTGAATTTTTACGCCAATTTTGCATCAGTCGAATTTCAAAGTGATACACAAAGAAATAACATTTAAGAATACTTTCTTGACCGGTGAACATAGGCAGGAATTCTCAACAGAAAAAACTCTTATTGTCGGGGCCCTGGTAACGAAAAGGTGGAAAAATCCTGTTCCTATATAGAGTAAATTACTTCTTTAACATGCGATGTAAGAAGAATCCATACTTTTTGGGATCTGAATACAGAAAAATCTATTGATGGCAATCATTTTGTTTGTCCGTGTGAGTTCCGTCTATCTGTCTATTCTGTCCGTCTGACCAGCTGTGTGTACGTTTGTGGTCAACGCTAGTGCTTAAACCGTTTAGGCGATTTTCTCCAAAGTTGATATTACCCCGATCGATCTGAACGAACTTGAGACTTGAAGAGTTTCAAACGTATATTTTGATTTTTGAAGGTACCTTACATGAAGCCTTAAAACATTTTCAAAATTTTCTCCCAACCTTTGTATAAACATTGATGTAGATTAAACTTGCGTAAAGGACGCTTAAAAGAATGCTGCAGGTCCCATGTTCGTTAAAAACTCTGATTTTTCGAATATTGCAAAAGTGCAATTTTTTGGGCATCTTGCTACAGCTACAATATCAAAGATGTGTTGAAATAAAGTCAAGTTCAATCTCTGGGAAGTATGAATAGTTTCAGTGAAATTTGGCAGGAAATATATGCGTTTTAATTTCCTTTAAAACAATTGTTTTTTCGAAAACCGCTCCAAGTTTTTTATTTAAATTGTCGCTTCGTATGTTTACAAGCAGGATAAAAAATATAGTGTTAGTCACATTTACAAAAATAGCAAAAAGTTAACATTTCAAAACTACACAATTTTAGATAGAGACTTTTGCTTTAACAAAGTTTGTTTAAAAACATCGCGCTTTAAAATGTCATGTACAATTTTTGAAAATTGCAAAAAGTTAACATTTCAAATCTACAAAATTGAATATTTTTCCCTTAAAGGTTGTTCTAAAAAATTAGCTCTTTAAAAAAGGTCGTGTTTAATGGCGTATAATATACGTACACAAATTATTATAAAGCATTAAAACCATGATACAGTCGACTCCAGTTATTATGAACTCGGATATGGTAAACTGTAGGTTACAGTGATCTTAAGCCACTGGTCCCGTTTCACTTACATTACAAATAAGCGTAAGAATATTCAGTTATAGTGCACCTGAACCTCGGCTATAGTGAACGTAGAAAATAAATCCTGGAAATTAATTAAATCTCGTATGTTATTAGGTATGTAGAAGGGCCTCCAGAAAGTTGTACGATGTTCCAACAGTGCAAAAAGCATTGAAAAGTGTGAAGACAGCGTTACGATACTTAGAGACAGAGGACATCGCAGAATCAAGTATGGAGACAGCAGGAGCCATGGAGAAGAATTAGAAAAATAAGAAATGAAAATATACTTGGAAAACAAAAAAAATATTAGATTATTTAAGGACAAATAAATATTTTGAAATGTTTTTTTCGCACTGTTAATAAAATTTGCTGTATCTCTATATTAAAATCAATCATTGTGAAGAACTTGTATTTAATTTTGACGATCATGGGATATATGTAGTGAACTTCTGATATAGTGAACTAAACATGTTAGTCCTCAGAAGTTTACTATAACCGGAGCCACAGTAACTCTTCATCGAGACTTTCTTCCTGGAAATTTAAGTAATTTATTCCTTTTACCAAATTATTTCGGGATTTAATACCGACCTAGTCAGTTTTTATTTCTGTACTACTTAAGGAAACGTCCGATCTGAAAAACCTTTTTTGACAGGATATCCTTAAACCGTAAATAATGATACGAAAACTAAGTTTCTATTCTGCTCAATCTTTACAACGTAATTGCACGGAGGCAAGGAACTTTGTTTTAGTTCACGTATTTACTACCATAAAATGACTAGTAGTGACACATCGAAAAAAACTGTAATGACACTAATATCTCTGATATCAATTTCAATTTTTGTTTGGAAAATTATTACAAATGTCTAAAACTGGACATACAACAACGAAATAAGCAGTAACGTCGCGCACTAACGGTGCATCAAGAAATCTTTGCAATGAAAGAGAAGTGGAGAAATGTGCTCTGGTAAACGTAAAACATAAATGACAGAAATTACAATGTCTATCAATTACAATGTCTTTCAGTTTGTCACTCCGTCAATTCCGCCCTTCTCTAATCAATATGCGAGCAGATGAGGGAACGGATGACATAGAAAAAATAATGGATTTCTCGGCAAAAATGTGCTATTCAAATGCAACTGTCGGTAATAAGAGTTTTAAAGAAATTTTACTAATAAATGAATGATAACCATTGTACGTAAAAATTGTACCCTTTTGAAGGTAGGTGTTTGCAGATGAGATTTTGATAACTAGAAACGATCCGACATTAAAACACTGATTTCAAAGAGTCGCAGTTTTGACAAGTAGCCCTAAAAACTTTCGATCACGACAATAATAAAATAAAGGTTATTTTGTTCCCAGAAAAATTAATTTACTGATTCGAAAATAACTACCAGTACCGATACTTTCGGAATTCATTTTCATACGAAATTGGATACATTTTGGAATGTCCTAGTGAAATCCGTATGGATTCATCATAAAGTTCGTGACGTGTTTTCTTTCTTTCCCTTGTACCTCATGTATCACCCCAAAATCTGAAATCTTGAATTCCTTCTCCCTACCTTGGTATGTTGTGTAAGCGGGGATATTACCACATTACCGAAGCAAGGGTTGACGGGTCGCATCTTCAGTGTCATCTAGATATAGCCTGGCTTCGTTCTTCTAATGCGAGACTAAGCGCAATATAATGCGGGCTCACGAGCCACATCGGTGCGGGTGTTGTACAGACTAGAAGGTACCACGGTAACTGTGCCTGCAGTAAAGAATCTCAAGAGAGTGTGTGTGGGGGGGAGAGGGTCCTATAGGCAAATTAAAGTGAAAAATGTGAATCAGGAATACACACGAAACAGCATTATCGCTGAGATGTATGACTATGGGCAAACAGATATAGAATTTGATGAATAATGAGAATGGTGTAGGAGGTGGATTGCAAAGCTGGGCAAGATTCCCCAGCAAACTCCATTCGATTTCATTGTCTCCACCATAAATTCCTCGTAGATTGACCTCCGTGTCCAGAGGTGGAATGTGAGCGCGAGCTTGTTATTCCGCTACTATTCACGTCTTCTCTGTATAGTCAATTCCAAATCTGTCCGCTAGCCAGTGCCTTTAGCTCCTTCCTTACCTTGTCAATAAATCAACACTCTTGTCTGCGACTTCTCCGCGCCAGAACCTTCGCTATTATCTCCGCCTCCTCAGATGTCTCTGTTGCATTGCTAACACCTTCGCGCCGCCCTTTCTCCTACTCTTGTCCTGCCGACGACACCAACGCCTTCGACCCCCCCTCCACGCCGTCGCCCTCGAGTCTGCGGAAATCCGATTACTTCTAACGTATGCTGTAAATAGCTTGGAGGTACTTAGTGAAGGCGGCATGTGCTCTCTTGGTCGATTGAGTGACGTGGGCGACATCTCAGGGTCGACGTCTATTCTTAACTCGCTGGAATCTGTTCAGAAAACATTTTTATTCAACGAGTCACTCTCACATATATCCGTTACGAAGTGTCTGAATATTTGCAACATAAAGGATGCTGTAAAAAGAAGGAACGTTTTCCCCAAAGATTTTTTTTTCTCTCTCGTCTCTTCTGAAGAGACGTCTGCCCGTTTTCCCAGCCGAGAGTGACCGAGAAGGTTCGTCCTTGTGTAAGACAAGGAAACGCGGTTACACTCATTGTGGTATTGTGGGTTTGTGTATATATCATCAGCGCATAAGAAGTGTAACTCTCAAAAAATTGTATAGTTTTAGATAAAGTGAAGAAATATATAAAATAATGCAATTTACAACGAAAAATGTCTTACGTAGTTCGAAAGACTGCTGATATAAAATAGAGTTATATTTTTCTGCGAAATAAATGACTCGGTTAGAGGAAAATAACAATTTTTTAGATGGGTCACTTTTCTTGAGCACTGATGATGGATTTACTTTTCTCACATTATCGAAAAATGTATTTTCTCATATTATTCTCTTTCTAAATGTCTATTTCTCCTACAAATACCTCTTCTTATACACATAAAAGATTTTTTATTTTCTGGAAATGCCCAGTTTCAGCCTGATTTCCCAATTCTGAATTCAGCCAGTTTGTGAATGTGCTTCAATAGTACATCGAAATACTATATTTTAATTTTTCAAATACAATTTACATATATTGCCATAGGCAAATAATAATACATTATTTATCAAGGTGAATTCACTTATATATTATACTTCATTTTAGGTGAAATAAAATAAACGTTACTTTTTCGTAAAATCACAAAATATATATAATTCAGCAGCTAATGTTTTATATTTGAATTGTTAAAAGAGAAAAAATGAACTTGGATATAATATTCGATCACTACAAAAGCTCTTGGGGGACAGGTAATTGATCAACTCGTGCAAGAAGTATTATAAAACTGCGAATATAAAAATGTTCAGGTAATTTGTTAGTTTGGAATATTTGAATACAATATTTCGTTTTATTATGAATCTCACCAGAACAGAGATCTCTAATGACATTTAAACCTCAGAAGACAGAGGAAATGTAAAATGTTTAAAAGAATGTTTATTATGGTTATAATTAATATACTCATGACGAAATTATACAATTAAACCTGCTTTTATACATTTTTTATGCAAAGAATAATTAATGAAAATGGTGATACGAAATATGATTTTTACGAAATTTCGTAACAGACCAGTGTTGATATTTAATGATAGTATTCCGGTTGTTTTAAATTGCTGTTGATAAAAGTACCTAGATTCTTTGAGCATATAACACGAGTATGCAAGTATAAATAGTAATACTTAAAACCTTGTAAGTTTCATATTTTAATTTTTATCCGTCAGAGAACACAGGCAATATTGCTGTCATTTCATATGCCGTCGGGGGCAATCTCATAAACTATCCTTGATAGAAAGCCAACTCACTCATTTCGCGAAATGCAAGACGACTGGCTCAATGTTTTGAGACATTTGCGAATCACTCCGCGCAGCTTTGAAAACTATTTTCATTTTATTGCGCCAGCCGGGACTTCGTGAAAAGAGTAGCTTGGGGCGCCCCCTTCCCCCACCCCCTCCGCCCCGGAGACCTCCTTCAGAGCCAAAAACCGACGACGCTTCGCCCTCTCAGACCATTCATCCACCTGTCGTCTAGAGCAATTAATATGCTAAAAAGAGGTGCTCGCTTCAGACGGCCTCTCGGCGCCGTACATTGCTTAACTGCAGGGCGAAGCAGTTGTAATTAAACGGGAAATGTAAGGGTTAATTTGACCGCCGTTCCCAGCTCTCGACTCGTCACGGCCAGAGACGCTTCCTTGCTTGGCCGGTGCAGGCGGTTATGAAGTGCTTGCTTCACGCATTCAGAGCGCCTGGAGTTTGTAAGGACGAATTCGTACGCGAGAAATGGAGACGACTGCCGGGCAAACCTAGCCGGTATGTGGAGTCGGAACTCTATTTAACACAAATATCCATGACACTATTTTAAGGCGTATAAATAAAACCAGTTCTCTTTTGATATGTATACTCTTTTACAAACCAAAAAATTACTATCACTTTAGTTAAATTCTAGATGATTAATGCTATTAAGGGCATTTCTACAGCACATACGTTCTCACATTATTTGTAACTTTTGAAATTTTCAAAAAATTAAGGGAATTAAATGAAAATTTGGCCTGTGCTATTTTTAAATGCCCTTTCTTTTATGCGAGAAAAATATTCGAAGAAAAAGTTGCCGATGTATATGAAAAGTAATATATAATAGTTACATGGAGAATCCTTAACGACCATAAATATTATACTGAAATCAGTTTTACGGGGCTTCGTCAGAAGGAGCAAAAAAATCTACTACATGATTGTTTGCTAACGTCTCGGAAAATGTATTTCCGTCATCAGGGTTATAAAAGACGTCAAAAACATTAAAATTATAAAGGCCACAGACAAAACATGTCTGATACTAATAAACTCTGTCTTTTTATAGTTCAAGTGAATACAATTTAGAAGGAATCAGTACATTATTAACATACTTTGCAACCACAAGACGAGTAAACACACAAACAAATAAACAGCTACATGTTTTTGAAGGTTGAACACCTCACGAGATGTGAGGAACAAAAGTAGGGGGACGTGGAACCAGATGGAACCGTTAAGCTTGTAGCAAAAATATATTGTACATTTTGTTTTAAAAGATATTGATACATACTTCAAATATTATTACATATCTTCTGATAAAACATATTGATAGTCTGTGCTGCTTTCAGTAAAACTAATTCCTACTTTTTTAATTTTCTGGGAGTCTGCATTTTTTCTACATTGCCCCGCCTCTGGGGCAAAGTGAAACAAAGTTAAGAAGACAACAATGTTTGAAGCTTAAACAAATAATGGTAAATAATGTAAAGCCGAATTTAAAAAAAACATATTTTAACTTTTACTTATCTGTGGTTGACACAGATACATACGCTACATTCAAATAGCGCGGGCAGTGCCCTCTGCAATAGGTTGGAAACCCGTATTTATATATATTCTGATGTATTTGAATGGTTGTGTCTGTGTCGACCTACACGGTAGGGAACAACGGACGGTTTTGAGACGCGAGAGGGGAAGGTCGAAAAGTGTGCCATTGAGGACTGGTGAGAACGAAGAGAAACTGACGCTGAAGTCGCTGCGCCTAGGTTTGCGGGCGTCCATTTTCATACGCCACTTTGGCGTGTAAGAACTCGGATCTACGCGGAGACGTATACCCGGTGACACCAGCCCGCTGACTGCAAGCTTCGAGTCGTTGGATGGGGCATGGTCCCGAGTAGAGGTCGGTAATAATGGTCTTTCCTATATTTTTCTCCTTAGTAAAGGCAGAAAGCAACAAGCTCATTTACGTGAATGTTGCAATGAGGGCTCAGAACGTGCATGTAACTTTAACTTTACAAACTGTGCTTGATGCTCCCTTCATATTGTTAAAGTGTTAAAAATTGTATAACTGTATTTGAATATGTTGATTTGTCAATTCTTTTCTCTTCAAGAGAGAAGAGAAACTTTATGCTAGGTTGTTTTTGTTATTGTACAAAGAGTATTTTTTTGTTTTGGTTTGTTTAAGAACATATGAACAAATTTTCGGGGATAAAGAAGAATAGCAACGTTCTACTTTGCTCCGCTAGACGTTAGCACAAAATGGTTCAAAATAATCACATTAACTTTGCTTTTGTTTGGGAAATTTAAAAGAAATAAAACAAACAAAAACTTAAAAAACTAAGGTTTTAAAACAAATATTTCCGTGCTTCTGTATTGTTATGCCAAAGACAATGGTTACTTATGATTCTGTAAGGCACAGCAACAAATTGCACTTCTGACATGCTAAACCCACAACACTTTCTCACAGTCATGCCAACACTCTTCTCGACCAAACACTTGTTCTAGAACTGAAAGGCTCCAAATCTGCGGGTTTTAAATACAAATTCCACTTTGCCCCACCTTCCCTACACATTCTCCACACCAACACACATCATGATTACTGATGGTAGAGTGTTGGGCGGTGAGATGAAAATGTCATGTTATGACTATTATTTTCCTTGGATAGTATTAAGTTGAGAGAATCACGCAGTTTCATTTTCACTTAATTCTCTGAATTTGAGTAAATTTCGAATGTTACAAAGTGTGAGGAAGTGGGTTGTGGTACTACTAGTTTTGAAACTATTATTTTCTTTTGCATAAAGTACAGATTTTATTGTTTTTTTCCTACAAATTTATAGTTGTTTACCCATTTTAATTGAGTTTTGTACACCTGACCTTCAAAAGAAGAAAAAAGTCACTGTTTGAAGAAAGTGTTCAAAAATATTTTTACCTCTCTTTCTTAAGTCTTAAGGTGCGTTTACACGGAGAGAGTTTTCTCTCCTAACTTTCCCAAACTGGTTAGGAGACACGTGTAAACTCTCAGGAGAGCGATCTTCTCTCCGAAGACATGACGTCACAAGAGATTTTCGAAGTCTCCGCAAGAAAGCAGTGTAAAGACTCTGGAATCGATGAGGAATCGTATCTCCTGGGACATAAATAGTATTCAAAGAGAGTTGGAAGACTTTTTGCTCTCTTGCAAGTGTTCTGTCTTGCAAGCGTTCTCTCTTGCAAGCGTCTGTCTGTGTCTGTGCGGCGTTCCAACGAGATCGGTGGATTTCTGTTCTTTGTGGGAAAATTATATACTGGGGAATTATAAATACAAATGACAAATTACTGTATCTCCTGTGGCCCAAAACCGCAGTATTGTCAAACCAAGTCTTTTTCCGAAATAAATTATTTTCCACTTTTCTTGCTTTTTGATTCCGTGAGATATTTCCTAATTAAAAAATCAAAACCTTCTGAAGTTACGAAGTTATTGTACATGAAATCATTATCGTTTATAATAATATTATTTTTATTACATCCTTTAATAAATTAAAATTTCAAATTACGGATCAATTGTAAAAATTTGTCATAGAAAACCATAATTAGGTTTTCTCTTTCATATGCCTACCCTAGGTGTAATGCCTCTTCTACCAAAATTAACAAATTTCAAATAATTCAAAATAATCTCCTTCGCAAACATTTGATATCTCTTCTAGTTTATATCATAACACGAATTTACAGAGAACTTAAAATTGATTCTTTCAAATCGTTTATACTTAACTTCACTGAAAGTTTCTAAAACAAATTATCTACTTCACCTATTTTTCAAACCATTACATTAGGTCAAAACTATTTTCCTCATCCTGGACTCGACCACGTTTTCCAAAAAACATTTTTAATCGTCCATAAATTAAAACTTGTTTTATTTTATTGTCTCTGAATAAAATGTAATGCAATTGAACGGGTAGCAAATAAATATATCTCTTAAAAATCTTTTTCTTGCTGTTCCGCCATCAAAGTTTTATAAATACTCAGTTCTTCTTTTTCAAGAAAACAAAATCACTCACTCTTGTCTCTTTCTTTTCCTCCGCTTCTTTGAAATTGTGAAAGTGGCACAGGCAGCTGCCACAGTTGTCTCATTCTAACCTCAAACTGCTCGCAGCTGCTTATTCAAGATGGCTGCGCCCGAGAACATTGAGAGACATTTGTATCAAGTGTAAACAGCAAGGAGATACTTTTCCGGAGATATCTCAGGAACCAACTCTCCCGTGCGATAGAAGACTCGAGTTTCGGGAGATATTTCGAACCGTGTAAAGTCGTCAGAGAGAGTTCATCTCCGTGACGTCATGAAGTTAGGAGACTTTGTCTCTTCGTGTAAACGCACCTTTAGAGGAAAATTTAATTTTTGTGCACTTTTCAGATTTTCGCGAATACTTACAAAACAGTAAGTAAATAATGTGAATTAATTCGTTTTTCAAGCTCCTAATATTTACTAACAAATGCAATTTAATTCATTTCGATAGCAGGACTCGGACCAGAGATATACCATAAATGAATTGATTTCATTCATAGATTATTGTGAGTAAGAAATATGCAGGCAACGCAGGCTACTTCAGCTATGTTATAAATGAAGTTGGTAAGAAAAAAACAAACAAACAACAAAACAGCGTGCGCATGCTAACTTTTGAAGAATTGAGAAGCAAACCGTTACTATTCTAACGTATTAGTCAGCGTACCTCGTGGCATCTATATGGAGACGCGAATGGAAGGGATTAGTAACAGGAAAACGCCTCGCCACAGGAGGGATAGAAGGGTTTTTCCTTAAAGCAAACACGCGGAAAAGTGAGGCACGAGGCTTTGGGTCTTCCGGTCCTAAGGAACGGAGACCCAACCCTCATGGCCAGCAATAGGGCCCAGCGAGGGCGGCGTGACGTAGTAGGTCACGTGAGCCTAGAGAATATAAGGAAGTGCCTGAGCCAGTGGGTGGGTTCTGGAGAGAGTGGGAGAACCTCGTGCGAATGCACAAATTTGGCGCCACGACGGTGCAGCGGCGTGCATGGCTCGCGACGCAAGTCACGTGTTGATACGCCTGTGGAGGACTTTGATTCTTTGGGTGACTGCGGTCACGTGGGAGATATGCTGTGTGCTTGCTCCGAGGTGAGTAGTTGAGTATCACTTCTCGCGGCCGATTCTCAATCGGGTAAGATCGCTCCTGCGATTGAGGCAAACCATCAGTTGGTACACCGGTACAGACTTTGTGTCCCAGTGTGACATTCAGTCACGGAAGCTTGGTTTGGGAGCGCTTCAGATGTAGGAGTGCCAAATGCCACAATTGAAACCAATCATCAATCGGGTTGGGATCGCTCCCGCGATCAGGGGATAGCAGGTCTATCAGAGCTAGGGTGTAAATAAATATTTGTTATATGAAAGCTCTGTGTCTGTGTTAGCTGTGAGTATCCATGACGTCACACTATTATACTGAGAAGAACTATGAATTATAGTGCCATTTCGTTTTCATTCTCGAAGGTAATAAAGCATTTATAAATAATGAAGGAAATGTATGATTGAAAGCTCCACCAGAAAAAAGTATTTTATTGAACTCAGAATTCTCACTAAAATTAATAATAATAATAATAATAATGATAATAATGATAATGCTAATAATGCTAATGAGGATAATGAGGATAATGATGATAATGATTATAATGATAATAACGATAATAACGATAACAACGATAATAATGATAATAATTATAATAATGATAATAATGATAATAAGAATATAATATATAAATATCAGAATATGGTAGTAGATATTCAACATATATGGCAATTAGGAAACGAAATAATTTTCTCAGCTATGGGTATTCTGAGAGATCGATTTGCTTCTGTTCATACGAATATAGAATTACCAAAAGTTATTGGCATAACGATCTCGAAATCTTTAATCCTAAATACTTTCTGCGAAAATTCTAAAGCAGAGCGACAGGCAACAATGAATTTATTCTGGCTGTTTTATAGATCTGTCCGAAGCAGCTTCATTTGGACGAGCTCAAGTCCTATGACTGGGCGAAGGGTTCCTAGTGCTTACAGGGAATGTGTAAGCAATGTAATCATAATTATCATCACTAGCCTCTCGGTTGGCTCGTGGACAGGATTCATGGCCTGTCAAGTCGGCTCATAGGTAGTGTGCTAGCTTTCTGTGAGTCGGTCAATTCTCAGTCGGGGAAAAAATGAAGCTGTGGGTTTCTATTCAAAGCTCGTCGGTTTCTATAGCTATATGATGAAAGAAATCTCAGACGGGTGAAATACGCTAGGTACAATGTGGGGAATACATGCACGTCACATGTTTCCCTTGTCCCCAGGCATGGATAATAAATAAAAACGGCGCTGTAGTTTGGGAACACCGCTAGCTGGCAAATATCGGATTAATCCAACCCTAAAATGCCAAATACAATAAATCATAATCATAATTACTATTATGATATTAATCACAATTCTGAAATGAATACATATAAGACAATTATTTGTGAAGAATGATAATTGAGCCAAAATATGTTTCCCTGTAAACTGAGTGCAGGTTTATTCTTTTTAATAACTATTATTTACATTATTATACAAAAACTATTTACAACACTTTGTTCTTACCTGTAAACAAAGAAACGACAATTCAAGCTTACTACTACCTCTTCTTTATTTACTTATTTTAATTATGATATATCTTTCTCATAAACTTTCAATCTTAAATTGTGCCTATCTAAATTTCTTCTATTGATCGTACTTCTCTTTCCATGTAGCGGTCCTTAGCCAAAATACGCGCTAAGCCTGGGAAGCGCGGCATATTCAAATTGAAAAAATATATTTTCTTTACATACATATCTCATTTTAACTATGTTTGCCATTTTTTCGATTATGAAAATGGTGCGATGTAGCAAGAAAGTAAGGTTTTGTTGGAGGCAACCCGCCCCTTCGCCCTGAAGAAACTGCCGCGTCACGCGCAATGGTTGACAAGTGAGGTCGCGCGCGCGTCTCGCTACAACGCAGCCTCGCGGCACGACGTGGCCCATTCTTCCGACTTGTTTCTTCTGCCGTCGATGCCCTTGGCTATGGATTTTCGCAAATCCATCTCTTCCCCTCTCTCCCCTCCTCGGCCTTCAACCCCTTCGCCCTGGCCTGCTGCAGACAGGCTCCTACGCAACGCTCCAGAGCAGGAGGAAACAAGGCCCGTAACTCTTGGCTTTTTGTTCACTTGCGATTTCACAGCTTCGCGGGATAGCTCGACGCGTGTGACGAGCTCTCTTTCGGAGTTTCGGCCTTCGCTTGCCGCTTTTTTAGACTCGGCGCATGTCAGCTGGCTTTTTTGAGACGGCCGATGCAATGCACTCTTCAGAGTATTTTGAAAGGTCACCGTAAACTCTTAAATTTGATTTCAATTTACACACAAGGCACACACATAAATAATATTACAAATTTATACTTTTAAAATGGGCAATTTTTGTTCAATGGTTCACTTAAAGGCGAGAATACGAAACATAATGTGGTATATAAAAAACAACATATTTATAAACCATTTCTGTAATTAAATATATCAAATGTCTTATTTCTTCTCACTCCCTGACGTAAAATTGATGTATACAATTAACTGCACACATTTTGTTGTAGTTTAGGGTAAAAAATATTGTCTTTATACACTATTTTCTCAATTTAAATTTTTTGTAAATAAATCAAATATCGGCAAAAAAAGAAGCTGATGGGTCATGGACGCCGCGCGATCTTTCCTTCGACTTTCATGTTTTTACCTCTAACCTTGCACACACAAACTCTCTCTCTCTCTTACATGCACTACGTTTTTGCACATGTCAGGAGCCTAGAGCTTGAGCTTGTCCCAGCTGACGTAATGCCCCGCTAAGGAGAGATACCTGGAGGGGGAAATCCGCAAGCTGACGCAATGTTTGGCGCCGGATCTCACGATCCAGTGAAGAAGGAACTAATTCCCGAGATAACACATTTACTACACTAACTGTACTAATGACCATAGCAGTTGACGTATCTGAAACATCATCAATCAATGTGCTCGCAAGATCTACTTTGCCCACATTGGCAAATCCTGTGCTCCTGCGGGCATGTACAACTTCCCCATACTCCACTTTCATTTATTCCAAACCCAGAAAAGAGCATTTACGTGCAAACTGAATCGAGGAATATAAGCGCAAAGAGTGCTCGATATGTCACGAAGAAGAGAAGAGTATTTCAGAAGGAAACATTTTCCGGATGTTCTCTATCAAAAAATGAGGTTTGAATTTTTTGTATGATTTATTAATTATTACTCTAATGTTGTTTTTCTTTTTGCCTCGTCTTTTTTTATTTTTTACCTTTATAATAATTGCAGAAATTGTTTTTGAGTGGCAATTATTTGCCGGTTTTCACATTAGGTGTTTTGTTTGTTATTTATTAACAAGACTAAATGTATTTTTTTCTCCTCTCGTATGACCTCCTCTTACGGATTTTACATCACTATGATCGGGACAGTTATTTAACACACGTAAAATTTTGATCCTCACGTAAATATAGGAATGAAATGCAACTTGTACATTCTTACAGGAAAAGTATTTTGTAATGAAGATACTTTCGAGTAAAAATGTTTAATTTTACATTTAATTAACATTTTCAAATATGACTTATATTTCATTTTAATGAATAATATCGTTGTCTTATTAGGGGAAGTAGGAATTAATACCGCTACAATTGGGTTATAACTAGCAACTAAGTTGGCTGTTTCAAAAGTTTCACATACACATATTTTTAAGAATATATTTTAATTACATGTATCTCATAATAGGAATTTTTGAAAAATATTTTGAAACATTAATTTTTCTAAAGTATATTATTGAAGGTTGATTACTAGGGACTGGATTATATGCAAGCATATTTTGAAAATTAATTGAGATAATGGCATATTTTTGAAATAATTGCATATTTTAAACAATGTGGCGTATATCAGCATATAACTACTGTTTAAAGAAATCCGACTCATGCATTGCTGTGAAGATTTCTTAGAAGTAAGTTATTTCTTTTTTTTCCATTCTTCAGACAAGAATAATGTCTTCGAGAAAAAACAAGACCAAAAAATTCCGTCTACACAATTTTTGCGACAAGACCAATTTGTAGATTCAAGTAGGTTGCAACAAGAAGGTTCTTCCAGAAGAAATGGTTGATGGTTTAAATATGTTACATTTTTAAAGGCTCGAAATGAAAATTGCCCAACATCGGTAGATGTTGAACAAATAGTTTCAATTTACAAACAAATGTATACAGATAATTTTTTGGTTGGTAATTTTGGAAAACACGTGGTAAAATGTTTTGGAAATAAACATCTGATGAAGACATTCACATGTAAGCCATCGTTAAAAGTTAGTAATAAATGTACTACATGGCAGAATTATTAATATGTAGGATTTCATTTTTAATCCACATTTCCTGAAGTTTTATTTTCTGCATATGTGCATATAATTTGGTATAAATCTCCACATTCCACGCACATTTTAGAAAACAAAAACCTATATATATTTATGACGTTATTTTTCCAAAACTCGATTGCATATAATACGGTCTCTATTGATTACACATTTTACACATAATATACAAGTAAAGCTGTAAATCAGTAAAGAGGAATAAGATTGAGTTTTCATTACCAGAAAAAGTTATTCAAATGCTCAGTTTGATGTTATTACTATACTAGATGCAATCTCTATAATATGACAAAGATATACTTTAAATGAATAGACAAAACTTCATTTCATCATTTCCCTAACATTAAAGGCGCACACCGTAATTCCGAAAACTAATCCATTGCATATTACAAACAAATATGAAAAGGCAGAACTATCCTTTGAGCTAGGTATTTCAATGAAAGTTATTAAATATTTTTTTTAGAAAAATAAATCATTTTTCTTTTTCATATAGTGGTACAGTGCAATTGGCAGCTCGTCATTTGGGACGATTTCGGTGTAACGGGAAAACAGTATTTGATTTTTTGAATTCTCTGTAAAACAGTCGAGTCCGGAGCGAGGGGCTTTTCATTTAGTGTGATAGCTCAGAACGAAGCCTATCCCTTTAGTAACAGCAGCAATAGCGGTGAACAGTATGGCAGCAAATGAATGCTTCTTGTGTGGGTGCACGGCACATCGCGCTATCAGAAACGATCTCGAGGACGATTGATGGGAGTGACTGAATGGGGCGACCATGGTGGCGAGAAACGTGGGAACCGGTTTGCCGGTCGATTGATACAGTGATGTAGAGCCACCTTTCAGGAAGAAAGAAAAAGGGGACTATCAGTTTCCCTTCGCGTAAAGAGCTTTCTTACTTCTTTATCACAGAAATATCACTCTTCTATGTGTAAAACACTCGTGTTGTAATACCCCCAAAAAACATAACTACAGCATAGAAACGTTTATTGCCTCATTTGAATACGGAAATACCCGAAAAAATGTAAACTCAAAAATGAATTATGATTTTGTTTACAATTAAAACTAAATATTTTTATAAAATTCTTATTTAAATTATTAAAATTTTATTAAAATAAATTTTATAAAATTATATATTATTATTTAAATAACAATTAAAAATGTTCACAAATTACTATTGTTACCAAAGTTTGTATTCATAATTTTACTATCACATTTTATTTATTTAGACAGAACAGTAAAAACTGTATGAACAGAAAAAACTGAAAGATAGAATTAATAAACATAGAAGAAAACTTTGAGAAAAACCTAATAGGCAAAACTCTATTTCCAAAAACAGGTTAGATCTAAATCAGCAAATAGAATTCAATGACCCTTCGATTCTACCAGTGGAGAGAAGGTACAATGTTAGAATAATGAAAACGTTGCAGATTAAAATTCAGCAGATCATGAATTCCAGATTTAAATTAATTTACAAATAATTATGATAATATAATTAAAAAATTTCAAGAGAAACGGAATCAGAATTAAATACAGGTTTTTTTGTAGCGCAAGACTTCCCCTTCCCCTGGCCCACTCACAGCTCAATATCACTTTCAATCAGTTTCCAAACATAGGAGTGTCAGTTAACGAGATGGCTGTTCATGACAAACAGGTGAAATCTACTAACTTAAATTGGCATTAAAAATAATCTTCTATATAGAAATAACTTTCTAAATTCCAAAAACATTTTTAAAAACTCCAAAACCTTTAGGCAATTTTAAACAATGAATAAACTTCCCCGGCGAGTCACTACAAACTAGTTTAAAGATATATCTTCTATTGAACCTTAAAAATGTTATTTGAATAAACACTAAATTTGTGCTTATAATTTAATTACCTAGAACTCGACTTAAGTAAATGTTATGCACTTAGGAATTAAGATTAATTGTATTATTTCATTAGACCTGAAGATGGGGGCGCAAAATCTCTCTAAACATCGTTGAAAACTGGAAAAACATAGACAAAAGCATACATTTGAATTATTATGGAATAAAATAATTGGAAGAAATGTCTGTTGTCTGACAATTTTAAAGAGACCTGTCTCTTAAGAGAAAAACTGTATATGACTAATGGGGAAAATATAATGTGTGTGCGCACGTTTTCTTGAGATCCAGAATCTATTCCCCAACTTTTAACCATATAAAATTGAATAATGAAAAATCGTACCACAAAAACAGAGATAAGCAACATCTTAAAACTAGAAAATTTTCCTCCCGAGTTATAGAAATATTATTTGCATCGGTAAACGAACTACAGATTTGATATAATTGTATTACTACTAAAATAGAAACCCGTATCTTCGGATCTATTCTCACCAAAGCTATCAAAATGAGTTATAAAGCGTGAGCAAAGAGAAGCTTCATTTACGTCTAGAAGAAAAATAAGGGACTAAATCAGCATTTGCGAAAATGATAGATTCATGAATAAATAGGCAAGGCAAAGGTAAGATTCCAAGCTGAATAAAGTCTCTTGCAGGAAACACGTGGATGCTATTTTTTATTTTTCGTATAATTTTGTTTGCAATCTAAATCTCTAGGTACTATAAGATGTACTTCTCCAGAACATTATGCCGTATATCAGGACGGAATTTTCTACACTTTCAAAATATACACAAAAAAATTTAAATTTATTGTTTATGATAAATGATCACTTAATTGAGTTATAAGGCATTCTCCGATAACAATATGTTTCAACAATAATAATTTAACTACTAAATGATATATTGTTTATAATAAATTCAACTGATAAATAATGTTTCACATTATATAATGTTTTACATTATATAATGTTTCACATTATATAATGTTTCACATTATTTAGTAATTTTTTACTGTTCGTAGTTTATTGCAATGGGAAACTTTGTTAGACGACTTCTTATAGACAATGGCTTGTAGCTCCCAAAATAATGTGCAACCGCTCTCGTAATTTCTTCGATATCTAGTCATATATTTGATAATTTAATATATGTTCAGCTTTATTTTCATTATGTGTTCAATTATTCCTTTCACATTTAACTTCCAGTACTGACATTCTCGGCCAAAAATACGCCGTTCATAACCGACGCTGCGAGTTCAACATTTAGTATTTCATTAATTTTTTTTTCATTTATTTTCTTCTTGTTCGGTCATGTGGCCTTTCAAGGGCTTGGATACAATAGATTTTAGTGAAAAAGACCTGCCCCAAAATTAGTCTGAAAAGAAAATCTTAAAGAAACTAAAAAAATTAAACATCCAATCTGAAAGTATGTAACTTTATAAAAAGATAGAACCCAATCCCCGGTTATGTGCAATAGATTTGGAGGACAATTACCAAGGCAAAGAATATTCCAAACCTAGTTAGATTATCTTTACAGTTAGTAAAAATTTCAAAAATGTATTGCTTCAATGTATTCAATGCAAACATGTCAAAGTTTGGGCATTCACACTAATTGGAGCTAAATCCCAGATGTGTGAAATGCCACGGAAATCACCATATCCAGAGTGTAGAAAAATCTAAAAACACAGCTCCAGAATGCGGTAAACTGGCAATAAAAATCATACTTCTAATTATAAAAGTTAGCCAGAATACAAAAAGGCTTAGAATTATTCTCCCAAAAATTTAAAATTATTCTCTAAGACTCAAGGCATACTGCTCAGTTCGCAAAAGGAGCCAGATAACGAACCACCCGCCCCAAGAAACCTCACTCATTTTCCTTCCCAACTCCCGAATCAACCTCTAGCACCCGCGATTACAATTTCAACCTCAAGACTTATCAAACCTAATCTCAATATTACAACTCAAGTATAAATGCTAATCCCAAATGAAACTATAATTCATAAACGTCTTAGAAAAACTAAACCATGGAATAACTGCGAGAATTAAAACTATTACAGCAATGCAAATCTATGTATATCATGTAAAAGAATTATTATTCATAAAGAGTAATCAAAATTTAAAATAGCAGCTATACGGAACCCACCTCTCCCGGAAAAGATTAAATGTTCCGCAAAACAGAAATGTATAGAAACGACAGAATATCACAAACTGTCAGTGGAGTAGCAATTCTTATCAAACTCTATTAACACGACAGGTTCATACAAACATCCCTCGCCAACTTAGAAAACAATCGGAATAAAAAATATGTAAATAATACCGAAAAAATAATAATAATAATAAAATAATATAAAAATAGCTGCATACAAAACCACAAATAAAACTTTCCATGTTACGTTACAAGAAATTTTTAACAATATCCCCCACAATATTGATGAACCTAAGGAGAAACATACAGCTTGGTTGTCGAACACACTACAGCCCAGACAAAGCTTTTTAATTTGGCTCTAAATAATAAAATCAGCTATTACTACTCCCACAGCGCGACACATTTTCCATACAACTCAACATATAGTTCCAGAGATTTTAATATACTTCTAACAAAAAAAAGCCATAGATTTCCCCCATATTCCAAAACGTAATTAGAACACCTTCAGGCATGATCACAAACCATACTAATAACATTTTTCAAACACTAGAGAAACAAAATTCAAAACTACTGTTACAGCAATCAGCTGTAACAAGTAACTGCCCAATTTCTCAACCAATGCAAAAGAAAAACTATTTATACCCAGAAGTATTAAATCTATTTCAATATAGAAAATCCGAATCGAAAACTTAAACAGCCCAATTAAAAATCATTAAAACCAAGCTTCGGACTTAAATGCAGAAAGCTGCTTTCATAATAATTTCATTCCAATACATATTAAATTAATTAAATTCAGCGAAATATAAGAATATACTGGTAAGAAAACACTAGAACGATAATCAATCTAAACTAAATAAATATCACGAACAGTAAAATTTACAGCAGACAAATTCAGTATTCCCCAAAATGTCACCAATCATAAACAAATAGACGCAATTTCAGCTCATCTTCTGGTCAAACCAGTTAACGTATCACGAGAAAACTAAATACCCCCTCTAAAAACCAAAAATTCAAAAGCTATTCAGATGAAGAAAAAACTAATTTTAGCTGACCCACTTAGAGAAAGTTCCGACCTCATCCCAATAACAACGCCAACTCACAATAATAAACAATCGATGATTTGGTAAATGAAGCCCAGGTTTCATAAACAACAAAATTAAGTTATCTCTCCATCAGAAGTCTCCAAAGTTATCAGCCCGTTAAAAACAAGAAAAAATCCCCCAGGGATGATGAAATAAATAACAAAATGATAAAGGAACTAAACAAAAACACATACCCTCTCACGCAATATTTAATGCAATCTTACGCCTAGAATCACTTCCCAAATGCATGGAAAACCGCCATTCATCCTAGCTTTTCGCAACCGGAAAAATCCTAGATGAGAGAAAACTTAGACCAACAGCTTCCCCACATATCA
>BOPP01000070.1:4945242-5000791 GCA_017312745.1 Gryllus bimaculatus | reverse complement strand
CTACGTGCAAATTATTTTTTGATGGGTCTTTAAATGAGTGAAATTGAATATTTTTGTTTTCACAAATATTTCATTAAGAATCCTGTTTAACGCAGAGGTATATGCGGCACTTGCTGCAGTTTCTGGGTTGACAAGACCTGCACTTTCTTACATTGTTATATTTTACTGTCTCATATACTACTCGTAGTATGAGTAGAGAAAATTAAGAAATAATAGTGTCAAATTTTCGACAAAACCTAATTTTGACGTTTCCTGATATCGAAAGAGTGGATTTTCCTTGCTAATATATGCAGTCGATTACCATTTCGAATAAATAATATAATCAGAATCCACAGTTTTAAGCATTTTCTCCCAAATATCTCAACGCTTTTCTTTGAATTTTTTTGATTCACTAAAGCAACTAACAAAAGTTTTAAAGTTTAGATTCTCATTAAAAAGCTACGAATTCTGAAAGAAGTTAAATTTGAACCACTTAGTATTCACTATTTTGAAAATCAGCGTTAAAACAGATTTATTTGTAAATGAAAAGTGGTCCAAAATTTTAAATCTTTTAATGTCATGTACACGTTTTAAAATCTTAGATTTCGGGTAATATGGATTTCTTGAATGATTCTGTAAACTGTCGTAGTTAATTTTTTCGATCTTCTTTGTTTTTAACTATTTCCGAAACTCACATCGGACGCGTCAACTGTTAAGGTCATTCAGTCATAAGTGTAGTGCATGTTTCTTCAGGGAGATGTTTGCATGTTTCTCTTGCATTGTAAATCTAGTCATGTTAGTTGCTAGAATGTAATTTGTTGTGACTCTCAATACTTCTCATTTTGAAAGACGAAAAGATGTAGGTAAGTCCATTTAGAACTATCTTCATTACTGCATACGATTTATTTATTATCTTGACATTTTTTTACGCACCAGTTTAATCATGTTACCGGCATCTTTGAGTAAATAGTATATTTTTTCATTTAGCAACAGAGATAAGAAAAGCAAACTTGTGAAAATCACACCCTAAGGATCCTCAAGGTCAAACGCTGATATTATACTGGTTTCTTCTTTAGATTGTATTGGTCAATGCGATCTTACAAACGGGAGCATTCTGTACCCTCTAAGGCAAGGGGAAGTATGATATATCTTTAGCCGCTCGAGTAATCATAACGGATCTTAGTTCGCTTTCTCAAATTCGCGGTGTGCCAGAACGTACTACAGTACACACTGTGACCCACGCATGGCTTTTGATTTGAAAAGGAACTTATATATTTGTATTATTTGTCATTTTGGGTCAATAGTCCGACTTTGCCGCCCAGCTAACGGTATTCCCCATGCCTGGGCCTAGTTGAATTCCCATGCTTGGGGATAACAGCCACAAATGGACAACATGACCTATTTCTTTCACCGTATCTACCAGAATCCGCGTGCCTGAGCTTTTTTTTGTCACACAAGTACAATGAAAAAAAATATATGACATACTAAAAATCAAATTAATTATATAAATGTAGAAATTATACTATTTTTAGGATGCGTTAGGATACATTGGCTACCTTGAGCCCCACGTTATTCGAAGTGATATATTGACTGCACCCTCCTCTCCAAGGGACCTATCTGCGGCCATTATCATGTGGCGGTGAGCATATACAAAGTTACAATACTACACAACATACGGCGGTAAAACTACATCTTGGAAAGATTGACGTCTTTTGATGATCCCTAGACAGTCTTCCACGCAAGTTAATGGTTAATTTTTACTTTCTCGCTCTCAAGAAGAAAAAGTTACGTAATGTTGCTGGAAAAAGTGGCGATTTTTCGGCAGAAAATCTCTTACTTCCGGACACTGGTAACGAAAAATTGGATTAATCCAGTAGTTAAATTTAGGAGAAAAATCCTCTAACACATTGTATAGCCAGAATCCATTTTGTGGGTCGATGATACAGAAAAATCGATTGACGACGTTTTTAATATTCTGGCTCTTATAATAATTACATCATATTTAATCACTCTAACTACTCTGATGCTTTAATTAATTACGTTTGTTTAATATTTACACATCTTATTTCATTGTTTAAGCAGTGTCTTTTCAAAAAAGAAATCGTAATACTGCACATTCCACCTCTTTGCCGCCGAGTTGCGAAAAGTTGGGTTTTCATCTCGGCGTTATGGCACATTGGCACCCTCGCACATTGAGCTGGGTAGGTGTTCAAATCAGTAAAACACTGCCCAGGAGGGAGACTAGAATGGCTTTTAACTAGGTTTTCTGACATTAGCGTGGTTGTCAGCGTGGTCGTGAGCAGACATCGATTTGTCTTCTGTCACGGAGAACGGGATGCTCTACGGCAGGCGATGGGACCTATTGAGCTCAGTTTGTCTGTTGCCAGAACGATTGCCCGTCACTCTTGTGAGCTAGGAAGCTAGAACTGGTGTGAATATTTGTTGTTAAAATAAACTCAATACTGCATTTTGCTAAAAAAAGAAGCTGTATAAAGTTTATGTGCAGTTCTAATTTCCTCTGTAGTGCTTAACTGTGTTCATCTTTTATAATATGATCTGCCAGTAAATGGTCTGTAAACAGTGTAGGAATCCACTCATTTATAGAGACTGGGTTCATTGAGTTAAAGAGAGGCTCTTGCTAAGCGTGTCACAAACGTGAAATTAAAATATTACATTAGAACATTGCTTGTATATAACAGTTTAAAGTTTTAACCCTGAACGAAAAATTCATAAAATATACAATTTTTACTGAGATTTTGAGGTAATAACAAATCGATTGAGAGAATTTTGCACCCCTTACGTGCTATATTTCTTCATTCCATTGTGTGATTTATATATTTAGGCAGATAGAATGTAGAGAGATAATGGCAGCATGTTGAATGGCATCGTGTTGCCCAATGACCTCCTCTTCTTACTGCAGTTAAGTGTTCTGAATATCGACTATTTCAGAGACTAAGTGAAAAATTTATCTTCGATTTCCTATCTTTAAGTTCACTAATACTTACCTCCTGAGTGGTTCGCTTTTGTTCAGCGTATAGTTCGCACAGGATAAACAATGGAAAACAACCTCAAACAACAAACTCATTTGGAAAACTAGGATAAGGAAACGTTATGTATAATTTTTTTTGTCATTATCATTCTTAATGATTGCAATTTAATATTGCTGAGAATATAAAATGTCTAATTAATTTACGATAAACCTAGGATTTCAGTTAGTGACTACAAAATGTAATGAGAAATTCTCAACTTTTTCCAATTTTATACAAAGAAATAAATATAGCACACAACTTTATTTCATTACAACCAAATTATTTACTTTTCAAGATCTCATATTACTAACGCGAACTCTTCCTAGCCGACTAAGCTAATTTTAATATTTGAGATAAAGTTGATCATAGCCCAGCATCTAGCTAAGCTGTAGTGCTAATAACGTTTAATCCGTGCATACGTTATCCCACATTTTTAGTCGACCTCTAGTAGGAAAACAAGTGTCGACTGACTAAAAGTCTGCAGACATGGAGCACAAGGCTCTTGGTGCTGTCGGAAAGGATCGATTTAAGCTTCTCAGAGCGCTGCGTGATTCGTCGGCTTCCGCCCGAACCACATCGCGGAGCATTCATTTGTTAATCTGTTTGAGATAAGATTGCGACCTGCAGCTTCTGCACACAATCCGTTATGAAAACGGTTATTGCGACCACCAGTTGCCCATGGGAGAGAGTTATGGAAGTTTGCGTGGTAGGCGAAACGACTCTTGGAGGCAGACGTCTCGAAG
Organism: Gryllus bimaculatus; assembly: GCA_017312745.1. Classification (NCBI taxonomy): domain Eukaryota; kingdom Metazoa; phylum Arthropoda; class Insecta; order Orthoptera; family Gryllidae; genus Gryllus; species Gryllus bimaculatus. Next base: position 4,997,040 of record BOPP01000070.1, on the reverse strand, counting down.
TCAGGAGGAAGTTGCCGATGTGCCTGCAGAGTGCCAGAAGCTCGAGCAAACTTGCGCGTATTTCGCAAAGTTGCCCGAGGAGGCTTCTCCAAATAGCCGAATTAAACCCCATACTACAGATTTAGATTGCGAATATCAGGCTGTGCTCTCTAAAAATAAGTGAAGATTGCCATCAAGCAGTAAAAGATGGGAAATACTTCTCTCTACGATATCATGTATTTCGAGGCTTGTAATGAAGAGCAGTCCGTTTAAGCTATGCATGAATGCCAAACATTCCTTCTCATCGGTTCTATGAGAAAGTTTATAATTAGATCCAACAATGTTTGCTTACGGACAGACTTACGCGAACTGGAATAGAGAGAAAGAAGCGGAGAATGAAGCAAATATTCACAAGGGAAATAATGTGGCTACATTTGTAGAAATGAAATTAAGACCACGTTTGCAATATAGTGATAATAACACTTGTGTACTCAACATTTTTGATTTTGTCCGTTAAAAACGCATTCTGTATTGTAATATAAAATTGGAGTTGATGTTATATTTATTTTACTATATTTACCTTTGTTTACCTTTCATCATTATTTATTTCCTAATTAATTAAAGTGATCTGAGAGACTATATACATGGTTTTAAATGCATCAAATTTTTGAGTTTTTTCTCCACTGTTGCTTGTCTTAAAAGAGTATTCAAATTTTTTTCAATGCAACGCAAACATTTTCTTTTGCATTCTTCCCATAATAGGATACTCTTTCTCTAAAACAATTATTTTCTAAAGCTTTTCACAATGTCTCGTCTTATGACTTCTTACTCGTCTTTGACGTCGAGTTCATTTCTACAGACTTACACATTACAATGATCTACAGATTTTGAAAATTTAAATGTTGTGGGGGCCATTGAATATACTATTTTAGGTTTTGTGAGTCACTAAAAACAAAAATGATTTTTAAATTAATTGGTTAGCACTTCTTTACGAACTTACAACTCTTATTATATGTAAACTACAATAATATACTAATAATATATTTGTTTTTTAAATGTTTACACAAAGAGTACGTGTCACCTCATTGGCGTACTCTTTGGGTCAATGTTTAATATGTTGTACCAGAAACATATTTTACCATTCACCAGTGTTCGGCTAATAAGTCCATTTTACTTTGTTCTTTCATTCCATCATCGAAATTTGCTGGTAGTGCCTTCCATGTAAGTTGTTCTCGTCCACAGTTTGAAGGAGAAATACAGATGTGATACATTTTCAGAGATATACTACGTTCTATCAGCTTATAAGAGTCCATAAAATTTTCCAGTTTTTAGAAATTCTCAGCTTCAAATTTACACAGAAAACCATTTCGTATATTTTTAAGAACTCTCATGCTAGTTTTAAACTTCTCGCCTTTCCTCGTAAAAAGAAAAAGTATTGTAGAAAAACTATCCGTCGGAATATGGCGGATTATCGCCCGAAAACATATTCTTGCCGGGTCCTGGTATGGAAAAAGTGGATAAATCTTTTTCCTATATCGCTCGGGGGCTGCAATAATGGCACAACTCACAAATCGGGAGTTGTGATAAACGAAATAAAGTTTTCCAGTGAATTGAAATGCACCATTCACACTTCATCTATTTGTTGGAAGAATACGATACTGTAAGATATGAAGCTGTTGCTAATGCTGTTTCGGACCGATCTGCAATTCTGAATAGTACATTAACTGAAAATTCGTTTTTTAGTTGGGTCACGAGTAACACGTTGTACAGTCAGAATCAATGTATCGTGGGGTCTGGTCACCGAAAAATCGGTGGATGGAAAAATGTCCGTTTGTCCTTTCTTATCGCCTTTTCTTGCTTTGCTCTTTCCAAAGTCCAGGCACCACATTCTCAGGTCGACACGTATGAATATCAAAGTGGTCGCAAACAACCAGGCAGCTGATACAACATTTTTAAGGAAATAATATTCTTTCCAAAATATGAAACTATGGATGCCGATTTGACTGACCATACCGTATAGGCTTTATTATCAGAGGCTTTTTCCAGCAATCGGCTTAAAGATTGTCTTTGTGGCTAAATTCTCCTAAAAAATATGTGACTATCTTACTGTTGACATGAAAGAACAGATACCTAGAATATTTATTTATTGTGCGAAATGGCACTTTAACATAAGGATATAGATAATTTTATTGTTGCAGTCTTGGTTTCGATATATATGTTTATATATGTATTGGAAGTTTTGGATCCATGTCTGTCATTAAGCTCTTCCTTTGGTACTTTTGAGAATAGTGCCTGTGATTAGAATGTAGTCTTTCGTGTAGTTTCTGTTTTTTACTGTTTTACAACACACGACTTTTATTTTTAGTTCCAAAGTCCATGTAAATTATTTATAGTAGTTCAGGAACAGGAAGTCCTTCCACATGCAATATGGGTCAAATTGCATTAGCTTCTTTAAAATTCATCAATAATTCGATTTGTAAGTACTTATTAAACCATCGATTTTTCAAATTGCATAAAATGAATTTTTCTATTCAGCTATGAACACTTTACGAGAATGAAACCAACTCTTTAAAGTGGAAATACAATATTTAGAGAAAACGTGGTAATTTGAGGTAAGGGCATGCAGTAATATGGAAACCATAGCGCAACTAGAAATGTCAATGACATTTGAAATCAATGACGTTGAATTAGTGAAAAACTAGTATCTCTCGTTTCCATAACGTTTTGTGCATTGAACAGTGTTAGTCTCATGGTACAATAGTGTATCCAGATGCTCTTGCGTCAGAGATGGAATGTTTTCTCTTCGCCCCTGAAAAAAGGGACACGACACAAAGGTCACTGTAGCTCTCTGCTTGTTGTCGCACTCTGATTGAAAAGCTATCGCCGCAAGGTATATTCACAAAGTAGCTCGTGGTGTGCTTTGTACACGGTTGCGCTTTCAACTTCGCGTTCACTTTCAATTGTACCCTGCTCATTCTGCGCGAGAATGGTAACATTGTTTTGTTCCTCTATTTATTTGAGTGTGGAAAGTGCTTATCAGGAACTACGATTCCCCAAATCGCCTACAATTTATGAAAAGAAAACATCGATACGTAATATCAGAAATTAGATAATGTTTTGATTTTATATCTAAGAGATTAGGATACTATAATGATAATATGTATATAATAATAAATTAATGATTTACATATTATTTACATATTATTCAATGCAAATTTAATATAATATTTTCAGAAAAAATATTGTTGTGCGGTGTATTTGCTTTGTATTTGAATAATAATTTTTATGTTAAACATGCTCGTTTAAAATTCATTTTGCACATACAAATATGTTTTGAATTTATTTTATAAAGTGAGAATGGTTATATCAACGTAAAATATTTCCGAACTTTCATCCCTGATAAATATGTGGTAAATCACAAAACGAGCAACTCTTTATAGTCTGTGTGTGAAAAACGCTTGAATATTTAATCCAGAACAGTAGTAATTATGCCAGGAGATCACAATGCAAACCACACGACAGTTGATAATTAGTATTGTGGAAAATTTACTTCCATGTAACTAATTGTATTGTGAAAATGTATAAAAAATGTCTCGAAAATGCTGAACTTAATTAATCAACTAATTAATTATTTTAATGTCAAAGATCAGTAAAACGTTATGTGGTTTAGGTGGAGGGAAAATGCTACCCATTTACTCCCGCAATATGTTTTCCTAAAAATGAAAACGTATTTATTTATATTTATTCGAAATCAGTCTAAAACACACAATGTAATGGTTTTAATATATTATCGGCGAAATTCTATTCACCCTCAAGAGGACCCCGGAGATTAAAAATATTTGTTAGATGGGATGGTAATTAAGTCAGTGAAAAATCTTCGTTATTTTTTGTCTATATTTTGTGTTAAATACAAAAAAGTATATTGCTGTTACAAAATACATCATCCATCATAATCTAGGTTTCACAAAACAACCTTCCACCGCACATCTATGTTTTCCACTTTGAAATATATTTTGACCTTACCAGAACCGGCAATGGCGAGCGCAAAGGCGAAGCCTTACAGTTGAATCATTCCCTGGCAAGTCACGAATTTGACCTCGCACAAAAGATAAAGAAATAGAGGTGATTAATGTATGTGAGTTAATCGCTCCGGAATCGAAGTCAAGGTCGATTAATTGGTTTAATGGTATCATCTGCTTTGTTCATTAGTCCCGATAGTTTAGTGATTGTTTTATTAATGGAAGTGATTCCTTGCTCGCCGTGATGGTGAGATCCGACGCCAACCTTTACGTTGGCTCGTGGAGGATATCCAAGTATCTCCCCCTCAGCAGGGCAACGCTCCAGCTGGGACAAAATCTACGCCTCCGGATGGTCTCCCGACACGTATAGTAGTGTAGTTCATGTAAGGGTGTGTGTATGTGTGTAAGGAGAGAGGTTAAGACAAGAAAGGGAAAGGGCATATCGCACGCGGTCTATGACTCGTTTATTAGGGTACTGTTCCGGCATTCGTGTAGTATTGATCGGAGAAACCATTGAATACTTTCAATAGGAGCAGCCAGCTACTATAATTCTCTTCCAAACAGCGGCAAATTACGACTCAGCTATGTAATAGCTAGTGTCGAAAATTGGCCATCGTGGAAACTTGAACCCCAGCACCTCCTGGTAAGAGTCCCTGTAGAAAAAGCGGCAATGTTGGCTTAGGAAAAAAGTTAAACCAAGGAAGTTCATAGATTGACTTCTTTGTTCAGTTGTTTCCCTGGTCAAGTCTAGACGAAGGCCGGAGACGCACCTTGTAAAACGGGCCTGGGACCGTGGGTGAGCAATCTTTTCTTCCCATTTCCGTCACATCAGTCATCTCCCCCTATCGGAAATGGACGCCGTGGGGATTACGTCCAGTTCTAACCCTGCCTGTCATAACTAGCATACACCAGAGGACCTCGCGACTGAGTGGGACATAGCGATAACGTATCTCTTTTCATCGAAACGATGTTGGAAAATTACATTTCTGTTAATGGAGGGTGACTGGCTTTGATGGTATAGTGGTTATCATGCCAGACTACTGATGTGGTTTTAGAACAATGACGCATTTCAACTACCTAGGATGTGAAATTATATATGGAAGAAATAGATATCTTACATATGGAAGGATCACAAGCAAGATCCATAAATTTCAAGCAAACATGTGGAACTATAAGTAGAACGGTTAAAAAGAAAGCACGACAAGAGGACGAGTTCAAAGCTTATGATATTATGGCCCTCCCAGTTCTACTGTATGAATGTGAAACCTGGATTCCAAAGCAAGCAGATTTTAAAAGGATTGAATCAGCAGAAATGCGATTTGTGAGTAAATGGCTATACATTAACAGACCAAATGAAAAGTTAGATTATATGAGAGTAACTAGGGCAACATGACATGACAAAATTAAGAAGTACAGGCAGCAATGGGTGACCCATATTGAAAATATGCCGCAAGACAGACTTTCAGTGCAAGCTCTGAATTATAAACTGAGAGGATAGAGAAACATTGGAAGGCCAAGAATGAGATGGAAAGAGGCTGGATTAGGCAATATGCCTAATTCGTAAAGGAAGATGATGAGATGATGACTAATTCACATTTCATGTCGCGCTCACTGCCTGTACAAGTACTGAAAAAATATATATAAAAATTCAGACTATTGGTTGCCAACATAGACGGAAATAGATGCACGAAAAAATTTTCCCCATATTTGATACTTAAGGATTTATACACTTCATGGCGTATTGGATCAAGAAAATACCACACACTTGCTCGAGGGACAAAACCATTCTCTTGTCTGTTAAAATAATAACTAATGACTAATATAATAACGAGTAAAAATAATAACTAGTAAAATATTTATCCAAACTTCACTTTTCACATCTTTTTTCTTTGACTTGTATTCACTGCTGTGAATTTTGTTTTCTACCATCGTTTTTCTTGACTCTCCATGACTGTACGCAAAGAAGCACTTGGAGCTGATTTCGAGTATAACATATTCGACCGAGCATCCGAAACACTAATGAATTCAAGCAACAGATACTTGACCGAGTCAGTGCTGGTCGCTGCTCAGAGATATCCAGCGTCCAAATAAACTATTTGGTGCAGCAAGCTTCCTCCAGTAAAATGCTTGAATGCAATACACTAGTTCAAACCCACTCAAAGACGTGCATTGAGATGCGAAAGGCACTTGGCCGATCTTGGCAAAATTAAATCCTCTGAGAATTTAGTACCAATCACAGTTTAGATTAGAATTACTGGAAAAGAGTACGTATATTGTGCCTTGGCCTGCGCTATCTGGTATTCATATCAAACGTCAAAATTGGCGCACTAGCGCCCCTATGGAAAGCAACGGCAATTACCCTAGATATACTTGCTCAGGATAAGTCTCACAAGAAGGGGCTTCTGGAGACTAGCCTACGCACTAACCAGTGTATGGCAGTGAGAAAAAAAGAAGACTGGAGGGTAACATTGCTGAACCCTCTCTACCTCTGGGTGTCCTATGTCTTTCCAGGGATAAAGTACTGCCATATTAATTATCCTCTTCAAAATGAGTGAACATTATTTTTACCCACGTATACCAATGGCATACTTTCTTGCAAGTGAGTTATGATGGCCAACCTCTCAAATCTTGTTGGTGTACACGCAGTTTTGCTGTTTTCGAATAAAAGAAAATTAAAGTGATGGCTTGAAATAAATAGGATGTAAGTGCCATTTTCATACTTTCGAGAGAAATGAGTTTATATGTACATTAAACCTAGTGGCACATACAACTTCTGTAATTTTTAAGAACTATCAAGAAATGCGTGTGGACTTTAGTTCTTAGTCATCTTAAAGGGCTTGATTCATTCATCATTACTATATTACAGAAATTGCACTTATATCTTATTTTATTTCAAATATTCTATTATCCTCGAGCCTTGACGCTCGCCTCTACCGGTATTAATCGGACAACAATTATTCCATGTTTATTAACGATTGAAATAGGTTAACTTTGAAACTGTCTAAGGCGTCGAGACACATATTTCGTTAACACGTTTATTCCTTAAATACGGTAGACACGAGATGTTAAATTCGAGGATTTTCCTGAGAGCTGATAATGAATTTCGGAGTGCAAGAAGGACACGGTCACGGCACTTCCGGCTCCGCCGCAAAAAGCTCCTGCGGCCCAGGGGGGCAGTCTGCTAGCGAGAGTGGACGTTTCCATCTGGACAGTTTCCTCTCGAGTTGGCCCTGAACTCCTCTGGCCTCGCCCCATCTCTCTCTCATTCTCCCCCAGCCCCGTCCTTTCCCGTCTCACCCCGCTGCGCCACAGAGTCAAGTGCGTTGCTTCTGATTTACGTCTCAACCTTCACGGTGACTGCTCTTCTTCCTAAGTACTCTTTGCCACTTCTTGCTTCGCGAAATCAGAGCGAGAATCCGCGACAGTTGTTTCCTGGAGATGCGAGATATATTCTTCAACGATTTCAGAGGTGAACGCCCTTCTGGCTTCATTTTTCTCAGTACCACATTGTCTGCAAGATGATTTTATGATACTAATTTTTTCAACGTTTGAAAGCTACTATTTGTTTTTTTGTACATTCCCTAGACGAAAAATGACGTTTGCTACCGAGTATAAACGTACACCATTAACATAACATTTTAGAGAAGCAAGTCTTTGTATAAAAAGCAGTTTAAAATATGTAAAACTGGCAACGTAATAAAACACACAATACAAATAATTTACGGGCATGTCCAAACGCGACCGCAATAGCTATTTCCCCGCCTGTGATGACACAACTGGCTGAGGCTGCTTTATATTCCCATCCAAATCCAGAAAACGGTGTACGCCATTTTCTCGACTTGCAGCAAGATGTAGCGGGGAAGGTATGCACAAAGCCCACTCGAAATATCTTCATGAATGGTTGCTTTATATAAAAACATGTTTGCCGGAAGATTTCCAACAAACCACCGAGATTTGAATTAAGTTTATACTTCCTTATTTATTACTTTATTTAATGTTAATTTTATTATTAAATTATGCGTTGTACAAGCAGTTTTGCCAAAGGTCAATATATGGTATCTTAAAATGGGAAATTCCTTGCATGTTTTCATTTTGTTCTTTTCGAATTTGTTGTATGTAGGAATAATGTGAAAAACTGGCACTGATTGATGTAGTTTCTTGTCCTATCCTTCACCTTGTCCTATCCTCACCCCTTATTTACACAATCTTACACTTAAATAGACTTCAGTACCACACTTGTCGGGGCAGGGTGGGGCGGTGCTGTGCTGGTGGAAGATACCTAGTTGGGTAAAATCCTGCACGCCGTCGTGTAGATCGTCACTGAATCTCACCAGGGGGAAATCAGTGCCACTCCCGTGAAATGGACTACACTTACGGGACAAATGACCGTAGCAGTTGCCGCGCCAGGACACGCAAAATAATCCATGTGCTCCTTGTAGCTCACCTGAAGTATTTGATGAGCGAGAGCAGCTGCGCCGTGGGGCGCTGGCGGGTGTCGCGGCTGAGCAGGCGCACCGCGGCCTCCTGCAAGGGCACGGGCACTTTCGGCAGCACGTTGTGTAGCTGGTCCTCCAGCTGGAACAGAGCAGGCGAGCCAGAGCGTCAGAATGTGAACGAAACGAAACATTAACATACTTAATAAATATAAAAACGTAACATACATCTTAAACCCTTACCAGGAACGCGATGGAATTAATGCTGGAGTGATATAATGGGTAATTAATATGTCGTCAGTACACAAGGAAATGACGCATCGACAAAATGTTCAATATGCAGGAAAACGGTTCTAACAAGTTTGCAAGTTTTTTTAATATTTTTTATCCAACTTGACGAAATGTTTACTTGTAAAATATTCAATTTTCTAAACATATTTATTTTGCGTCTGAAGAATTTTTTTTCTATGAGCCTGCTCCCCTGTTTCTGTACTAGAGGTTTTTACGAGTAAAAAATTCTATTTTTTAAACATATCCTTTCACGAAACTCAAAAGTGACAGACTTTTGAAACTGTGTCATCTGAAGTCTTATCCATCGACAAAGTATTTTGGGCAATATTCAATTAACGTGGAGTTTTTGATAGAGTATTATAATGAGTGTCGGACACGTAACTGTGTGAACTAAAGGGATAATTCACGAAAATTAAGTTAAACTAGAACAAAGAGGATTCTTATGTAATACAGAAAAATATTGTTTTATTACTTATGTTTAGTTGAAGACAACTCAATGCATTTCAGCCTCTTAAAATTAACGGAAAATTCGTACTCACAGATAAGGAAAAAACCGAACACGTCAAGCGTATTTCAAATCGGTATTCAGGTTAGGATCGGATACTTCAAATACTTAGGGAACAACTGAAGGAGAAAAAATTTAATGTCATTACGACTCATTAGACAACGAATTCGTAATATAGGAAGAAATAAATTCTTAGGGTTTGATGGTATCGCTGAAGAACAGTTAAAAATTCGAGGGAAACCGATGATTACATACTTGACCCGATTATTTGAAATAAGCATAAACAATTGTAGCATGTCTCCCGATTTCAAAAGGGCCATTGTGGTTCCAATATTCAAAACCGGAAGTCGCTCTTGTATTTCAAATTACAGGGCAGTAAACCTAATGTCAGTGATTTGCAAACAAATGAAACATCTGGTAGCTGAGTTCTTCCAAAGGAAACGCGACAATGGGTGGTTATACGAAGGGCAACATCAATTTCAAAAACATTTCTCTTGTGGAAGGCAAATTATTACAACGTGCTAAGATATTGCTGAAGCATTAGATTCAGGAAAGATAAGAGATGCAATTGTAATGGACTTTCAAAAGCATTCGATCTTGTTTCTCCCGATGTACTACTTACGAAAATTGCATCTACTGGAGTTGACCATCGCGTAGTAGTAGGGATAAGGAGGGCTTTGGTAAGTTGGGTTCAGCAAGTTCGAGAACTATCAGGAGAAACCTTAATTACGTGCGGAGTCCCCCAGAAGGGTGTCTTAGGACTGTTATTTTTCGAATTCATCAACGACCTGCCATCTGTACTATGTCAGTAATGAGCTTATTTGCGAACGATTGCATAATTTATCAGAGAGTAGATTCAGATGAAGATATTTTCATACTTCGAAACGATCTAAATAGCACTTATTCCTGGGATACCATAAATAAAATGAAAATAAATGCGGTAAAAAGTAAATCACTAAGCTTTTATAAACCTGCAAAGAAAGTTTACTTGAAATATCACATGAGAGGCACAGCCACCCCACAAGTACCGTTTTGTAAATATCTAGGTGTTATATTACGCGAGGACCTGGGATGGGGAACACGTTACTTCTAGTGCCCGAAGAGCGTGGAAATCACTACACATTCTAATGAGAACCCTTAAAATGGGGCCATGAAGATCCAAAAATAGGATACACATCGTTAGTTAGACCGATGCTTGAAAATGCATCATTTGGGTGGAACCCCTAGAGATTAGGTCAGATTGAAGAGTTAGAAAAAATTAAAAGTACGCAATCAAGTTCATAAAGAAAGGGTAGTTCGGGTAGTTCAAATCCACCAAAACCTATAGAGACCCTCAACGTGCGAAGAAAAAAAATAGGTTGTGCTGCAAGGTGTACAGTAAGCCACCTGCGTAGGCAGAAGCAACGAAAAGATTAGACACCCCTTCGAGAACTGTGACAATTTTAGAATTTGTGGCAAGAAGTTCACTAGCTCTCGTAATATTTAATACAGTCATTGTTAATTCTTTTACTTAAGTTTAACCACTGCCGATGCAATCGTTATAATATTTTTCAGTAAAATTAAACACAAAATTCGCACAAAATTTTAAGAACATTGCATTTTACTTGCTTACGACGTGCTTTAGTTGTTAAAGACGATTCATAAAGTTCTAGAAAAAATGCAGAATTGAATTTTATATAACACTTTGACCTTGGTTTACGTAGAAGTGGTTTTTAAGCAAACGAGCTTTTCAAACTACATACTATATATCTACTGGCAGACCAACGATTGTCCTTGTAACAGTATAAACCAATACTGACTTCAAAAGATGTACGGCAGGCATAAAACGTGGCCTATGTTGTTTCTCGAAATGTATTAATGTCTTGTGTAGAAATAATTATTGCATTACCAGACATTAATTGCTCATGGAAATTGTTAATTATATGTTAACGAAACTGCAAACGGAAAGAAAAATAAAACATAGCACGTGAAATTAAAGATGCTGAAGCGTTTGACTATAGCATAGGATAGAAAAAATCCCTAAATGTGTTGTCGATGTGTAGTGGGGCTGTCTTAACGAAGGGTACATACAGCGATTTCCTGCTAGGAAAGAGACAACATCCCACGCCCGGTGGCTACACTGCCACAGAAGCACTGCCTTAGCAAATAGAGAAAAAAATTCTCGCAGGGTAAACATTCCAGTTCTGTCCCCGAGGGAATGGCGTCTCGTCTTCTTTACGACTGTGGACACGAGCACGCGTCTCTGAGATCCTTCGTTCAAAGACTGCAAGAAAAACGAGTTCACAGGCGACGTGCAACGCCAGCTTTGGAGTCATCTCGAAGTAAATCTTCTAGACGGATTTTAAGTATGCTTCACGGAAGGTAATTTCGAGGTCGAATATTTACCTAAAACGATTTATCTCGAGAAAAAGGTGTAGCGTAAGATTGCCTGCATAGGAAAACGACAGAACGTACACGTCGGGGCACAAGAAAAGTGACAAAACCTTAAAAATGGTCATTATATTTTTGGTAAGTGCAGATATTTGCTCATGAGTCCTGAGTGTCTGGTGCGGTCGGAGCGAACTCTCTTGGTGGCCTTGCCTCGAAGGACCGCAGGTTCATATTCCCCCTCGGGGTTTAATGTTTGGTTGTGTCTTGTGGCATGAGAGAACACTCCCAAATCCCATGCATAAGATTTCAACTCTCTTCAACTACCTTTCAGCTCTTGTTAGCTTTGTTGGCAGAGGTTTGAAGCTTTAAACAAAACTTTGCGTCGCACTTAAATTGTGGGTTCGAATTGCATTAATTCGTAGATCTATAGAAGTGTTGATGTATAAAAATACTCTCACAGTAGGAAGTCGGTGTATCACATTGGAATAGATTTCAGTGATGTAAATCTCTGCCGAATGATGGACGTTTATGCTCCTTTGATATTGTAAGTATTTTGTTCGCTAATAAGCTCTGGCTTCGTTCCTTGCGCTGAAATGGATGTATTTTTTGAACACCATTCGCGACTTCACCTGTAGTCAATACCTTTCGTAGTAGGTATTTAAGATTCTATCTCTCCACTACTTTAATCTATTATCGGTATATACATTTTTTTTAATTTTGCGGCAAATTATTTTTGAAACAAGAAAAGAACTGAGAAATTACTCTGTAAATATTTAATGAAATGTAAATACTATTCTTTAAAATATACTTTTACTGTAAATAACGCATTTATTAGTCAATATTCTCAAATGCTTCTAACTTCAGTTATCATTAGTTCAAAGTATTATATTTTTTAGAACCATTTTGCATACTAAATTTCACACTTCTTTCAATTGAATTGAAAAGTTAAAAACCAATTAAGTATTATTGAAAATCACTCACAAGTCCTTAAAAAATTAATTATTGTTTAAAGTAATATAGACAAATTATTGAACAAAGACGCGCAGGTTACATAACTAATGAAGAATGAAAATATTGCGGATTTTCAATAATAATTTATTATAGTTTATTTACTTATTATAATTATAATTATAATGAATCATTACAATAATCGTTATTATTTATCACTGCAAATGACCGTATACACCAAATAGTCGCAGTTAAGCAAAAAATAAAATAAGAACACAAATAAACAAGTATCAAAAATAAAATAAATGTGACCTCCTTTACTCCGTACTTATATCTTAACATTATTGCATGTCCCTTTTGTACCTAGTGATGTATACATTATCGTGGAAGTACATGTACCGCCCATTGCCTGTACATTTGTTGGCCTTTCTTATCCTGAATAAAAACTAAACGTATAGCCTTTGAAAGTAATAGTTGTTTCATGACCCTACGCAGTTTGGGATTTTGTTTTTTACACGACGCCACTCAGCTTTTATATTAATCTCTAAAATGAAACAATGGAAGAGTAAAAAGTTATTAAACCGTCAGTTTTTCACAAGAGTACAATAAGTCGGCAGCGCCGTTAAAACGTTTGAATTATCACACTTCCCTGTCTGCGGGAAAATTCACGGGCTTAGAGGGGCGATGGCTGGCGGCGGTGGCCATGCGTGTAAGCAGCCGCTGCGACTGCGAAAGTTCCGCAATGGGCAGAGAAGCAGTGACGGTGCGATGGAGGCTGTATTAGTGGCAGGCGCTGAGAATGCGTGGCTGTCAGCAGGAGAGGCGGCGGAGGCCCCTATGGTGGTGGAGGTGAAGGCGGTGGCGACCGTAGCGACAGAGTTGGGGCAGTTCTAAAGGCGGCGGTGCCTATGGCGAAAGTGAAGATGAAAGCACCGGCGTGAGGTAGTAGGGATGGTGGTAGAGGCAGCAGGGGCGGCAGCAGGGGCGGCAGCAGGGGCGGCAGCAGGGGTGGTCGCACGGGCGGTCGCGGCAGCAACACAGTGATAAAGGCGGTAAGTGAAGAGAGAATTTGACGTAGAGACGGAGTCGAACGCAGCCCCTGGAGGTTCAGAGACTGAAGTAGTTGTGGCGAAAGTGAAGCTAAAAACAGCGTCATGAGGTAGAACTGGAAGTAGCAGCGGAGGTAGCGGTGGCGGTGGGGAAGTGTGATGGTGGTGTAAGCGGAGGCACTCGCTGTGAAGGCTGAGGCAGCGGGGGAGCGAGCGAGGTGAGGGGCGTCTTTCACACCCGCGGAACGACGCGAAGTGGGCGCAGGCGAAGGGCCGACGAATGCGCGGCGAAGGAAGCGGAAGAAGCCCCGTTGTGCGGCGGGCGGTTTGCTGGCAAGCGTGGACCGAGTCGCGAGGCGAGGTTTATTAGAATTCTCGGTCTCCGAGGAGCCAAAGGGAGAAAAAATACTTTGAAAAAGGCTTTTAATGGCAATGAAATGGCCAATAGAATACAGTTACTCCTGTAAGGTTGCCGCGTGAAATCGCGAACCTCTCGCAAGTTTAGGGAAAACTGTGCTGTTTCTCTTCATGACAGGAAGGGTTACTTGCTTGGATGAACTTAAAGTTCACATAATTTGATTTTGTAATTAAAATGACAATTAGGGTGATATTGAGTTTCTGAATGCGCAATATAAGGTGTATTATACTATTTGAAATACATTTTGTTCAAATTTGCCAATCATGTCTTGCGTATTTTAATTTTCTTGTTTTATTAACTTTGTCAGTAACCATATAAAGAAAAAAAATCTCGTGAACTAAATGTATTCACTGAAATTGAAGATATAAACCACATAACGTAAGGTCATATACAAATTAATTTGTTTAATCACTTAGTCATCGGTAATCGAATTATGCAAATTTACTCTTTCGGTTTCACAAGTACGTTTCCGCAGTTTTTCTGGATATGAAAAATAGTTTTTCTTTGTTAAAAGCACATAAAGAACAATTAAGCAAAATGCATTATAATGTCTTTGTAGTATTTTTGTACTTCAAATGTTATTAAAATCATAGCTTTTTGAGAATAGGAAACATAAACAATATGAGCTTTCTTGGGCTTCCAGTACTGATATTAAAGATAAGATTGATAATTTAAATCAATATTAGTTTCTTCTTAAAATATATTGTCATTGGCTGCCAATACACATGATCATCTTCATATTTATTTTCGGTAAACAGTATTATATGCATAGAAGCCGCAGATGCATCGGTTTGCGTTAACGTTATTACTTTACCAAATATAGCTTTTCCGCTACGGAGTAGAGAGAAAATTATGAAATGATGCGCGAAAAAACAGAGAATTTTCGACAGATAAAATTTATTACAGTCTTTTTACAACTTTAGAAAAAATCCTCTAAAACGTAGTGTTACCAGAATCCATGTTTTGTGAGTCCTTGGTATCGAAAATTCGGATTATGGCAAAACGTATGTCTGTCCATCATTCTGTCGTCTGTAGTAGTGCTAAAACAGCACATACTTTCTCGCCCCTATCTTCATACAAAATTACTCGAAAGTACTCAATGTTTTTAAAAAAATGTAAAAGACCTTATTTCAAAGGATCTTGAAACCACTGTGCTGACTTTAGGAAACATATTTCATTCAAGGGATATTGGTGTGAGTCTTACTCTTGAAGAGATTGATAGGAGCCATAGAGTAGGGCTTAGGACTGATGACAAGTGTCGTCCAATTATACTTAAGTTATTATCTTCTACGAAAAGGGCTGAAATATTTCTAAATAAAGGAAAACTTGCGGGCTGTAGGAAATTACTCAGAGAAGACTCAATATCACGTAGATTAGAAAATTTGAGAAAATGTATTTCAAATTTCCACCTAAAATATATAGTCTTTTGATGGTGCAATATGGGGATATGGGGATAGATTTTGATGGGGAAAAGACGCTTCAGCAGAATGTGTGAAGTTCAATCGTGAGCTATAAATGGCGCGTAACTTTAAAATTCGTTTTTAGAAGTGTCACTTATACTTAAAATATTATTTAATATTTTTTCCACTTTTAAAATATTCCGTTTGAACTATACCTGTGAAGTACACACTTTCAAATACTACGTCAGAAATTTGACAACCTGCAGACGACGAAGTCTTGCCAAAAACCGCGCCTAAGACCAACCTGCCTGTGGCAATGGCCCCAATCCGGCGTTATATGCTTGCTACCAACTCCTCGTAGCCCCTGCTACACTCTCATATCTCAACGCGTCCATTTCGTACTTTCTCTAATGACTTGTTTATCATTCACATTAACGCGCAATTTCTAAAGACGTCACTCAGAAATTGTTCATGTTCTATCTGAAGCTATCTCACACTATTATTAATTATTGAAATCTAATTAATTAGTTGAAATCAAATGCGTCGTCTGATGTTATGTCGGTATATAAATATTAAATCCTATGAAATGATAGAAATATAATAAAAGTTAATTTAAGAGAGATATCCAGAGGGGTTGTTGCTGTGTTTGTGAGTGATGATGTAAATTGAAAAATTATCAAAGCGTCTACTACCGCGTTTTTACCGAGCTTCGAATATATGTTTGTTGACATGATTGGCGGAAAACATTTACTTGTCGTGGTTGTATATAGGCCTCCAAATACGGGAATGTTGTCAGAATTAGAGGAATCTTTTTCTGAACTTACAGATAAGTATCAAGATATTATAATGGGGTATTTTAATTGTGACTTAAAAATTCCCATTACAAAATCTGCCAGTAATTGTACTCATTCTTTCAATTAATATAATCTGCAAATATTAAAATTGAATCTCACTCATAGCTCGACTAAAACACAATCGTGGATTGATCACTTGATTGTCTTGATATTTCTTAAGTGTTACTGTATGGTCAACTTCGTGTTCCGGGTATTTCAAACCATGATGTACTCTTTTTGTTTACTCGAATAAGTGCACGAAATACAAAAGTATAACAATCGATTAATGTGATTACAAAAATGTCGATTTACAACATGTCATTTCATCAGTAGGCGTGCAGCTTGGCTCGAGGTTTATCAACAATACTCATTAGACTCCAAAGTAAATGTGCTTAATGGAATAATAACGGACTTTTTAACAAGCACGCTCCTTGGAAAACTTCTCGTGCAACACGGTCTCCTGCTTCATGGCTCACAAATGAGTTAAAACTTCTTATGAAAGACAGAAATTCTGAATATAGCCATTTAAAAGCTACTAAAACTGATAAAAAAGAAAAGGAGTACAAAAAACTAAATAATTTTGGAAAACAACAAGTCAGAAACGCTAATATTCAATATTATCATAATCTTTTCCAAAAAATTCCAATACGAAAGGAGTATGAAACACGTTGATAAACTTAGGAATTTTCAAACGTAAGTTAAATGACAGTTCATAAGCCTAATGATTATTTTGCTTCCGCTGCACATCCAATAGATCCTATCATTAAAGAAAAGTCACTACAATTTCTGGAATCACATACACCTCCCAGTGATCATAGTTTCTATTTCAACAATCTTGATTGCCAAGAAGGCCAAAAAATAGTGAAGACACTATAATGGCAAAGCTATAACGGCTGATGTAACGGCAAAGGAATTAAAATTGGTTTTAAAACATGCTCTTCCAGCACTTACACATATACATAAACGCATAATAAACTCTTGTTTAACAACTAGATATTTTCCCCAATAGTGGAAACTAGTTTTCATACGTCCCCTCCCAAAATGTTTAAATTCGTTAAATCCTTGTGATTATCAGTATATTAATCACAATCCAAAGTCCTCAAAAGAAATTTTATGACAACAAATAGACAAGTGTCTCGCCATAAATTACGTTCTCAGTAGTTCTCAATCTGTTTTTAGGGAAGGTCGACGCAAACAACTTTGCTACGAGTAACTGAAGACCAATACTCGGGACACTTGCCGCAAAGTATATGCCTCAATGTACTTGCTAAAATGTGCATATAAATGCCTTCCACTGAGAACCAAAGAACTACCAGTAAAATCCCTCTTGCTATCCCTACTTCGTTACGGCGATATTGTGAACAGCAACGTAAAGAAACCAAGCCCTGATGTTCTTCAAAGAGATCAAAATGCACTGTTAGGTTTTAATATAATATCAGAAAGTATGATCTCATATCGGAATACTACAAAGCAAATCACATACTTGAAAGGTCGACGCATGTTTCATAGTTTGTGCATAAAAATATTAAAAATGGGTGTACCTGCTTACCTCTCTCATAAAATGTCTTATCTCAAACAAGATTCCCGAAATCCTTACTATACAATATTCCTAAAAGCAACACAAATCTTACTTAGTAGCAACGACCAGAATGTAAAATCAACGGAACGCTTTTGCCACTGGAATGTTCACAGACAGACGTTTCGCCATCCCGTAGTTTTTCAGAATCAACGGTTCTCTAATAATAGATTCTGGCTACACCACGTGATCGTCAACTTTTCTTTACCAACTGAATGTATCCACTTTTTCGTTACCAGAGCCCTGTAATAAGGGTTTTTCTGCAAAACATTCGCCGTTTTTTGTGCAAAATTAGGCAACTTTCTCTCTACTACCAGCGAGAGGGAAGTAAAAGGAAGGAATAGTTAATTATGCACCAATGGTTTTAGAAGGGTCCTAATGATCGAGCGGCAACAAAATGCCCGAAGGCCTTTTGCCCCAGGGCTTTTGGTGCCTGAGATCATTCGAACTAGTAAACGCCCATGGTCCATACGTACTTTTTTACACATATTTTCATTGATTCAGGTTTACTAATTAACTAGGTGTTAATTCGGTTTGTCTTTTCTTATTTCTCTCCCATAATTCTCTTTCATAATATCTTCTCGTAATTCCCTCCGTAAGAGAATATGTGGCGTAATTTAACTGTTTTCATATCTTCATCGTAACCATAATTCGCTTGATCCAGGTAAGTTATGTAGGGTATACCGAGCTCCATATCACAGCTATAACGCTATAACGTACCAGTAAAAAATAAATGTTATTTTATTAGGTGAAGTAAAGTGGCTTGGCTTGATTGATTTTTTTCTGGGCGCATTATGGTCATTTGTCCGTTAAATGCATGTTTTACCTTGGAAGTTGCTGTGTTCTTTCCAGCCGAATGGCCAGATCCAGCGGCGACCTACACATCGAATTGCTGACGTTTCTCGATACAGAAAACACCCACCAGCAGGGTATCGTACCAGCCGGGACAACTGAGACGGTGCCCCTGCTCGTGGGAGACATCTGGTTGAGAAACATCGACAAATAGTTGGGCGCCGGATTTCACCATCCAGCGGAGAAGGAAAAAACGCATGCTCTGCACTTACGGAACTAATGACCAGCCGGAACAAGCTCTAAGCTCCTGACATGTCTCTAGAATTGTTGAGTAGTATATTACATGTAAGTGTGTGTAAGTAAGGATGAGAATAAAATAAGGAAAACAGGATAGTTTTTCGCGGTCTGCGGCTCCTTTGTTTGTCTAGTACTTCCTGCATTCACCTGGTATTGATCAGAAAAAACACAGGAAAATATCGCTCAGAGCAGCTCACTGCTCGAATTCTTCTTAATATACACATAATTCATAATGATAATACTGAAATCGACATAGCTACCTAGCTACTGTCGAAACTCCTGCTACCATCGGTACTCGAAACCTAGAACCTCCCGATTGGAGGCACTGCAGTGACATCTCTCGATGCTCTGCGTCATCTCTGCCGGTAGGGGTTTGGAAGAGTCCCGACCATACCACTGTGTAGGAAACTACAATGACTACACGGGGCTCAAACCTGCTACCCACGCTCGCCACTCTACTCGTGCCTCAGCGACCTGGGGCACTGGACCGGATATTAATATGTTACTAGTTATCTAACAGAAGTGTAAATATTATTGCCCCACGTGTAGTAATGAAAGTGCAGAGATTTGTGGCCGATAACAGCACAGTGCAATTCATTTTAAATTAAATTGTGTTACGAGAAATTTATACCACAGTGCGAACGGAGGCCTTGGCCAGAACATGCGTGCAAACGACTTTAGGCCCTCGCTAACGCAAGTTAGATTCTTTGGGGAGCGACTTGCGTTATCGCGCCGCATATTATGTGCCAACATGACTTTTGTAATAAAATTGCTGGGCAGTAAAATTGTTTTTATTAATAAAGCATAAAGAGCTAACACGATCCTTACGTAACGTTTACATTTTCTATACGCAAATACAATGCGTCGTTATTAATTTTGTTGTACACATCCATTGCCGGGGAAAGTGGTGATACATCTTTGCAAGCAAATGTGCATTTCCTTTTGATACACTTTACTGGTAATTTTAATAGCGGTATACAGTCACTAGGGAGGGTAGAGGTCCATTTTCAAACCTTTATAACGCATATACCAATGCCGATTTGCTATTCAAATTCAGCAAACAAAAACCGCTTGGATTTTCAGATTCACGTTAAGATAATAGGCTTTTGAGACATTATTTAGAACGGCTTTTCTGTAAAATCGTTTCTAGGGCTTCCTATCAAATGTCAGGACGGTAATCATAACAAAAATTCACGTCTCAAGTGTTGGGTGGCTTCTCTTTACTTTCTCGCATACTAAATACTTACGTAGTAAAAGTAATGCATTATAATGTTGCAGCGAATAGTAGCCATTTTTGTGAGAAATATCGTATTGCGGGGCTCTGATGGCTAAAGGTTGCTAAATAATATTCCTATATATAGTAAATTTCTTCCTCTAACACATTGTGTAGTCAAAATGCACGATTTGTGGGTGATTGTTACCGAAAAATTTCTTTATGACAAAACGTATGTGACCGTCGCTTTACGACTAAACGTGTGGAAGCGCACCTGTGGCTTCCACAAGCGCCTAAACCGTTCAGATGATTTTCTCCAAAATTGACATTCCCCTATCGATCTGCCCGGTGTCGAGGTCCTGAAAAACGGATAAGTTTATGATAAAATACACGGAGTACATAAAGCCTTAACCATATCTTCAAAATTTTCGCAAAAATTGCTTCAAATATACAATGGATTAAATTTTGCCTTGAATAGAGCAAACAAAGCTTAAACCATGGCGTAAGTGTTATTTTCGTTGAACTCTCTCAATTTTTCAAAATTGCACGAGTTGAATGTTTTCGGCGTCTTCTTACAACTACAATATTAAAGATAGAGATGTTTCCTTTATGAAATCTTTTTCTTGAAACAATTTCTTTAATGAAGGTTATATATAATATTCCTAAAATATTAGTCGTTTTCTTGTAATTTTGCGTGATAAGTAAGCAATTAACATGCTCAAAATCGTCCGCTAAGATAACATAATATGCTCAATAAATACTACATGTTAAAAGTCAATGTCTCTTTTAGTGTCTCTAGAAAAATTGTGGAATAGACTGAAAAAAATCCTTGAACTTCTTTAACTATTCATAACCACATAATTACGTTAATTGAATCTTATTTGTATCCGTGTAACATTGAAGAGATCTGTAAGTCTTAGAAATTAAACGTATGTTATTTGATTTACTACGTAGACGTTATAGAACAAAACTATATTGTAAATAAATACACTTGGGAATAAAACTACTGAATTATGAGGCAGCGCATCAAATACATTTCCATACATCATTCCACCCCTTGAGAGTGCTTCAGCACCTGAATCCGAGACCCACGGGTATTCACAAACTTGCTTTTGGTCGTCGGTCATTGTTTGCGGTTTCAAGAATGGAAAGAAAGCTCTGACGTCATTCGACAGCGGTCGATCACGAGGAACGGGCCGTGAACAGCGGTCGCGCCTGCCAACGCCCGCGCCCACAACGCTAGGGCAACGCCCCCAGGTGCAGCGGAGAGCGGCCCCAAACCTCCGCGTACGCTCGCTCATGGGCCTTTTCACTGCCACCGGGGGAGATGGCTCAGGGCATCATATGATGGCACTGCAGTCCCTCTGACTGGGAGATCCTAGCTTCGAGTCCGGACAGTGGCAGGATTTTCGATACTGGCTTTCAGCTAGGTCGAATTCAGTCGCTGCCGGGAGAAAAATTCTAGCGACCGGCTGCTCTGATCGGTAGTTTTCCGTGGTTTCTCCTGTCAATACCACGCGAATGCCGGAGCACTACGCAGCGGGGCACAGACCGTGCGCGATCTTTTCTACTTCTTCCTTCTTCTGTCCCCACCCCTTACACTCCTTTACACTACCATGCATTACACTAACACACATTTCGGGAGGTCGATCCGGAGCTTAGAGCTTGTCTCGGCTGGGGTAGTTCCCCGCAGGTGTAAGATACCTGGTTGGGGAAAACGCTGTTAGCCGACGGTAGGTCGGCGCCAAATCTCGCCGTCCAGCGGGGGAAGTTCACCGCCACCTCCTGAGCCAAAACCTGCCCTACACTTTTCATACTAATGTCCGTAGTAGTTGACGTGCCCGAAATCACTAACAATCTTTTTTCTACCGGATGGGATGGCTCAGTCGTAGTATCCGGTTCGGCTTCGGTTCTACAGAGTGAGTTGTCCTAGGATTCGAGTACGGACGGTAGCAGATTTTCGACTCTAAATAATTGGATGGAATTGATCGAACGTCTGGACAAGAATTTTTGGGGCCGGCCACTCTGATCAGAAGTTTTCCATGGATTTTTCTATCCTTATCAGGCGAATGTCGAAGAAGTACCTATCAAAGGACATGTGCTGCCCATGTTATATGTTTCCTACGTTTTGTCCCCTCCTCTCTCCCTCTTCCCTCACACAAACCACACACATACTTACATGCACTACGTTACCCCACATAACGGGAGACCGGTCGAGAGCTTTTAGTTAGGCTGAGGCGGAGCCCCGCTGGTGAAGTTAGTTAAAAGTGAAATCTCTGTAAGTCGAAGTGTAGGTCGGCGGGGATCTCACAAGCGAGGTACGACTGGACGAGGATTACCTTCGCCTCCCGGGATATAAATTGCACTCTATTTACAAAACTAATTATGATAGCAGTTGACGCTCCTGGAAATCATCAACCCGTCAATCAATCAATAGGGGCGTGGTCGTTGTGACGACCGTGTCCGACTTTGAAGAGGGGCAGGAACAGCGTGGACGACAGTGATGATTGTTGCATAAATGGGAATTGCAGCTTACATCCGACGGCGGGGATAAGGGATATATGTGGAGAGGGCAGTAATGTTGGAAATGAGCGAGGGGGAGAAACGACCACGGCTTCGATGCCGGAGTCGGTGCGAAAGCGGGAGAGGGAATGGGCCCGCGCAAGGCAACGGCAATCCCGTCTGCCAGCCAACAGGGAGGCGTCAGGGACGAAATGCGCGATAGGAGGCGAGCAGTCAGACGAAGGGAAAAGCAAGACGAAAGAGGAACGGAAGAAGGGGCTCATAAAGCTGTTATGAGGGCTGAGGAAACATGGCTATGGAAATGGGTATGGCTGCGGAAGTAGACACGGCTGGGAAAGAGGGCATGGCGGATAAGGTGGGCACGGCAGAGGACAGAGCATGGCAGCGGAGGTGAGCACGGCAGCGGAGCATGGCACGGCAGCGGAGCAGGGCAGCGAAGTTGGGCACTGCAGTGGAGGTGGACACGGCAGCGTTGGGCACGGCAGCGGTGGGCATGGCAGAGGATGTGAGAATGGCAGCGGAGGAGGGCACGACAGCGAAGATCGGGACAGCTGTGGAGTTGGGCACGGCAAAAGGTGATCACGACTGAGGACGTGGGCCCGGCTGTGGAGGAGGGCCCGACAGTGTTAGTGTGCACGAATCCAGAGCCCTTTTTGTAAAGTGACAGCAACATTGCGGGGAAACAACGAACGCCTCAGGAGACGAATTAAGCGGCGACGGGAAGGAGGTCAGCACTACGGCAAGAAGGGCAATCAACAAAATGCCGGACACGGAGACGGTGAGGCCAGTACCCTTACCTCGTTCGGACAGGACGCAACGCCAGTGGAAGCAGAAACGGCCAAGCCTTGGCCAAGTCTGTCGGGCCTGGAAGGCCACAGGGGCGGTGGGCGCAGCGGAAGAATACATGGCGTAGTGTATGCGGTTAATACAACGGCGGGTTTGAGCGGTTACTAGGAGACTCTTCTGGTTAAAGAGAATCGTCCAACAAATCCATGAACTAGGTTAAATTGTTTGAAACCATAGAAAAGTCGACCGGAAATCAAGGAGGTGAAGACAGGCTTAAGGGCATCACCCGGACATGACAGGAGTAAAATACTTCCTGATATGAAACTAGCTGTGCGCGGGCTTTTGGACGAGTGTACAGTAATAATCAGGAATATTTAACACGAATGGGAATCAAACCCCCTTGATACTCTATTCACTGAGCCACAAAATCAGGAAATATATTGAAAAACATGGTGTTGAGGGCTATGTTTGCGTGTGCTGCGAGGCTGGGCAAAGCGGCGGTGTGAGCGGGGGCTGGGGAACGCAAGGCGGTGTGTAGCACGGGTGGGGGCGATTAGGGCCACGGCCGAGAGAGGAGCAGGCGGCAGCAGGGAGGCAGTCGGGCGGAACAGCGCGCGTGGGCAGTGCCGAGGATGGAGCAGCTAACTGCGGCGGTCACGAGCGCAGGGGCGGCGTAGTGGCGGTGGCGGGCCGGAGGCGCGGGCGGCGAGGTGGGAGCGGGGGGGGGGCGCTCGGGCTTCGTCGTGCCAGGCGTGCGCTGCGCCGCGTGCTGTCGTGATCAATAGCTCGCAACAGACGCGGCGCAGCGGACGAGCCTGCCCGGGGCGCGGCCGGCACGGATGGCAGGGGCCGAAGAGGCAGAGGGCGATGGGAGAGGGCGAGCGCGTGAGGGAGATGGAGAAGACGGAGGGTTTGACAGCGGGGGCGAGGTGTGCGGGGGACGTTAGGGTGGGATGAAGGCGCGGACCGTGGGCAGATTGCAGCGAGGCTGGGCGGGGTGGAAGCCCGGGGCGAGGTGGGACCGGGCAAGTGTGCCGGCGATGGCGGTGGCTGGAGCGACAGCGAGGGTGGGGGCGGGGGAGAAGGCTGAGCCGAGGGCGCCGGCGTGGGCGGAGGTAAAGCGAGGGCGAGGGCAAAGACGAAGCGGAGGGTAAGGCTGGGAGCGAGAAAGTCGCGCAAGAAACTTCTGAGGAGGCCTCGAGGCCAATTGATGTATGGGCAAACTTTGGGCACGGTTGGAGAAATGGTCGCTAGTGAAGAAACGACCACCTAATCATCAAACTAATACGCTTCAGTTAACGACCTTACGTGCGGTGAATGTCCAGAACTTGGTTTGTAGAAAAAGCAAAAATGGCTGGAAATCGGTGGGTGGATGTGTTAACAACAGGAATAAGTGAACGACGCATGATAAAGCTATGGAAATGTGAGTTGACCAAAGACGGTTTGCTTCATTTCAGTAGAAGGCATGATTTCGTAACTAAGTTCGTGTTTAATTTCATGCACTGGGAAATGTTTGTTCGGGGCAGATGAATACGTGGTGGAAGAAGAATGTAGAAAGCAAATATGCAATAAATGTATCACATTAAACCTACCCATGACAGGAATTCTTGGTCAATGTTTTAGTAGGTATTTAAATAGCGAGAGTTTTTCTAATTGATATACAAATAATAAAAATGATCACATTTAACTCGCATGGAATTCGAAAAATTTTACTCGCTGTTTCGTTAATATATTGTCCATTGTACTTTTTTAATTTATTGATGGTCACAGTTTAATGTTATTATGTGTAATTGTAATTAAATGTAAATAAGTATATACGATATTCGTTTTAATTGAAGAAAGTGGAGAACGTCGTTGAGAAATGTAGGTTAGTGTATTGGTACGTGTTTGCTCTTTAAGAGCAGGTCCTGTCTTGGAGTGATGGCACTGTGAAAACGTTGCAAATGAGTTACGTTGTGGGCCGTGCATGAGAGTGTTTTCAGTGTGCGCACGATATTGTCAATCATTCAATGATATTTAGTGGTATGTAAGCTAAACACGTTTTCTACGAGTACTTCTCTTGATTCGATCGTCATTACAGTGAGGCCGGTAAGCGGTCACTGACAATTTCAGTGAAAATTGGTCGTTAACTGAGGTGGTCACTTAATGAAGTTTATGCGATGACGTGAAGCATACATCAGGTCTAATTATGCTAACTGCAATGAAGTGAAATATGTTTTACATAAAGTAACTTTAATACTCGAACTACAAAAGACAACATGTACAAAAATTATCACTTGAATTATAAAATACTGACAAATCTTATCACGCGTCCATTTTTGTTTTCTAAAAAAGTGGTTTGTAGAGTTCATTGTTTGCGAAGTTTATATCTGTTTCTGACTACGCAGATTTTGAAACCACAAAAGTGTGCTCTTTTATATTTTCATTGATTTGAGTCTTTCCGTAATTAAATGACAGCAATATCTCTCTCACAAACCCCTTTCACGTTTTCTAAGATCACTTCCTCTTGTCTGCTAGAGTTAACACCGTTAACGTGTCATGTATTCTCTTACTCGCGAACCTCACTTTTCGTTCCCACCAAACCGAATTTAAATAGCAAACTAGTCTTCAGAATGTAATTCACCAGTGAGAAATGTGATTATGTTGAAGGGTCAATATACGAACAATAAATATATTGATAATTAATTTATTATATAGGGTGTTTAGAGAGGAAACGTCAAACTTCAAAAATTAGCTCTTAAGACAGTTTTAAGTATATTTTGTCTAATAAACACCTTTGGACATACCGCAGTGGAAAAAATAGTCGAATTGCCTAAATGGAGTGCTTTTTTATTTATGTGTTAATTTTTTCTTTCTGAACAAATACATTAATTTCTTCTGTAAATAATAAACAATTTACCTGTTGTGTGACCACCTGACTCTGTGCTTCTGTAATGAAAAGTTTTGCCTAGAAAGCATTTTTTAAACCAACTTTTGAATGCTTATTGCGGCTACACCATTCGGAATATCTCAGTAGTTCATTAGACAAAATATGCTGAAAATTGTCTTAAGAGCGTATTCTTGGCGTTTTGACGTTTTCTCCTTGGACACTATGTGTATAATGAAAATAATCTGGTATTATAATTTTAAATAGTACCGTTGTATATTTTAATCGAAGTTATCAGGCTTAATTTCATTTAATTATTTAATCTCCAAAACAGTTAAAAACTGTCTGTGACTGCGATGAGAAGTGCAATCTATACACGTTCTTTAGCTTTCGAATCTATGGCTTAATTCATATGCTTAGTAAGTTGTAAACTTTGGTCTTTGTTGGAGTTTTGCTTGGTGTTATTTTTATCAGCAACGATATAAAAAGCGAATTGTTGAACAGGAAACAGAAATACAGTGTTGTTTGTCAGTGTTTAGGTCATGTTATTCATCAGTTTTCTAGCCAGACGATTTGTGCAGAAGAAAGTCATACACTTCGAGAATATATTTTTGTTTTCACATGCGTAGCACATATTGGCAGTTCCGTTATCGCGCTTGTGGCCTTTCCCTTGTAAAAGAAGCGGTCGCATTTTCAAGCAGTGGTTTTGCAGGTGGTCGCGGACTGGGCGGGGCAGTCAGGAGAACGGCGACGGTTGCGTGCAGCGACCATAGAATTGAGAAACAGCACTGACACAGCCTCACCTGAACGCGCAGGCGAACTTCCAAGAAGGAAACGGGGTGGAAACGGTAGCCGAGGCGGGGTCTCGACGAGGGAGGCGATGTATACCCCGTTCCCGAAAGCTCGACTTTGCAGAGAGGGGCGGAGACCGCAGCTAGGAACAAAGTGATTTGGTGGTGGTTGGGGAGGATAATGGTTGTGAGGGGTGGAGAGGTGACTGAGAGAACGGGTGGGGTGGGGTGCGATGCGGCAGGGATGGGAATCGGTTCTTATGTGAGGGCGTGAACGGGAACGAGGTCGGGCGGCTGGGGTGGGGGGGGCCTGGGGAAGGGGTGTGAGTCTGTCACGTTGTAGGGCAAGTAACGGGGTGAGGTGGAGGAGCCGCTGTCTGGACTACATTCCAGCGGCCGGCTGCTTTCATGTTTAGTTTACATAGTTCACGATCAATACTAAAGCGAAGCGGCAGCAGTACGCATACAACGGTCACGGATCGCTGCGCAATCGTTTCTTTTCTATCCTTTTTCCATCTTCGCTATTGCATTCAACTTACACGTACATGCACTACCTACGACACACGTCGGAGCTTGGACCTGTCCCTGATGGGCGGTGCCTCGTTGGTTGAGATAGCTGGACGAGAATACTCAGCTAATATAATCAGAAGTGAGATGAATACTGTCACTCCGGTTTTATAACACGCACATACGAACTTAATCATAGCCCCTTTGTTGCGCTTGAACATACTGCACAAACAATAAAGTCTCAAAAATATCTGAAAACTGCATGCGCTGGGTAAAACTGATGTGTTGATTTGCTGTGCAGAACACAAACCTTCAACCATTTTATCGATCACGATAGTGTTTTTTTATTTTTTTTTTTTTTTGCGATTGCAGAGTGCCGGAGATCGAGCTCGGGATGCGGAGCAAAAATATCTGTAGTTATTTCTCCAACACTGATTTTCATTACGTCTCTGATCTCATAATACTTTTTATAAATGATATATATCATACATGCTTATGATACCTCTTTTGCATTTCGCTCGTGCTTCTTCTTGTCTGTTTTTTTGTGAGAGTCTGCCGTTCCGCGCTTGATCATCCAATATAAACAATCACAGTTTTCTTGAGTACGTTCAAACTCATTTCATCTTGGTGAAATGTCTCCCCATGTTCTTCACTGAAGAGTTCCACGGTTTTGGGGAATTAATTAGGGATTCTAATTTCTTCCCCATTCTTCCAGCATTTTTGCTGCTGGAGAGTACAAGTATCTCAAAAAATCACTGAGCTCGTTTGGGAAAAATTTGAAGCTCCACTTCAGTGCAAACTGTGGGTCAAATTATTCTTAAAAAAATCTGATATAAAATCGCCCACATCTATTGTAGGTAATATCATGCGATCTAGACGATGGCTTTGGGCCTGGAATGTTACTTGTGTGAGGGACAGCCGTAATAGCAGACTCACGGTTGGGATCTCTTATTTATTGCTGTTTCGTGTTTTGTTTCTTAAATACTGTCACATCGATTGAAGAAAATGGCCATCATCGATGTGATTTCGTTTCTCACGCCACCTACTAGAAATTCCGAAATAAATAAATCTTTCTTACCTTTAAACTACAAAAATCTTCTCAATTTCTGTACAATTAATGTGAAACCTAGTCTTTGTGTGGACTACACATTTCTGTTCAATGTAAAAGAAGTAGACTTTCTTCACGAGATCAACAATACTTCTCAGATACTGTATTCTCCACAAATTTATAGATATGGCTCTAACTTAATAACACCCCTACTAGCATTATTTTATATCGCAGAGTATGTGCACAAATATGATGGTGACAACTGAAGGAAACTCTGAGCAAATCAATATGTTGAAATCATTGTAGAAAGAGTAAATAGGGCACAGTAACTTCGCTCACTTTATCGGTCTAATTGTTGGCGACAAGATGTGGTATCACATAGAAAGAAAAAGCTAAACAATAAGAGAAACAATTTCAGCACAATAAGAGACCTTAGAATTAGTCAATAAATTCTGGCCATTTGTTTGGTCGCAGACTAGCGTAATCAGTCTGGGGCCTTGGCTATTGTGAGCCGGTCACGAAAGTGAGAAGGTTGAGGGCGAAGTCGTGGGAGGGTGGAATTGCGGCTAAGAAGGTGTGGCGACCGGTGCACGGAAGCGGGCATTGGACCGAGGGCGTGGGCGTGGGTGGGACTGCGGCCACGGGGTGGACGTGGCCGCTGCGTCGGCGGAGACGGCAGATATTGCGGGGGCTTGTGGAGGTGAAGGAACGCCGGCGTGTGGCTGGGGAGTTGCCCTAGTGACCTCGCGCCGACCTCGCGACCTCGCGAACGCGGTCTTTGCCGCTCCCGCCACTGCTGCCGCCATCGCCGGCACCACATCCGCCCCCGCCCTCGCCCTCGCGCCCGCTCCCGCTACCACCATCGCCACCCACATCGCCACCGCCACCTCCGCTACCTCTGCCGCCGCCGCCGCCACCAACAGGTGCCCGCAAGCGGCCTTCCCTCCGCTCTCACCATCCCTCCGCAGCTTTTATCCCGGCTCTGCGCGCTCCTCTTCGGGCGCCGTCATCCTCCTCCCCCTCCAACTTCCTCGCGGCTGCGCGATATCCTCGCCGATTGTCCGTGTTCGTGCGGACGTGATGGCGCGCGCTCACGCAACGCGGTGTAACGCAACGCGCCGTGACTTGTGGCGGAGTGGAAAATGAGGAATTCTCCGCGGTGACAAACGACTGGGCTAGGCTGTGCAATGCATCAGCTATGATAACCGGAGAAAAAGTAGGCCATTAAGATTTTTTTCGCTCTTCCGTTACGAATGAATGCAACGGTTTGCAGAGTTTTCACTTTAGCATTTAATCGGTCTGATATCGTTTCAATCCATTCAAATATTGTATTATATTAAAATGAATGATGAAATATGAAAATGCTTATTAGTTTTATCTAAACTGTCTTTTTTGGGATTTCCAGATCAAATGTAAAACTTAATGAGTTCATATTTAACAAATAGAGGACAATATGTTAAATTTCATCTACACAAATCTTAAGTTTTTAAAACAAATTCTGGAGTGCCTCATGGTTCGCATCTTGGGCCTCTATTATTTGTAATTTATATTACTGATTTGCCTAGTGTAAAAAAATATATTTACTTTTTGTAATTACTTTTGCTGATGATTTGAAAGTTTCATGGTGATAAGTCAATTGAAAATAAAAATGATTTAAATAAATGGTAAGTTCATATTAATAACATCCACAATTGGGTCATAGAGAATGATTTATACTTTAATATTAAAAAAATTATATTAAAATATTTCTTCATTACTTGAACAAGAAATAAGAGTATCTAAGAACACGTTACCCAATGAATGTTTCACTATTCAACATAATCTGACTTAACATCAAAACATATTTAAAATAACAAATGATGCACTAAATATCCTGGCTTTATTATTCGAAATTTCAAGAATTTCAATGACACATGTTTAATACTTCTCTTTAATTGTGTTTTGCGAGATTGGAATATGCTTCAATTATTTGGTCTCCTTATTTTATATCTTTATCTAACTATATATTCTTGCCATATTGAAGAGTCTTTGCTGAACAATTTCTTAAATTTAAAATAGCCAATGATCTTTCAGGTAACAGTGAATTGTCACAAAAACTATTTAATGTCCGAGTATCATATTTACGAGTACCAGAGTCATTATATATAAACAAACTAAATAGAACCTCGCACAATTATTCACCCCTCTTGAGAATACTTCTAAATTCAATGAATTCAGTAGAGTGTGGGATTT
This sequence comes from Gryllus bimaculatus, assembly GCA_017312745.1. Classification (NCBI taxonomy): domain Eukaryota; kingdom Metazoa; phylum Arthropoda; class Insecta; order Orthoptera; family Gryllidae; genus Gryllus; species Gryllus bimaculatus. The sequence continues at coordinate 4,966,164 of BOPP01000070.1, read as the reverse complement.
AGATTTCAGTATTAATTTTCTAAAATATAAATAAACGTAAATAAAATATTGAATGATCACTCAATGTGGATATATTATTTTAATTATTGCTGGCTATTACGTCCACATTATTTTGAAGATATGTTTTCCATTTTAGCAAATTGTCATTCTGCTCTAATTTTTGTTGTATCTTTTTTCCTTTTTACAATGAGTGTTTTAAAGATATAATGTTTCTATTTTTGTTTATCTAACTGTTGTGATGATTTTTATCAATTTTTGTAAAACAATTGTAATCTTGTGATTGGATTTATGTGATTTACTTCTGTGATTTCATTTGAAATTGATAATTTCCTTGTTTTTTAATACCTACTGTAATTGTTTTTTAAATATGGCAATATGTTTCTTCTCGAAAGATTATAAATAAAAAGTAATTTTGCAATATTATATTCCGAAAGCGTAGTTTTGTTTAAATTATTAGGAATCTAAAAATTAAGAAAAAATAAAAATTTATTTATTGCTCACATGAAATATATAACCGGACAATATCGCATAAATGAATATAACCATTGAGTTAAATATATTTTGTTTTTAAATTTTGTGTCCTGTATTTTATGTATGCCAATGTTTAGAAATTCGTGTGTTCATGAGTGAAAAAGATCAAATATTTAAAGTGAATGAGGCCTTAGAATATTGGTACAATGGAACATTCTGTTGAACGTTATTCAGATGTATAGATTGAAGCTTTAGCTAGAAATTGCTAACTAAAGATGCTGCGAATGCGATTAACCTATTTTATGAAGTTAATCCTACACAAAAGTAGGTGGTTGTAGGAGGTATAATTACGCAAAATTACGCAAAAAGTAGGCATAATTATGCATTTCAAGCAGCATGCAAGTGCTGCATTTCAAGCAGATTTGCAAAGAGATTTTTGCGACAACTGGCAGAAATATTTATAGTACGTTCTATAAATTGCAATATTTATTTTACTTAACCCTTACAATTATTACTAGAAATTCCCAGACGTTTTGTAGCTCCACTTGTTCTGCGTTCCCCTCTTCGTTTTCATTGGGGTAATCATTCAATGGAGCTAAAACATCTCTTACTTTTTCCTCGCAAAATTACTGGAAAAAACTCACATTTTCAAACACTTGTACTTGAACTTATTTCATTTTTTAGAGTTTGCAGTTTTCACAAATATAGGTTTTCAAAGAACATGAGACCAGCACCATTCTCTTAAACGTTCTTTACACTATTTAAGAACAAAATTTAATCAAAAACAATGAAGTAATTGTTTTGAAAATTTGGAAAGTGTCGTAGGTACTTCATGTTCAGTACTTCTCAACATTGAAATATCGATTTCAAATTCAAAGGGTCACGTCATCAGCAGAATGATTAGGGAATGTCAATAATGGAGAAAATTGGTTGAACGGTTTAGCCGCTAGCGTTGTTCGCAGACGAATTTGTGTGAAAATAGGGGCGAGAAAGTACGTGCTGTTGTAGCACCACTACATACGACAGAAGAACGGGCAGACAGACGTTTTGCCATCATTCGATTTTTCGGTATCAAGGATCCACAAAAGATGGATTCTGGCTACACCACCTGTTAGACTTTTTCACTAAATTTAGTATCTGAATTCGTCTACTTTGTCGTTACTAGGGCCATGTAATAAAAGTTTTTTTTACCGAAAATTTGTCTTTTTTTTCGCGCGGCATTACATAACTTTCTGTCTCCTCCGTCGTGAGAAAATGAACAGGTTACATAACTGAGGTCACAGAACGGCTGTTATTTTTCTGGGGATCTGATGTGGCTCGGGCGTGGTCCATTATTATTAAAATACCCTGAATAAAAACCAGGTAATGCGAATTAAACCGAAAATTATATTAGGATGATTTCCTATTTGCTCTCGGTGCACTCTTTAGTAGATGGGGCATGATCATCGTGTTATGAATTACGTGAGCGGTCAGTGGATAAAATACGCTAAAATGATGGTAGTCTATCAGGGCGTAACCTAACACGATTACATAAAAATATACAGTTCATTGCTTCGTCGAAGTTAAAATTTACATAAATATAAATGTTCAACCATGTTAAAACAGCTTAAATTGTTAGGCATGAAAAGCTTTTCTCACTTTTGATGCAGTTGCCAATATTTTCAGCGTATTTAGAAGTTTTTGAATCATTTTATGAGTAGTAAAGAAAAGTCCCGTGACGGGTACGTGCAAAATTCCAGGAGGAAATATTAAATATTTGGTACTGTCGTCCAGTAAAAGTCAAAGTCAAAGTGAAACCACAACCGCAATGACCTGCTCACGGAAGGGGAATGTCGTAAATGCGTTAGGCCTCCCCTCTAATTTCCGCTCTGAAATAGGGATTCATTTATAGAGGAATGAACCAAATGAATATATGAATCTATGACTGCGAATTTAAGCATGGCATTTGAACTAACTATTCTGGTAATGATACATGTATAATATATGTCTCATTAAAAGAAGTATTAAACATGTGTGGCCCACTTTCGTACATATAGGTGTAACACAAGATTATATATTATAATAGATTTGCGTATATTCACAGTTAAATGACACATGATATTTATGAATTCTTGAAGAATAAAGAAAGAAAGAAATAGAGAAGAACGAGAACAGTTTTCATGTGTGAAGGGAGTGCTGATGTTGACGAGGTAACGCCTTATTATTCGATTGGCTGGATCCCAGATTGAAAAGTTAGCTCAACGTAACGGAATTTATCCAACTAGAAATTAACTCTTCCGTGCTTTATTGAAACAGAATTATAAGATTGAGGTAGAAACCTTGTTTATTCATAAATGGTTTTCTAGAAAGCTTTGAAAATTTTTTAATTATTTTATAATTATTCCGTTAATCGAACATATAATTTTTCTTCAACACTACATATAAACGACTGGTGTACTAATAAACCATATATAAATAATACATGTTCTTTAGTTGAAAATTTAGTATCTAATGAAATTAATAGTTATTTAAATATATAATTATTTGTTTAACATCGAGAGTTAATATTTATTGAAATTATTAAGATATGTAATTATTAAGAAAAAAAGCAGTTTTAGGTGCATTTTTCCAGAGTGTATTGCGCAGAGCCTCGGAGGCTCGGCATATGCCTTTATGTAGTTTACAGGGATATCGCCTTCCTAGTGTTAAACAACTAAAATCGATACATAAGTTAATGAAATAAAGAGATCTGTATGTCTAAAAAATAGTCTTTATGTGACCCTGTTGCCCTAAAACCTCCGTGATCGTGCAAGTGACACCGACTACCAGCTGTTATCTGAATAATTTGCTGTGACTCTCGGGTACGATTGTGATGTGCAAAATGTTTCCTGCCTCCCTATTCCGGAATCCATCGAGCAGAGTGCTTCGCCCTTCCAGCGCCTGTGATGATTGCTCGGTGGGGAACGCCGTTCAGCTTGCGGCGCTTGCGTGGGCACCAGCGCGCGCGTCGGCACGGCGTCGGCGAGGCGTCGGCGTCGGCGACGGCGACTGCTCTTTCCTCCTGTGCGCGCCGCGCCCGCGACGTGGTGTCATCTGAGCCACCAAGGCCCGCCCTCTCGTTCTCTCCTCCGGTCTCCGCTTTCCGCTCGTCCGCTCGCTTCCGTTCCCGTTCTGGACTGCTCTCCCCCCTCGCTCTTTGCCATCACTTTGCTCGTCCTCGCTCCAATCCGTTCGCCTCGCACCCCGTCCGTCAGAGCTCCCCATCCTTTTCCCGTTCCTGCCGTTCGTCCAATCCCCTTCTGCCCTCCGTGTCCGTTTCGCCTTGCCCGTTCCCCCCGTCCGTTCTCACCCCGTCGTTCCACCTCGTCCGTTCCACCTCTTCCGTTCCACCCGTCCGTTCACCGCGTACCGTTTCCACCGTCCGTTCACCCCGTCCGTTCCACTCCTCCGTTCCACCCCGTCCGTTCACCCGTCGTTTCACCCGTCCGTCTCCACCCCGTCCGTTCACCTGTCCGTTCCACCGTCTGTTCCAGTCCCTCGTTCACCCGATCCTTCCACCCCGTCCGTGACACCGTCTGTTCCATCCGTCCGTTCTTCCCGTCCTTCCCTTCCCGCCTCGCCTCGCCCCTCCTCGACACCGCCCCATCTCCTCATGCCGTACACATCCCATTCCTCCGTTCCATTATTACCTTCTGTCTCTTTTACATCTTGCCCTGTTCTTCCTATCTTGTTCTGCCCTGTCCCATTTTCTTCGTCTCCGTTCGCCTGGCCCATTTTCGTTCCATCCCGTCCCATCCGCCCATTTGTACCCCGTCCCGCCCACCTTGCCCAGCACCACGCCGCTTCTCACTGCCCCTCCAACCCTTTCGTCACTCACCCCGCTTCACTCTGTCCAGTCCCGCTTCGCCTCCCTCCGGCCCCCGCCACCGCTCGGCTCTCGACCAACTACGTCGATCTTACGCTGTCGCTCCCAGCACCTCCGCAACAAGAGACGCCCCATGAACCCGAGCACCTGATCTAAACACCTGTCTCGGCCCAGCCGTTCGTGACCGCCTCGCCGTTGTTCTAGGGGGAGGGGCATGCTAGCGTTCGCCGCGGATCATGAATTCTGTATCGAATGAGGGCGCATTGTTTCGGACGCTCTTTTGTTCTCCGATATTGCAATTTTCTGTAAGGATGTATAGATGCGTCAGTTACTGTGTAGCTTCCGAGACACTTAAGAACGATAATTAAAAATGGATTTTTCGATATCTTCCCTCAACTACAATATTGAAGATAGGATTTTTCCTAATGAAATCGCTTCTACGAAGACAGAATTTTAAATAAGATCATGTAGGATGATTCGAAAATAAGTTTTCATGTAATTTTGCGTGAAATAAAGACCGTTTTAATTACGTTATTTTCACAGACAACGGCTCAAATTGTTTCCTTAAATATTTTCTCAAATAGAGAAAATACGATATAAATCTTACGTATTTTTACGAAATTTCAAATATTCACATTGTCAAACTGCAATATTGGTGATGGAGATTCCTTACTGAAATCTGTTGTAAAAATTCACTACATGATCGCTAATTAAAATTGTTTTATGTTTTGAATCGACGAGAAGTTTTTTGCGAAATTGGTGTTTGAAAACATCTCACAAACGGTATCAAATTTTTTGATTTGGAATTTTCGAAAATTAAAGAAGTTACAAATAATCCAATGTAGTGTGTGCTGTTGCAGCATCACTCTGCAGGTATTGCAGCGCCCCTCCCAGCTGTTATAATTGTATTAATGGCATTTGCTTATCTGAAAACATGTGAGTATCTGAAACCCTTGCTCATCTGTATATTTTATACGTCACGACACGAAATATATGATTTACTATGCTTACTAATTAAAACACTTAGATGAGCAACATGAAACTTGGTGAAAAAGTGTTTTTCCTTTTTTTATTTATTTATTTATTTATTTTATTTTTACAGTGCATACATTGGTTAGTACTTTTAATGTGCTTTACATATGTTGTGAAGCCTCACATTCTAATTTACCTAAAAATAAACTATAGACTAATTTGGGCGAGGAAATCTTTTGCAGACACCTGTAAAAATAATCTATTTCGGAAACTTTGACTAGAAATGCATGGTATGGATATCTATTTTTAATGCTGGTTCTGTGAGAATGAGTTTTCCGGAGTCTAATGTTGGCTAGGTGAAGAATTTGAGGTATGGATTGATAGAACTGGGTGGAGAGATACATTATATGGTGTTGTATGGAGTCCATTTGGAATTCTTTGTGGGGCTGTTTGTGACAAACCAAAGAGCATTTGTGATAGTTCTAAGAAACTGGTTCTGGATTATTTGAAGCTTGTTTGTTTTTGCTGCGGAGATCCATACTGGACAGGCGTATAGGAGGAGAGGTCTATAATGATGGTTTTGTAGATGGTTATGGTTGTTGGGAATGGGAGGAAGAAAGATCGATTAAGGTATTAGTTGATGTAACTTATTTTTTGCTTGTTGTATATTACTATTGATGTAGTGGCTCCAGTTCAGTTTAGGGTCTACATTTTACAGTACTATTTGGGGGTAGCCAGTTAATGGGTTCATTATTTATTGTGAGCGGTGCTGGAGGTGCATATGGTCTTAAAGTGAATATTTTGATAGCTGTTTTTGTAGGATTAAATTTGATTTTTAAATATGTTGTCCAACTGTCTAAGGTAGAGATACAATTAAAGAGAATTTCTGATATGTACTAGCGAATCTCCGGCTTGGGAAATTGCCGTATCATCCGTGAATTGGGCCGTGTGAATGTTGTCTAATTTTGGAAGGTCAGAAACTTATAGATTGAAAAGTGTAGGGGATAGTGGTGAACCCTGTGGAAAGCCTGCACATATTGGTTTTGGATTTCAATGATGACTGTTTACGAAAACTGAAAACGTTCAATTGTTTAGGTAGGTGGATATTATTTCAGTGAGATAATGTGGGGTACCTATCTTTGTTAGTTTGTAGATCATTGATTTATGCCACCCTCTATCATAGGTCTGGGCGATATCAATAAAAATCCCGACCGTGTGCTTTTTGTTCTGAAAGCCTTTGTGGATGTATTCCGACAATCGCAAAAAATGATGGTTGGTAGAAAGTTTTTCGGTGAAGTCAAAGTGTTGTGTGGGAATAGCATTTGTCTGTATCAGAAACTCTTTTAAACTTGTAAGGATAGCTTTCTCGAATATTTTTGCAAGGGTAGGGAATAAACTGATAGGACGGTAACGTACTACTGTCGACTAATGAGGGATTCTTATTTGGTGTGGGAATCGGTATGATGACAGAGTGCTTCCATATTATGGTAAAATATTCGATTCTGAGATACGACTTACATTCATTTGTGATGAAGGACAGAACAGAGGGAGGAAAGTAATTGACTATTATATTACTTATGTTATCGTCCTAGGGGATTTTTTGATTGGCAGTTTGATTATGATATTTTTTATTTCTTTGGGTGATATTAAATTAATTCTTGGGTGTCCGTAAGAAGGGATATATTATGCATTATTATTACTTGGGGAGATACGTGGTGTTTGTGTTAAAAATGAACGAAAAATAATTGGCGAAATTTTCTGCCGTTTGAAAGGGAGTATATGCTTTTGTTGTTGCTGCTTTAATTCGAGAAATTATGATTTTTTCCTTATCTTTTTTGTGAATTGCCAAATTGTGTTGTTTTTTATGATTCCTTAACGCTTGTTTAGGATATTTACAAGAATATATAGTTTGTATTTCACGCTATTACTCTTTGAGAAGGCCAACAATCTTATGATTATTTTTGATATTTATAATTTTCATGATTTCTTTGGGGAAAGTTAGTGTAATTTATTTTCTTCCAAGCATTTGTCTTTCATTCTGACTTTTGTGTTGTCATTTGGTCGATGGAATTTAGAAAAGATCCTGATTGGTTAATCTCGAGAGGGGTGTGTAGTATTTTAATTTTGGGGATTAATGGATTTATTTCTGTTTGAAACTTGGGCCAATTGATCTTACACATTTTTGTTTTGGGAAATGGGGAATGAGGGGGAGGAATTTGTAGGGAGGTTATGAGTACGGGGATTTGGTCTGAATCTAATTCGAATATTGTGGAAGCATGAAATTTAAAAGAATAGTTTGTTATTCCTATGTCTAATATATCGGGGGCTCTTGAGTTGTCATGGGGGTAGTATGTAGGTTCCGGCGTTGTTATTACTTTCAATGTGGATTGAATTATAAAATGTGTCAGGTTAGTGAAAAAGTGTTAAGTAGTTTTTGCTCAATCTGCTTTTAGGAAGTCACGAAGTATTGATTCGGGGTTTGTCAACTACTGAGGTCGTAGCAGTGGGCGGTAGCAGTGTTCTTCCCGCCCTGAAATGTGAGATCCAACACCAACCTACACGTTGCCTTGAGTGAACACCCTTCTGCAGTTATCTCCCCGCACCAGCCAGAGTAAGCCCTGATTTCCTTGTAATTGTGTGTGTAGAAGGAGAGGGGCAACAATGAGGAAGATATCACTTGATGCAAAGTCCGTTTGTTAGAATGCTGCTCCAGCATTGGCCTGATACATTGATAGGAGAAATCACGGAAACAAATGATCAGAGTATACGAACGCAAGAATTCCATTGCAGACAGTGGCTGAATGCGATCAAGCTGATAGCTCGTGTAAAAAATCCGTGACAATCGGGACTCAAATTCTAGAACCTCCCGGACCACGATACTTCTGAAGCAACAAAGCCGCTAAGCAATTACTATTACAGCTGGTAATAAAGTATTAAATAATACGTGAAATTAAACGCGGATAATTTGAAGTACCTTCATCGTTGGCGATCTCGAGGAAAAAATCTACACTTCTAATTTCTAATGTACGCATAAATTGATGGAAAATAAAACCTTTGACTATTTTATTGGTATCTATTGTTTCGTTGGATACCTAGAAACTCGAAAGAATACAAAAAACAATGAAACAGTTTTGGTTTTAAAGAAAAGTGGAAATATTTGATTGTCTTATTTCACCTATTATCGTACTTCGCGTACCTATGCTTATGCTAAAGCCGACGTCATAGGCCGAGAAGGCTTCAAGGAAGTGGCCGCTCGCAATTAAATATTTGCTATTAAATTGCTGCGTCATGGAACAGTATGTGAATAGAAAAAAATCTTGATAATGTTCATATCGAAACAACTGTTGTACTGTATGTATACTGCTAATCCTGCAGGCAACGGCACAAAATTTGTAGCGTTCTACGCAAGGTAGTATTATTCTTTAGTTAATTTTAATGCCAAATAAGACCAAACGAAAATGCGACTCTCTACCTTTTGAGACAACCTATTTTAAAAAGAGGTTGAACATGTAAGGAAGGAAGAATTTCCCTACATATTTACTGACGGCTGATCATTAGAGTGTACATACTAGGGTGTAGCTTTCTTCTTACGTCTCAACTCCTCTTAAAAGGTTTCACCCAGAGATAGGAGACCTAATTCTCATATTGGCCTTCATTGGCATTCAAACAAAATAAAATATTCGTAAGGCGAGAAAAAACCCATATATCACTCTATATTTTGTGTTGCTGCCTCCCCGACTGACGTATGCTGTGTTATTGTTGCACTTTTCGTGAAGATTGTCTTTGTTAAAATATTTCATTTATTGCAGTATTCTACGAGAGTATTTCATTTATTCTTCGTATGCAGATTATCAGCTCTTTTTCGGAAAACCATTCTGTGCGTTTTGGTTTGCAAACCTATTTGGTCCTGCAGGTCACTGGAAAATACCCTGAAATTCGAGTAAATAGCAACGTAGGTGTTGATATTGATGTAACATGTTTTTAGTCGCGTTTTTCGTCCAAGTAATTAGTTTCTTTGAGCATAGAAACGGGGTTTACCATAATCCCTCAGGACGTCACGGTTCACCGTCGGGTGCACCGATAAGCAACTACCTAATTTTCCCAAATATTTCTTTATCCCCACGGTAACGTGTACCGATTCTATCACATGGCGTGATCGCTCAACAGTGCGATTTACACGTGCTCCTACCAAACGTAACGGAAAATGTATTTGCTCTTTGTGTTGCTAATGCAGCGCTGGCGCAGATCGACGAGGATTCGACTTTGCTGGGAACCGCTTTTGTTCCGGGGAATTCCTTTGACGCACGCTGCCCGGAGCACACATCCGGAAACTTGGCTGACGCGAGGGGTCCCAAGGTTACGGCGATGATGTGGAGGTGACGTTCGGCCCTGGGCCGCGCGCTGTGTGTTCGCCCTAATTGTAGACGTAATTGAGCGTAGGCGGATGGCCAGCGGGGCGGCCGCGGGCGATGCCAGCCGCCCGACCGCTTGCCTGCCGGCCAGACCGAAAGCGCACACCCCGGGCGTCCCTTGCCACGGCACGCTCACGCACTTCCCTACTTGCCCTCTGCTTCCCTTCTCCTTCCCATACTCCCCTCGTCCAATTTTCTGCTTCCCTTCTCCCCCCCTTCTCCAACTTTTCTTCCACCCTTCTCCACCTCTTCTCCTCTTCTTCCACTCTTCTCCACCTCTTGTCCTCTTCTACCATTCATTTTCTCATCTTTTTCCCCCTTCTCTGCTTCTTCTACACCACTTCTTCTCTTCTTCCACTCCTCTTGTCCTCTTTTCCCCTCTTCTTGCTTCCTTCAATCCCACTTCTCCTCTTTTTCTCTTCTCTGCCTCTTCTCCTCCTTTTCCATTCTCCACTATTTCCCTTTACCTCCTCTAGTTCTCCTTTCGGTCCCTTCTTCTCGTCCATTCACCTCTCCAGGTCCTCCTCTTCCCCTCCCCGTTCTCCTCAATATTTCCACTCTTGTTACTCGCCCTACCGGCTGCGAAGACTGAGTAACATTGCTGTTGCCATGCAAAGTCCCTGACAGAGAAGCCAGCGAATTTGCTGCATTGGGTTGTTATTCTTATCTACCTATCTATCTATCTATCTATCTATCTATGTATCTATCTCTCCATCTGTATATCTCTATATAATAATAACTATTATTATTATTGTTATCGCTCAGTTAATATGGGCACAAGGAATCTGTCTTTTGGTGTATTAGGACCAGATTCTGCTCTTATGAAAAGGGAATTCACCCTATCCCACTTGAGTTTACTGTAAAAACTTTCGAACAATCTGACCTATCTGTTGTAAGACTGCCTTTTGTCCAACTGATTGCAATTTTATCGGTAGTTCAAAATTTCTCAAATTATTTTTAAAACTTTTTGACATCACTCCTTCCGAGGAGATCACCAAACCATAAATATGAACTTTCTCTAACCGCCATATTTGTTTCAATTGCATTGCGAGTTCCTCGTACTTCCTGATCGTCTCTAATTTAGTTTTCCTGATATTATGGATCAGAGGAAATGCAAAATCAATTATAGAGGCTATTTTATTGGTTTTATCAATGAGGATGATATCAGGTCTGTTATAATCCCCTGTTTTGTCCGTGATAACAAATAGATCTAAATACATCACATGTTTTTTTTCTTTTCAATACAGGGGCTGGACAATATTTGTATTATAGCATAGAAGAGTCAAGAAACCCGTGATTAACAGCAAGTTCCTCATGTATCAATTTTGCGAGTTGGTTGTGTTTTCCAAGATATGCGTTTTCCAAGATATTGCGTTGTCTGATAAAGCCGGACAGCCCACCATAATATGTTCAACCGATTCGCCATATGATTCACATTGTCTGCATTTGTGTATCACATTCATCTTCATAACTTTTTTCGTAGTTTCTAGTTCGCAGATCTCTCCGTGTATAAATATCCAGTTGTTAGCCAATGCAGAGACGCAGCTTTATTAATACGTTGTTCTTCCAGATGATTAGGGTATTTTCAGTGTAGTATTTTCCCCTTCCAAGATTATAGGGGATCTTGTGTATTTTGGATCCTTTTCGTGGTGTTACAAGAAAGATTCAGTGGCGTGTGACCTAAATCAGTTTCATTAACCTGCTGCATAATTAGGTCAGTTCAGTCATCGGTTTTCAGACGAAACGGCACTTTGGTACCTCGGGAATAATTATGAAAGTATATTATAAATATATAACTATTTATATTAAATACGTAATTATTTGGGAGCGCGTTTCGCGACATAGAATTTTATTAATTGAGTACGGGTAAAACGTAAATATAATGAATAAACGAATGAACTGAAATCAATGGCAGAAAGCTAATTTCATTTAAGAACTTAAATTTTCAAAATCAAATATAGTGATGTGTAAAACGAAGTGTTGAGAATATAGGTCTACAGTCGTTTTGAAATATTGAGGGTGAACACGACCCAGGGTACATTCAAAATTGATACAGAATAATCGTTCTTAAGAATACGGCCGAATATTATATACACTCACAAGAATTGGGGCACGGTCGTACTGTGTCCAAAAAGTTATGGCGACCAAGGCCTTCTTTTTCAGATACGCAGAACGATCTTGCGATCAATCGAACTTGCGAAACTTTCGACCGAGTTGAGCCATTCAACATGGATACGAACAAACGTACTTCGTTAGCTCATGAAAAAAATAAGCCTTGTGGAACATTTCCGATTCCAATCTTCAAATTATGACAGGAAATTGCAAAGAAATTCATAAAACTACTAAAATAGGTTGATAATTTCTTCCACGCGTGAACTTAGCGGCACTTATACAATAAAAATATGATATACTTGCATCTTTTACAAACATAACGCTCTTGTCATATCAAACATCCAATATTAAATGCAGCACTCAGTGAGATTTAATCTTTTCTACTACATTACAAGTCGCCTTTAAGCACAGGTTTGAAGACGAACATCTGGTGCTGCGGTGGAGAGTGACCACTACCGCTCAGCAGAATCAGTCCACCGACCGCGTTCGAACTTTGGCCGAACACCGTTTCACTGTGCATGAACGTGAAAAATTACCTTGTCTCTTGACACATGAATCGGTGGTTTTTGTCAAAAATGACTTACTTAAGGGCGGGAATATAATTTTAGGAAACACCGATGTCTATAACCACAACACTCGACGTAGTAATTATGTTTAACAGATGACCGCTTCAACAGTTCTCTACAAAACATTCACATACATGTACATTATTACAACACCTTGCCAGTTGACATTAAAAAATTAAATTTGGTGCAAAGTTTTAAGTTCCAAGTAAACTATTTTTTGCTGCACAACTGTTTCTATACAATTAGAGACTATACCAAGCATACAAAAGGAAAGTAATATTAATGTTAGCAATGACATTTAATGACTTATTTACCATTTGGATTGTATAATTGTAAAGAACCTGTAACAAGTATTATACTTTAGTTTCTGGGTCAATGACCCCCATCTCAATCAGGTTTTTGTCCAGGTTTCCCTGATTCTTGAGCAAATGCTGAGACGGCCCCTTGTTTTGTTTCTGGACATAAATGTAACCTCAAATTAACTTTTCCCCATATCACGCAATACACAGTTGTTAACTCTTTGTGACTTAAATAAATAAAAAAAGGCCATGACGTGTTGAGAAATTTGCCGGAAGAATACGCGATTTGTGTTCTGAGGGGCGAGAAGTCGCCGTTCTCCAGGTGGCGGCGTGGGCGGCGGGCAGACGAGCAGGCACGGGCGTCGCGCAGGGCGTGGCTCGAAGCGGGCGCGGCGCGGGGGCGGGCGGGAGGCAGAGGCGCAGGGCAGCGCGGGGCCGCGCGGGGAACGCGGGTGCTTGGGGCGTGGCACGGTGCGGCACGGGGCTGCGCTGGGCGGCAGGGCACGGCCGAGCACGGCCGCCCTCCCCCACTCACTCGGCCGCGTGCGCCAGCTCTCGCTATTGCCGTCGCTGTTGCAGTTGCCATGGGTGTTACCGTTCTCATTGTCATTGGCGTTGGCGTCACCATTACGGTCACCGTCATAGCCACCGTTACCATCATAGTCGCCGCTGCAATTCGTGTTGCCGTGCCTATTGCTGTTGCGGCGCCGATACCATTTACTTCGTTGTTGCCGCCGCCTTTCCGACACCATCACCGTCACCGGTGCTGTCGTCACCGACGTTGGCATTTCAGTCGCCGGTGCCATTCCCGCCATTTCTTCGTTTGCCGTTACCGTCTCCTTTACCGTTGCCATTGCCGTCACCACTGACTTCGCCGTTGCAATAGCCGTTCCCCTTGCCATCACCATCTCCGTGCCTTCTGTCGTCATTGTTGCTATTTCCGTTGCCGCCCCCACGTCGTCATCGTCGTAGTTGCCATCACTATCGCCTTGGTCGTTTCCGACCCCGCTGTCGTCGCCATTGCGTTGCAATCACTATTGACTTCGCCGCGTTGCAGTCGCCGTTCCCGTCATCATCACCGTCGCCTTGGCTTCTTCCGTCATTGTTGCCATTTCCGTCGACTTTGCCGTCGCCTGGTCGTTTCCGACTCTGTTGCCGTCGCCATCGCTGTCGCTGTGGCCTCACGCTGCGTGGCTCAACGACCAGTCGCCACGCGCCGCGTGCAAGCGGACGCCGCGCACTGGCGCGTCAAGTGGGGCGAAATTATCCCTCCAGTTGTCGCACTGCTTGCGACGGCGTAGCGCACTCGGTTGCAGAGGCCACCGCCCGCCAGTACATTCAGGGGCGCACCGAAAAAGAATTTGAAGGAAGGGAACGGAAATTTCGATTCAAAACTCTCCCACTAGAATTTTGAAACAGTAGAAAAATAGTTATTTACCTTATTAGAGGCGAAAAGAGCCCACTATGGGCTACGAGGGATTTTTCATGAGTCAGGTAGCGCGAGTATTACAAAATAGTACATAATGGTCTTTCAGCATCTTGTAAAATAAAACAGTTTACCTTATTTAATCACCGTTTAACATTTTGAGATATTTTCTAATTGTATAGGTAGTACATTAATTTCAGCGGTACTCTTTTATCACATCAGATATAACGATGAGCCATTAATCTACTGGGAACACGTAAGTAAACAACTTACAAACGCAATCGAAAAACTTAACAAATTAGTAAGTGTAAAATATACTAGTGGTGCAAAAATAGCACGTACACTCTCGCCTGTACTATCATGCAAAATTACACCGAAAGTACTCAAATTTTCGAAAAATTGTACGCGACCTCATTTCAAAATTTATCTTTAAGAAACAGAGTTTGTTAAGGGAAAAATATACATCTTCATAATTGTTGCTGTAGGAAGACACCGTAAAAGTTTGAATTTTTGTAATTTTCGAAAAATCAGTTTTCAACAAACATGAGATCTGCACCGTTCTCTTAAACGTCTTTTACACCATTCAAATACAAAATATCATCAAAAAAGATGGAGGTAGTTTTGAAAATTTGAAAATACCCCAGGGGTTTTATGTAAAGAACTAACCAAAATTAAGATATCGATTTCAAATTCAAGAGTCCGCGGCGTCAGTCAAATCTACTGGCGAATTTCAATTTTGGAGAAAATAGGCTGAATGGTTTAGCCGCTAGCGTTGTTTACAAACGGACAGACTGACCTACAGACAGACGTACAGTCGTTTTGCCGCCATTCGGAATGGAGGGCCCACAAAACATAGACTCTGGCTACACCATGTGATAGAGGATTTTTGTGCTAAATTAGCAACTAGATTTATCCCCTTTTCGTTACCAGAGCCCTGTAATAAGAGTTTTTCTGCCGAAAATTTGCTGTTTCTTCGCCAAGCATTACATAAATTTATCTCAACTGTGTAAGCGCTAGTGAGAAAGTGAAAAGTGTAAACATAATTGTAAAAGCGTTTTGATATAATGAAATCAGTATGTGATAATAATTTTGAATGAACTTCTGGGTTGGGGAAGGAGAGGGAGAAAAAGCAGGCCTTGATCCGCTGCTAGGATTGTAGTAAATTGAAATCTAATTGAAAGCGATTTTGTTTTCATCTTGCCATTCTGATATGGTGGATGAACCACGAAATGTATAGAAATATTACTGTAAAAAGGAACAGCTTTGACTCCTACTATTTCGCCACTCTTGGCAGCAAAAATTCAGAATTTAACTATGTGCTTAATTCGCCAATGTGTTAGTTTGCAGATTTTACATTTGTAAATACCTTCCACACTACCTTTTAAAATGCCATCGTTTGACATGCTGTTCTTTTGTTTTGCATCCTGTCAAACTGATCCCTTCTTAGAGTAACTTCTCTATAACAATCATAACAAGGCGGATTTTAACTTTCACACCACATATGAAAAGTATCAAGAATAAATGAAATTCAAGTACATATCCTGTTTTTGCTTTCATAACAAAACAACTGAAAAGTTTAGAGAAATGATACAAATATAAATTTGGATGACGTTGATAATTACAATAGTAACATTTTAATTCTTTCCAACTTGTCAACCTCTTGTTCATTCTGTTATTTTTTATTGCCAATATGACGCGATACCTTTTTTTTCATAATTTGGAAATATATTCAACATTTGATACCTCTTTCCTTGATCGGCTCTTTTGTAGATGTTATCGGCTCTTCAGTAGATGTGAATATCCAACTTCTCTGATTCTCGGCTTTTGAAAACTTTAATTTTTAATAATCATTTCTTTGATCTCAAAAAATTACAGATTTGCTTTCATCAAAAATACATCATATTTTTATATTTGCTACGTGGATAAATAAGTCAAGGAATGAAATAAGCAAAGTTTTCTGCTTTCAGCTGTTATTTTTCAAACAAGAATAAAACGAGGAATTAATTATTTGGCTTTTGTGATTCATCTTAAATAATTATTGCGTTAAAAACTGAGCATGTGAAGGGCATTGATATGAAAAATCGCTGATTGCTATGTCAAGAAATTAGCTGCTGTGTGTGCTATTTGAATACTTTTTTATAAGTATCTAACCTCATACCGTGTTTTGCTGTATCAAATTTTGCCTATAAACTATAAGTTTAGCGGTTTTAACGACGAATACTCTCCTTCATATAGGATGATATTGGCCCATTTCTCAGGGTGTTTAGAACGAAATCACATCCTAAAATGCTTTTAGGAATATCTTTATTCAAACGTAAGATACATGTCTTATAAATGAGCAATATTGTATCTAGCAACGATTGCAAGATTCGGCAGACTGGAATGGGCTTCTTTGGATATGTGATTTCAAAAGCAATAAGCATTTCCAGTAAAACGGCGAATGCGAATGATATCGGACGGCAGTATAAAAAGAGATAACGGGAATAAAATCGCATTCTTAGAATACAATAGCTCTCTTCTAATTGAAAATATGGGGTATTTAATATTGATATTGAAATTTTCCTGTGAACATAAAATGCCTTTACGTATAATACAGGCGTCTAGAGCAAGAGGAAGCAATAGAGATAAGATGATTCACATTGAATGTAAGGATTAAATGGGGTCGTATTGTTTTATATCGAACATACTAGAAAAGAAACTCGCTGCTGCATCGAATTCAATTATCAGTTATTAGAGGCACTTTGTTTCTGAAACAAAAGATAACGGATTCGGTTTTGAGCAGGGTAGGATGAAGTACAAAAGGTAAAGCAATCCTGAGAATGTGTAGTGACGTCATTTCTTCCACAAAAACCGTAAGGCAATATCGTGGGTGTACGTATTATTGTTTGAAATTGTGATATCATAATTATCGTCTGAAGAGAATTTTCAAAGGGTTTTATTAAAACCTTTCACTTCACGTTTGTGACGATTGTTGTTCGTGTAAGACGCTATTATAGCAAGTACAAATATTCGTGCGTGTTTTTACATACTATCTAACGTACATAACTTATGTAAAGTTACGTAAACATAAATCAATAACTCAAATATGTAGTGTGTTCTTTTAGAAAGAATCTAATTGTTATATGTTAACTGCAGTAAATGCCCCGAGTTCGATTCTCGGTCGAGTCAAGACTATAGTGTGCATTTTTCTTGCTATGTCCTAATGCTGTGATATGTTGAGAAAATTCATTTCTCGGGTACAGAAGACCGGAATACGGCGTGGGGATGTTTGCGCCCTAACCACACGTAAACCAATGGCCGGGCAGGCCAGGCAGGGATGTTGCCGGGAGGCCTGAGTCCGTCCACGGACTGTTGCGCAAAGTACATATATACAGCAGTAAATTCTTTCATTCAAATTATTCAGTTATTGACACGTGGAGTGTAATATTGATTTGAATTTGACGTTGACATTTTGAAACAGTAGTTATTACTTCATTGCTTTTTCCTGGTGTCACCATGCTCAGTGAATCACCTTGTTATTTACTGCATGAATAAGTACATCGTAATATATTTCTAAGAGTGGTGCATTAAGAATTACACCTAGCCTGGAACCCTCCAATTCCATTGATGCAATTCGACTATTACCAATCGTCACAAAATGTGGACAACAAATCTGTATTCAACTTATTGACATGTAAGAGTCTAATAAATAAAATACTAATAACAATAGGTGGTATTACAGAATCTGCATTAGATCAAATAAACATAAAAATTTAGTAGATAACCAATTTAATCATTCAGGATGGACTGACAACTTGTGATATTATTTTTTTAAATTTACATTTGTGTATTGAATAATTCCATAATTACATTTGTATATTCTACGGAAACTCTTCCCCATTAAAACGTTACCGCTGGTCGCACATCACATACACTCTAGGTTTCTGAATACCTCCATTAACCCCCAAACGGCGAACTTTGCATAGTTCCCCCTTCTTCCCCTTCTGGGAAGGATTGCTGTTCCCTTCTGTTCGCGGCAGTTTGTCGAAGCATAATACTCGGAACCAAACTGCATTTACATTAGGAGCGGTCGGTTTTGCTCTTGTCGTCATCTTTGTCTGACGTAGTACAGACGTGTTAATCGCCTCTGATTTTAGATTTCCTTCTGGCTCGAAATTGTATCAAGACAAATATTTAACAAAAATTCCTGACATTTGATTAATACGACGAAGAATCAGACCGTCTTAGGTGGCTCAGGGTATTAATTGATGTCATTGCAGGGCCTCTGACCGGGAGGGCCTAGGATTCGAGTCTTGACAGTGGCAGGATTTTCGACACTCGCTAGATAGCTAGGAAGTTAGCTGCTAAAGCGCCTATGAACAATTCTAGCTGCTGGCTTCTCTGATCGGTGTTTTCCGTAGTTTCTCCGATAAAAACGAACTCAAATGCCCTAACAAACGGGCAACGGAGGGCGCGCAATAATTTCTTCCTTTTCCTGGTCCTATCCTCACTCCTTACTTACACACACCTACACTTACATGCACTAGATCACCACACGTGACAGGAGCTCAGAGCTTGTCCCGGGTGGGGCTGTGCCCCCCTGGTGAAACATGATTGTGAAAAACCCAGCAAGGGGATGAGTATGTCGGCGCCGGATCTTGTCATCCAACGGGCGAAGAACACCGCCACTTCCAGAGAAATCACGAAACTAAATGCCCGAACATCGTAATAAATACGTAATCCCCGAACATCGTAATAAAAATAAATTGCTATTTTTTTGTTCGTTTCGAAAAACATGCGAAGAAATCATATGAGCAGGGCAACGAAAGCTAAGAAAACTAGTGTGCACTCAATTGCTAATGAAACAAGCTTCTTGTATTTCTTTGAGCGTCTGTTTCGAAATGAAAGGCATGAAATCCTGGTTCCGCGCTGACTTGGACTGGCCTTAGCCACACACGCTGCTCCGACCTCGCCCTCCCAATATAGCAAAATGAAACCATCCGTTGTACTGCTCTCGGCTTCCTGCCCGAGTTTCATTTCAGAGTTCAAACAACAGAAATCAATACTAGTGAGCAAACATGATAAGAATAAACCGCAGCGAACAACGAAAGAGTTGTTTCATTGAATATTTACGACTGTTGTGTCGCAAAAATTGAAGCGAATCGATATGCATCATAAGAATTGAGGATCTCCGATTTGGGCACGATGGTGTGTTTCGCATCTCCTCTCAATCGGCGGTAATTAATTCACGTACAATCGTAGCGTGTCACGTTGGTTTGGGAAGCTCGCGGGGTTATTAGGCCATAAATGCGTAATTTTTGCGCTTCAATTTGTGTTACAATTCATTCAACCTTCAAAATTTCGTTTGCTGTTTGGAGTCATTCCGAACAACAATTCTGACACTTTAAAATGTTTCAGTACTGGTAAAACATTGGCATAAATTGTTTGTGCCTAAGTCGACGAAATTACCAGTTATTTTGTACAAGAATTGGTAGGTCAAGTCTCTATAATTAAAGTAGCTAATGAGATAGTACATTATGAAAGCTGTGAAGTTTTATTTCAAGAATTGGTCTCAAAATGTCATGATTTACAGATGAATGTGTGAATTTACGGTTTTGATGCGTAGGTGAGTTAACTGGAAGTTTAAACGCATTCAGCGGATAATTTATTTTGCAATAACAGCCAATTTAACACCTAAAATGTTTTTTACTTTTTGTGAGGTTTCATCCTTTATCAAATTCATCTTTCGGTTCATGGATTAACAGTCTGATTTTCAATTATTACTTTCTATAGATTCCAATAGTGAAGTTAGTCCCGATGAATGTTCTGAATTCTCTGAATTTAATGTAGTTTAATGTAATGTATTTAATGTAATCACGCACTGCACATAACGTGATGCGAATGAGGAAAATGAGAGGAAGTCTCGGCGTAGGCGCGGAAGGTTGGCAGCGGGGGAGGCAGGGAGGGAGGATCAATGGAGATTCACGCGCGAACGCAGGACGTGCCCTCTCCTAATGTCCCAGGAGGCCGGGGCCGTTAATTCGCTAAAACCCGATACACGTGTGTCCGTCACGCACGTGCCATTACGCAGGGCTGCCTTTATTGTTGCAGTTTCGGTTCGGATCGCCAACCTGTCTGGATCTAGTCGGCCTAAAATTATTGATGTAATAACTGAATGCAATAGTTTCTTGCAATTCATTGCTAATACACCTGGTAATAAAATACTACATTCAAAAGTTTTAAATGGTGCCTTATTAAATATAATAATCTTTTTAGGATTTTTATAGCTAAAATAACAGGTGATCAGCAAACCCAGGTAGGAAAAAGCACGCGGATATGTATTTACAATAGTTACAACAGTGTTAAAATAGGAAGAATGTACAATTTTCCAATATATGCAAATTTAAAACGAAATAGACGCAATACCAATTGATACTGCCTCAAACGAAATCTGTGGCAATGAAGTCACCGGAAATGGAATGACTATCGCATTCTTCGTACTAAAATAACATCACACAGCCTAAACTTCTAAAGTAAATAATAAACGAATTTAACATGCGCGTTAAACAACCTGTTTTTGCTCAAAAATACCATGCCGTCGTAGGTCGCTCTCTCGTTGTTGGGCGAATGCTTTCGCGGGGTTTACAATTCCCTGGCTGTTCCCAGTGGATGGATTGAAACTCTGAGAGCGTTCCGTCGTGCCACACGTCTCTCTCCAACCCGCCCCTCTCCCTCCCTCAGCCGCGGTTCACTACCGTCACATCTGCCCCATCCCTCTGCGGCCCCACCCTGTCTGCCCTGCCTCCCCGTCACACTCGCTCCCCTATCCAGCACCCTTCCC
>BOPP01000070.1:4926238-4943943 GCA_017312745.1 Gryllus bimaculatus | reverse complement strand
CACGGCCCCGCCCACGGCCCCGTTCGGACATGTAGCTCTGCAGCCTTCGCTAGCTCCCTTCCCCGCCTACTCCTACTCATCCCTTTTCTCCCCCTTATCCTTTGCGTCCTCATTTTACTTCCCTTTCTCCTTCATATGAGTCTCCTTCTATTGTTCTTGATTCTCTTTCTATTTCGTGTCTTCTTCCCCTTCTCCTCCTATTCCTTTTCCTCCTCCTTCTGCCCTACCTCCTCCTTTTCCTTCTTAGCATTTTCCTTCTACTGTTCTTAATTCTTCTTCTATTTTCCTTTCTCCTTCGTCTGCTCCATCCAATCCTTCTACTTCTGATCTTGTAATTCCTGTTCCACCTCCCTCTCATTTTCCATCTCCTTTTTATCAATCTTCTTCCACCGTTGAAATTTGTCTCATTCTCTTATCCTTTACCCTCTATCTTCTCTCTCTACTCCTTCCTCTGCTCTTTCTCCGCGTGCTCGTCCTGGGGGATTGACGAATGCAGTTTGTTTACGCGAAACCTACTGGCAATTCGCTCTTTTTCCGCGCGAGTGCTCCCGAGTTTACGGCACACGCTTCGGGAAGAAGGTTTTTTCAACGTGGATTGCTGGCATCTCTCGACGAGGATGCTCTCTGCACGGGATCTCGGAAGCAAAGGGACGAAGTTGTTTTCGTTGCCTAGTAGTTGCAGTTACTTTAGAAACACTTGCATACAATCCAATGTGCTCTCGCATTATCAGCAAGAATACAATCGTAGTTCAATAATTTTAATTTCGACAATCATTAGAAACTAATTATTGTTTTCAATAAAATTGTTACAATTTTTTCATCAGCAGCAATGTATCAGTGTCAATGACCTGCGTAAAGAGCTACGTTATAGTGTTGCTGCAAAAGAGTTGAGAAAATAGCTTGTAGTTGAAGGATGGTGTATGTTCAGAATGTGTTTCGTTCAGAAGATTCTTTGTCATCATCTGTTTACAACATCCCTTGAACATCATTGCAGATGAAGGAGGAATTGTATTTAGAACAAAGAGGTAACGTTTTGTTTTATAAAACCGCATATGAAGCAGAAAGTGGCAAGAGATGACTATGAATCGGTAAATAAGAAATTTGGAAACGGAAAAGTTACGTCAGATCAAATACTAGACTGGGGAATATCAATTCTGGAGAAAATCGGCTGAACGGTTTAGACGCCAGACTTGACCACAGACGGACGGACGGACAGACAGGCGTTCCATTTTTCGCTATTAAGCAAGCACAAAATATGGGGGCTGGATAAATCACGTGTTAGGGGAAGTAATTTTCTATATATAGTAACATGATTTATCCCGTTTTCGTTATCAGGGATCGTCAATCAAAATGTTCTGTCGACAATTCTCTATTTTCCGTCACACAATTACATACTATCCTCTTCTTAGGAAGTACGAGTAGGAAAAGCGAGAAAGAAAAAAGAGTAACAGTTTTCAAAAATTCAGAGATTTACTATTATATCATTTCAAGATCTAGTTTTAAAGAACAACACTTAATATGGTAAAGATCTCTATCGTCAATATTTTAGTTTTTCAATGTTACTTTGGTTGCAATTTTCTAAAATTCAGAATTTGGTGAACATGGGACGTACTCCATTTTTAAGCTTAAAAATGTGGAAAATGTGGAACGTTCTACCTGTGAAAAAATCAAAGGAAAGAAATTGGAGTCGTGTTTGAGAAAAAATGGCTATATAAAGTGCCTTTTCTTAACATTTCGCAAAAACTACTCGTTTTCGCACGCAGTAGATCTGAAATATTAGATGACTACTGACGTTGACTTGAACATTATGGATATCAGCTCGAAATTGAAATGAGACACAATTAGATATTGAAAAGTGTGCGATTGAGAATTTAAAAATGCTAGTTTAGGTATATGTTTATTAAAATTTGTACTTCAAAAATTTTAGGGAATTTTAGTAATTTTTGAGTGACATGAGAAATTGAGCGCAAAAATCGGTTTTACGATGTTAGCTGACCAGGACCAGTATATGAAATTGGATTTCAGATTATGTTTGAGACAGTTCCTTCGACAAATTATAAGTACATGAAGATCACTCTGAAGAGATTTATTTCGGTTACTAAATTAATGTTGAAAAATGTGAAAATCAATTATTTATGGACACTATTCATAATTATTGAAATATATGTTTACTGAAATCTTATATAAAGAACTCTGCACGAAGTGATTTCATTATTTCTTTCCTTTGATGTGTGAGAGCCCGTAAAATGTGGACAGTCGTCTCTGTAGTGTCATTTATGTAACTTTTTTGTAAACACCCATTAATTATCTCCGAATTAGCCGTTGCTTTTTTTAATTTCTTGGAAATGAAAAAGTTGTTAAAGTGAAGTATTCATTTCCTCCATTTATTATTCTATCTCCTTTTTAAGAAGTACTGCATGGTTTTCTCTACTGCGTCCAAAGAGGCTACAGAGGGGAAACGCCACTTGCTGAAAATGATATTACCAAGCACAAATGTAATTCATTCAGTGTATGAAATTAATCTGATAACAGTATTACTATTATAATTTTGTATACAATCATCGATCCTGAAGATCTATGATTTAGCTAAGCTTATTTTTAAAACAAAAGTAGTAGTAGTAGTAGTAGTAGTAGTAGTAGTAGTAGTAGTAGTAGTAGTAGTAGTAGTAGTTTAGTACACCTGTGTAATTAATAGAAAATCAAAATTAACTAATATTGATATACCATTCCCATTGATAATAATGGTATAATTGGTATAATAATATTCTTTGCAAATCTACCTGCTTAAAGTTCCATAGAAAATTAAAATAACTAAAATTCTAATATTGCTGTAGAATTGCCATTGATGTATAATATCATTCATGACAATTTTTGATGGTTAGTATGTATTTTTTCAGGTACAACTGCATATCTACTTCCGTTCCATATACGTGTATACTTTGCTCCGTACTACAACTGTACTCATTTTACACATTAATATTCTGACATTTTTGCATTGTATAGATTTCTTTTGGACGTCTGTACAACATATATTCACCACGTGGGGGAGGGGTCGCATTGCGTAGTGGTCAGACTACTTGCCTTCCACCGCTGTTGCACCGGTCTTAGGCCAGCTTTTGGGCGTTCCAACGTGCCGCTCCGTCCGTACCGATGACGTAATCGCAAAGTACATTAGTTTGGGACGGCGTTTTCGCCGTTTAAATTGTGAGGTTATGTGAAGCGTGTAGAGTGAACATTGTCTAATTTAATTACGTTGTTCCAAAATCACCCTCAGTTGTACAACATGTTATTAATTTTTATTTAGTATTTTACCCAAACCAAAGTGTAATTTAGTTGCTTCGGTAAACTATTCTGAATAAAGGTGTAACATTTCTTTAATTTAAAATACTAGATATTTATAATAAGCTTTGGGGGAGGGCTTTATTTATAATTACGCATTCAGAATCCTATCAAATTCTGTCAGCCTTCATGCAGCTCGTTGCGTGTATTTTGCAAATGTACATTCTCGCCTGGGATATGGTATAAAATTCTGGGAAAACTCATCATGTAATACTCAGATCTTTAGAATGCAAAATAAAATTATTCGAATAATGAAAAAAATGCCATTCGCGTTACCCTTGCAAGCCTCTCTTCATTGAGCTTAGAATCTTACCACTACCTTGCCTATATATTTAGGAATCTGTAATATTTGTCAAAAGTTACTTACTTAACGGTGGGAACATATTTTCATGCAATACTTATATTTATAATTACAACACACGTCGTAAAAATCACGTTCATCAAGTGTCAGTATCAATAGCTCACTATCAGAAATCCACATACAATACATGTACGTTACTTTACAACGCACTGCCAGATGACATTAAACAATTGAAGTTGGTTCACAAATTTAAGTTAAACGTAAAATCTATTCTGCTGTTTAACTGTTTGTATAACATTAGAGACTATACTGATTATCAAAAAGAAAAATTATGTTTATTTGAACAAAACAGTGCTATATAATGAATTAGTTTACGTTTGTACTGTATATTAAAAAAAACTTAATATGTTAATAGCAAATAATGAACTTCAGCTTCCGGGTCAATGACCTCTATCTCCATCATGTTTTTTTTTCCATATTCCCTGATCCATTGTGCAAATGCTGAGATGACCCATTCTTTTGCTTCTGGACGGAAATGTAACTTCACTATGCGCACGTTTTGTTGAACTCTCCTTTTGCTTGTAATGGTAAGAGTAGATGTAAAGGTGTGTTGCTTATTATGTTAGCAATGTTGAAAAATCATAGTTGCAATTTGTGTATCGATGCAGATAATTTTACTATAGCTCAGAACCAAAAATTACTATTTTTCAAATATTGCTAATCTTGCGATTTTTAAAATTTTTAATTTTTTTTATTTATTTATGTTAAACTTTAGCTCATTTTTTCAACTAAAATGACGGAAGGGGATTCTGGAACTCAAGAAAACGTGCGCAGATAATCTATTCCCCCCTACGTCACATACAGCTTTTACTGTTTTTTACTGAATAAATCTAAATCTAAGCTAAGAAGTGTTAGCAATCCAAACTTAGAAGTGTTAGTGTTAGGTATGCGTGCCGTCCCGTGCCGTCCCGTGCCGTCCCGTGCCGTCCCGTGCCGTCCCGTGCCGTCCCGTGCCGTCGCGTGCCGTCGCGTGCCGTCGCGTGCCGTCGCGTGCCGTCGCGTCCTACTGTGGGAGGCCCACCCAAAACCTGCCGTCCGTTCCGTGCCGTCCTGATCGTCCATGCCGTACCGACCCAGTGCGTACTTGGCCAATAATACCATACAAAGACTATGTATTTAGATATTTGTTTTGAGATAATTATACGTGAAGATAATGCGAAATAATATAATACGATTTATTGTTAAAGAAACAATAAATCCTCACCATAAAAATACTCTATTTCGTCTAGTGAATAGCAAACATCTTTGTCTTTTTGTTTATTAGTTGTATTCTACCCGCTTTTCGTCGGATGCATTTGTTCACTGCAACTTCATTATGAAGCTTCAGGCAAATGAAAGGTCAAGTTATATTAAGCTCTATAGAATCTACACGAATGTACTACCTTCATAGAATCACGTGAGTCATGTCCAAACATTGCTGCAGTTGCCGCTCTAGAATCTCATTTCCTTAGAAAAGGATTCGTTGTTAATAATCAACATGTTGTAACATACTTGAATGCGGGAAGTATTCAGTAATGTAGATTAACGAGTTGTCCTGCGACAAACAATTCGCAGCAATGCAGTTAGTTACACATCTGTTTAACATACGAAAAAAAATGCGTTAAAACCGCATTGTGAGTGAGTTGCTAGGAGAGCGGCTTGTGCAAGTAATTAGGATGAATGCCGCACTAATAAGAGAATTCGTTGTAACTAACAACATACATTCTCAGAAACTTTGAAATGACTCTTTTAATTTTCCCTTTGTCGTGTAAATTGTGTAGAGAGATGATAAGACGAAGGGATTGATATTAGTTATAGAACTCTTGAAATAGTTCTGGGTCTAATACCATTTATTAATATTAAATAATACTTCCCTATTTCTGTGTTTGACATGGCAATGCATTTATATAAATGAACTGTTTTGTTTAATTCTATCATTTAAACATGGTCATTAACATTAAGATCCATACTCTCCATTTTCTTCTTCCGCCTTTTATGGTTCTCACAGGCTTTTAATTTTTACTTGGGTTCAAAGAGCCACTCATGAAAGGATCTGTGTGTGAGGGAAAATGTTAACGAAAATGCAAATATTTGGGTAAGTAGAGCAGATATCAGAAATAATCATTTATGTAATGTATTTGTGATGATCATGACAGAAGTCAAAAACTAGAGAAGAACTTTGAATTATTATTACATGTACACCTTTGGCTGAGTATAAACACCAACTCCAATGAGTTGAAGATCTCGTTCATGCATTATCGAAGACATATCATTACTTACGGCTATAGTGAGATTCACAAATATCAATGCACGTAGCATGTCCGCGTGACAGTATATATCGGAGGGGAAGTAAAGCCGGCTCTCCCACGCTAGTATATTTACTTGCATGTAAAAGATCCTCCTTTATGGACATACCATGCATGATTTCCCTTTCTGTCTATCATGAACATCTGATTCCAAGTAGTCTCCTAAATTGTGTATAACCTGATGTTTTTATTTAAGGTCGCATATAGGTCATTAGCGATCACAATCGTTTTAATGTTACGGGTTACTTTGGACTAGATGAAATGATGTGGTGGTGATGGGTGTTGAAAGGACGCACTTAAATACAACCACACCCGAGGCGTGACTCGAACCCGCGATCCTTCGGCCTGCGGCACTACTGCCACCGGATGGGCCTACCCGGATTTATTGAGTCTGCTTTATGCGGAATGTGAAAGAGAGAGGCTGACGCTAGTCGGTTGGTGGTTGGAGGTTGGTTGGTGCTCAGGTTCCTACATCGCCCATGAAGCTTCCATAACATCTAGATTTATACCATAAGTCCTTCAGGACCTAGCTAACTTGCCAAGAACGATTTAGTACGATCTGTGCGATGATGGAACCATTATTTTGAATGTGGTTTAGAACTTGCAGAGTAATATTTCCATAGTCTTTTTCTGAAATATTAGGAAAGAAAGATTATATGGCACTTACATTTTCAGATGAAACTTTCAATCGTACTCTTGATTTCCGTGTGGTTTTTACTTTCTCGCTACAGTGTAGAGAGAAAGTTATGTAATGCTGTGCGAAAAAAAGGTGAAGTTTTGACAGAACGACTTTTATTACGGGACACTGGTAACAAAAAAGTGGATACATCCAGTAGCTAAATTTATTAAAAAAATCCTCTATCACGTGGTGTATCCAGAATCCATATTTTGTGGATCCTTGATAGCGAAGAGCGATTGACGGCAAAACGACTGTCTGTCTGTCTGTGAACAACGCTAGCTAAACTGTTCAGCCGATTTTCTCAAAAATTGATATTCCTCAATCGATTTGGCTGTTGTTACGGCCTTGCGAATTTGAAACAGATATTTTAATTTAAAGCCCCTGGATATTTTCCAACTTTTCAAAAATTTGTGTTCATTGTTTTTTAGTAAATTTTGTTGCTGAATAGTGTGAAAGACTTTTAAAAGAATAGTATATGTCTTATGTTTATTGAAAATTCTGATTTTTCCAAACTGCAGAAGTTTAAATTAGTTTTGGTGTCTTCCTACAACTTCTTATGAAGATAGAGATTTTTTCCTTCATGAAATCTGTACCTTGAAGATAGGTTCTGAAATATGTCCATGTACAATATTTCAAAAAATCGCATAATTTTGCGTGAAAATACCGACGAGATAGTACGAGCTGTTTTAGTTTAATTACTACGAGCTGTACTAGTTTAATTTTGAGTTGCCCTATCTTCTATATGACAATCATTAATACAAAAAATCCTGTTGGGAACTGATAGGCACTTTAATATCGGGTTTGTTGGAAAATGTCTGCCAGCCCCATCCTCTGTCTGCAAACCATCGTCAAAAAACTATTTTGTTGATCGTTTTCTTCACACATAGGGAAAAGCACAAGTAGTGACCACAATTAAGAACATTTGAATTGTTTTTAATGTTCTCGGGCTACAGTACTAAATTTGACATGCGAAACACAATGGGCAATTGTTATATCTCTTTATGAATAAATCCCTTGCCTCAGACGCAACATTTTTAATTTATTTTATTTTTATTCATTTGTTATCAAACTCCCGATTTTGTTTCAATAGTGTCTACGTAACATATTGCCACATTTTGGTATTTCGCGCATTCTAGACTCAGTAACGGTCAATCGATCCTCTTTACGAAGTAAGTTATGTTATTGAAGCACTAATATTAAGGAGGTTATCAGTCTATTCCTTAAATATAAAATATGGGAAAGGAAATAGATTATGCTTGTTCTATGCAGTACCTTCCACTGGATGGCGTAAGTTCCACGTTTTGGAAGATTAAAGCAAGTGAAAGTCCTTTCAAATTTTGTGCTTGCAGCCTTTAATACTGGAGTCAAATAATGGTAGTTGCTCTACTACAAACAATATTTTAAAATAAATTTTCGTATAATTATTGACAAAGTTTTAAAACTGGAAATATATATTTTCAAAATTTATCTATCTTTACAGAGTTCATCATATTATACACCTTTTTACCTTCATTTTAAGAAGAAATACAGTCAATTGATACTAAACAACACCATATTCAGAATTCACATATTCGTTTTGAGACCTGTCTTTTTTCTATTTCAGACTAAGCAATTTCAAACGAGGAGAAAACAATGACGAATCGGCTATTGTTTTAATATCGATTGTATAAACATTTGGGTTTTTTGAGTGATCAAATTGGTTGGTTACAGTGCCATAAGCATGGTGGACCACGTATGTTGGCCACAGCAAATATCTTAAAACGGTTTGAGGTATCGAAATGCTTCTTGCCCCATATTGTTGCAGATGAAGGGACACTGTATGTAATTTTAAAGATAGTGACAAGTGGGTTTTTAAAATGGAAGTATATATGTTTTATCCATAAAGTTCTTTAAAATTGAAATGAAATGCTATAAATATTGTTAATATTCGAAAAGTATTTTTGCCAAATCAGTGCATTTGGAACTTGGTAATCGCCATGCTGAGGCGCGCAATGACAGCTGACCTTGCTGACATCGTGTACGTGAGTCGACGCACCTCGTCGGAAAACGAAAAAGTTCTGTCCATGGGCGCTGCGGCATGGCGTTTACCAAGTCCTAATTGCATTGTTGTAGCAAAAAATTACTTTTCGAATATTAACAATATTTACATCATTGAATTTCATTTTTAAAGAACTTTTGAATGATGTAGAAAACATATATACTTCCATTTAAAAAAAATGAATTGTCAATACGTATTTACCTTCTGTAAAACAAGAAACAGAAATATGTTATTTGCCCTATCATCTACAACAACATGGCGCAAGTAGATTTTCGATATCTCAAATCGTTTTAAAGATATTTTCTGAAGCCAACTTAGGTGGTCCATCCTATATAAAAAAAATTGGAAGTTGAAAGTATAAAAACGCAAATTGTGTACAATATTTGAAGTTGGGATTATGATTGGGGAGGGCTGTTTGGAGTAAATAAAATACCGCATATTGTTGGGTGAATCGTTGGATGAATTTCAAAAACCACGAAGTGGTAAGATGAGGATGAAAATTAAGGATTTGAAGCGATCTTAAACCTTAATCATCATCATCAAAATTGAAGAGGAACTTCGTACCTTCATGGCTAAATACATTGAAGAAAATTCAAGAATCACATTGAAAGGTCTAAAACTGAAAATGGAAGAAAATCAAAAAAAAACTATTGTTTCAAAAGAATGTTTGCGAAAATCATTTGGATGGTTTGATGTAAACACTGAAAATCATTTGTAGAAAACTCGAAGAAATGATCAGTGTTGGAACCAAAGCAAAGCGTCGTAAGTACGTGCTGCAACTTTTATATTATCAAGTGGGTAAGATGCTAATTTTATTCGAGGATGAAACAAATTTTAATTTGTTTATTTCAAGAAAGAAAGGACAATCGAAAAAAGGGACTCCATGCAGTTACAAAACAGTAGGGAGCCAAAGAGGCTTTTAGAATGGAGGAAGCTAAAGAATTTGTGTGACAATGCCTGCGTGCTGCATTAAACATGTACCACTCGTATGCCGGGTTGATAACTGACAATGCTCCCTGTCACTGTGGTGTGGAAGAAATATTTGTAGAGAAGAATTCAGCAACCATCACTTACTAAGGCTAAGTCTTTGCCGTCCAATCCAATCGAAAATGTCTGGTCTAGCCTCAAAGCTACTGTGAACGAGATTTGTGTGCAAAAATGCTACAAATTTTTGCCCAGGGCAAATATGTCTCAAACTGAGTTTCGTCTTCGTTAGTTAGAATATATTATGAATCAAAATATTGAACTAATAAAAGATAATAATTGTGCATGATCTGTTGCTCATGCCCAAAGATTATTTCCTGATGCTTTAAATTTAGAAGATATGGTTATGTAAATTATTATTAATGTTGTAAAAAGTTTGGTTTGAGTAATATGTTCGTGTCTTAAATTTAACTGATTTTGTAAGGTAACTTATTATTAAAATTTTATAAACTTGGTTCTAGGGAATTCGTTCACAATTTCTTAATTTTGTTGTATTTATTTACATCTTAGACTCAAATTTACAATGTACAAGGTAAACTCAGATAGATTTCAATTTAAAATTGCTTAGTCTAATTTTGAAGGTGATAAGTTTCATTTTGAATTGTTTAGTCTAAATTTCATTGTGTTCGTCCCCTATTTGAAATTGTTTTCAATTTGAGGTTGTAAAGATTTACATAGTTTGCTGTGCTATACGTCTTTGTTTACGGCATGACAACGCGTAGGGGTCGTGTAGATTCTCCTGCAGCTTGTTAGACGACATGGGGCAGAATACACGTTTGGTGTAGTAACCGCAACATAGTGGCATCTGCAAGGACGGTGTAGCGGTGGGTAACCCCTCTCAGTGGAAAGGAATCCCCTTCTGCCGTTCCTCTTACCACAAGGATGACTTGCACATAGTAGACAGAAATACTATATTTATCTTACCAATCTATGATGTTTACTTTCCTTAAGAGTTATCTTTCATTTATCTTTTAAAGGGTTATTTGACTTTCTTTGTAGTTCAACCTACAACCCTGGATTGCTCGTATATCGCAAGTTTAATTCTTCTTAAGCGCGAAATTTGAAACAATAAAATAAGGTTAACTACTCAATATCCCTAAAAGCATAAGAAGCATTTTTGTTTACTAAAAAAGGGTAAAAGACCGATTAAATAAAATTAAAGACCAAAGTTGGTCTGTACGAAGTTGGTTGGCACATCATGTCTTAGGAACTTTTAACGGCTCTTAAAGTTCGACAGCCAAACATTCACAAGTAAATATACAATAAGGTGTCTAATAAATCTAGTTTCCATCGATACATTAGTTTTTTTTTTAACAATCTAAATATAAATTACTTAGAAAAGTAATAACTACCAACTGAAACCAACTTCCCTCGGTCTCCTCTAATAATTAACTCTGAAAGAGTACTTATCGTGAAACTACAGCCCTGCGTGCGATTACTAATCTCATACATGCGTGGATGGATTGAAATGCAACACAAGCAAATGCTTCTTTTGTGTTTAAGAAGAAGATATGGAACTAACTTTCAATTATAATTCTCCCCCAAACGTTACATGGACGTTTTCATGTGTTTTGACGATAAATTAGATTTGAAAAAATTCTATAAACTTGAATCCCCTGTGTGTCTCTGCCAACTTCGCACATATGCTCCAAAAAAAAAAAATGCCAGACTATGTGATTTTGCTCTTAGGCAAAAGTTCCATTGTATGTATATATTTGGCATTTTAGGGTCAAATTAATCTGACTTTTTTCCAACCAGTAGTGTTCCTGTAGGCTGAGTCCTGTTTTTTAATTATCCACCCCTGAGGGCGAGGGGGAAATGTGGTGAGCAGAACGCACTCTTTTCACCGTATCATACTTGGCCTGCAAGAGATTTTCTTTCGTTACACAGCAATAGAAATAGGAATGATTTGTAGAAAGATACAGCATCATTTTTGTCCCGACCCAGAATCAAACCCGGAATCGACAGCCGAAAAGCTAACAGGCTGTCCATGAGCCACCATAGAGGCAGCAATTGTATTTAATAGTTCAATTGTTCAAAGTGTTCTACAAGGTAATTGGACAAACATCTAAATATTCAGAGTGGAAATAAAAATAGCAAAACGGGAAAAGTTTATCATGAACGAACCTAGATCATTTAAACTCAATGTGTTAACCTAACGTTAATATTCTGACTGACTCACTCCTCATAAAAACATGAAAGAAAAACGCAAAAGCACTCGCTGACAAAGTCATTTCTCTCGTCATATCAAGTAGAAAAACAGGAAGATTTTCTATATTTAGTATGATAAGAGTAAGCGACTTTAAATGTCCCAAGGAATTAGAAATAATATCGCATATCGCGCAAAAGCATAACGTTGATTCGGTTCAATTATAGACTTTAAATGGAGAGCTCTCTGTTAAGTATTTTATACAATTTAAAATCTATTTTATTTCATTCAGTCTATACAATTTTTTTCAATCAGTCTTCTAAAATGATGGATTTCCCCCAAAAGAATATCTGCAAAACAAAATAACAAAAACACGAAAATATTCCTTTACATTCTTAAAAAAAAACAACTGCGAATAGCTTTTGTTATTCATCCGCGAATCCTCACCGAGCAATTGTAATTACTGGACGCTGCATTTGGTTGAAAATAAATGAAAAGCTCTCACTCAACATTTAAAATTGATGATTATAGAAGAGCGCTCTTCGGTTTAGAACTATTTGAAGTGTTTAAAGCATTGTGAAGTCCATATTTTTAAAAAAGTTTTACGAATGAGCCTTCTATCACATTGCTCCTCACGAGACATCGAATGCTTCCCGACCCACTACGGTAGAACGCAAGATTGAGAGGATTTTCGCGATTTACTCGCAGTGTCACACGGCTTGTATGGGAAATTTTATAGATCCATAAAAAGAATGGCACTATTTCAGACAAATGGATGAGGATAAAAATTGCAGAATTGTGGTTTTTCAATAGCCGTGCATCATGAACACGAAACCCGTTTTGAAAAAGCACGGATTTCTATTATTGGAATGTTGAGACATGCAAAGTGGAATGCAAAGGACGTAGACGAGCACGCCACTGCATAATACCGAATGTAAGAGTGTGTTAACTAGAGGATGGGAGCGATTAATTGGAAAAATGTGCATATATTTAGAATTAATTGCGGTTATTAATGGGATTGTTGGTGAAGTAGATACCTTTTTTATTTTGATAAATAAATAGAGATATTGTCAGGTATCAATATTTTAATTTAACTAATGATCATTTCGATCGCGTAGCGGTCATTCTCAGAGCTTCATTCTCAGAGCTTGCAGCTTCTGGGCCGAAAACAAAGTTCTGCAGAACTTTGTTTTCGGCCCAGAAGCTGCAAGCTCTGAGGATGATCGCTACGCGATCGAAATGATCATTAGTTGAATTAAAATATTGATACCTGACAATATCTTTATTTATTTATCAAAATCAATTGCGGATTTTTTAATGTAAGATAGTCACAGTAAAAAACATAGAAATGAAGTCGCATATCTCAAGAAAGAAAGAAAGAAAGAAAGAAAAAGAAAAAAGAAAGAAAGAAAGGAAAATAAATTAATTAATCACAAAATAAAGAATTCAGTACTGAAATAAAAAATAAAATAGTTGAACACTATTTATTTTAAGAAGTGATTTCATTTACCAAAGTGAGCTAATGAAATAATAACAGTAGGAATCACGAATTCATTATTTAAATAAAAAATAAAATAGTTGAGCACCATTTATTTAAAAAAATTAATTTACCAAAGTGCAGCTAGTGAAATAACAGTAAGCATTTTGAAGCTAGTAAAGTGACCACATTCATAAAAAATGCATCGAGGCGAGTATTGCTATTAGGTGGCGCTTAAGAAAACCCGTCGCCCGTAACACGGTTTACGCGCGCAATGCTCATAAGTCCGTTTAATGATTTCCTCCATTTAATCGCGCGCCGGCGCTCCGCTGCGTTCGGAGCGCTACTTCCGCGCGAAACGTGACCGCCATTTCGTGGGACGGGCCCCGTTATCTGAGCCCGCGCGGGGGGTATGACAGGGAAGCTATGCGTCAATTTGTCATACGGGACGGAGGTTTATGAGAGCGGCGCGGCGGGACAGCGACAGGATCTACGGGCGGGCAGATGCCATTAAAATTCGGGCGCTGCCGGCCGCTGCACTTCCCCACCCCACTGTCCCCGCACCGACTGAGATAGCTCAATGCAACATCCGTTGCCGCTGCAGCGCAGATGACTGTTAGGTCGCCGGTTCGTGTTCCGATAGTGGCGACATAAATTAAATAGCTACATCGTATTCAGCAACTGTCTTGAGGGCCACCTCCTCTGATCGGTTGTTTCCTTGGTTTCGTATATCAGTTCCAGGTGAATGCTGGAGCTGCACCTTAACAAACGGG
The DNA here is from genome assembly GCA_017312745.1 of Gryllus bimaculatus. NCBI lineage: Eukaryota > Metazoa > Arthropoda > Insecta > Orthoptera > Gryllidae > Gryllus > Gryllus bimaculatus. The sequence goes on along the minus strand of BOPP01000070.1, from coordinate 4,929,858 downwards.
TCCCCATACTACGTGTGGTTTTCTTTCCTCATACTTTACCCTACCTGTATTCTTGCACCTACACACACTGATTTCAAGTTCCACTGGACAGAAACTGCCCCAACTCGTGAGGTATAACATGAACTGCACTAACGGGACTAATGAAAAAATAATTGACACACTCGGAGACAATTAATACTCACTACCTCCGGCAATGCTTTTAACCTTCCCACCGTCCCATCATTCCTCCAGGCAAATGCTCTTATAAACCGCGTGAGATCTTTTCTTCTTCCTTGTCCTATACTCTCCCCTTTTTATACATACATTTACATGCACTACGCATGCCGGGAGCTAAGAGCTTGTCCTGGCTGGGATGGTACCCCTCTATGAGAGATACCTTGTTGAGGAAGCCCGTTAGCCGACTATAGGTCGGCGCCGGATCTCACCATCTAGTGAGGGAAAATCACTGCCGCCTCTCGAGGAAAACACATACACAGCAATTACGGGACTAATGTCCTAAAAGTTGATGCGCCCGGAATCACTAATCAATCTATCAATCAAAAAGTCAACACCCTTCTGCTTTCTTTACGCTTATTTTACTAACAACCTACTCTATCCGGTACGTTTGAATGCTTAACGCCAATTTTTGATAGTATAAATATTTAGTTAAGTACAGTGAGAGATATCGCGTGTTATTTAAAATCGTTTGAAATAAACAAAATATGATGCGCGAATAAATGTATTTTTATAGCCAATTCATTTTAGTCGATTTTTAATGACGCTGTAAATATTATTTTTATATTGTGAAATGTATTGCAGGTTTTAATTTGTTTCGTTTTAGTTGCCAATAAAAATATTGCTTCGCTATCTCGAGTGCAAAACGATACTAGAAGTCGTGCGCATTCTTGCGCATTCGCGCTGTTCTTGCGAAATCGTACGCGTTTCCCCGCGATTGATGAATAATGACGAGCCCTTGGTGATCAAACTTTTGATACGCTCTGCCTCTGCCAGAAGAGTCGTACGAAGGGCAGGCGTTCTTCCTACCAAATAGATGGCCCTGGGAAACCGCCGAAAGGGACGGGTTTAGGGCTGCCTGCATTTTCGTACACTGACGTTTGAAGTGTCACACGTTTGCCTGATACATGGTACATCAAAATGAAAACATACAATGAAATTTCAGGAAGTTAATGAAGGCAAAACATTCTACACACTAATGCAATGTTTCGTAAACTTCCGACTCTTCTGATGTATTTTATGTTATTTTTTCTTCTCCAATAGGAGGAAGACCTGTTCCATCTTCTTAATATTTAGATCATCTAGCAACCTTTCCCTGGGTATTGTACTAGAAAGTTTCTTTATAGTTTCAAACAACAATGATACCCGAATATTTTTCGCACAAATGCTATGAGGGATAAAAAGGAAGCCCTGGCGCACCTAAAAGTAATTTGGAACGGCCATGTACAATAATATTTTTTTAGTCTTTGCACTACTCTATTTCATTTTTGGTCATTTTTAAAATGTTGTCATGATTGTCTCCTAATTCGTATTCCATCCTTGTTAATATACACTTGAACTATTCTAAAGTTTTTACTGTTTCCGAACCATCACTTAGTTCCAATTTTTGTAATGCCCGTTTATTGTCTTCTTATGACGTATACCTTTCGTTGGACCATTTATACGTTTTCATTAAACTTACAGCTACATTTTCTTTCTGTTTCCTTCCTTTTTACCGCTCCTCCACTCTTCTATTTGTACCACTTTCGAACATTTTTCATTAAACACTCACCGTCTGCCGTTTTCAAAATGATTTTATAGTGTATAATCAGGTAGATAATTTTCTTTTTAATGCTTAAATAAAATTTTGTGTGGATTCCACATTTTTAATGTCACTCATAATGTCACTTATTCTGATCTTTACTATTTCGCCTTCTTTGGATTTCGTTTTTAAAGCACTATCTACATTCTATTAGTACTTTCTGTCTCATTTTCTGTCCTATCGTCAAAATATATATTCTTCTTCCGTTCATCCTCAATTTATTCACCTATATTTCGTAATTACCAAAGTGATTTTTTCGACTCTTCATTGAAAACTCATTTCTCTATTATATCTTCATTAACACTAAGTTGTTCCGCCCTTTTTGTGACTTGCCTATCCAATTCTCAATCGGTGAATCCCCAAACTTTTATCCGTTACAAATGTTAATACAATTATCAATTTTCCTTCAGCAATAATGAAAGTTCATATTTTCAGAACAAAGGTATATTTATTCATAGAAATATGCTATGTACTTTTACATATCCATCAAAAAATTAAAACACCCCTTGACATTACCTGAAATCTGTATCAATATTTGATTATTAATTAGAAAATCATACTATATGACGAATTTACTTCTTGATACGTATTCCTTCGCATCTGCTTTCGCCGCGCTTCTGCCAGCGGGTCCGCCACTTTCTTTCCTTTCTGCGACCCACCTTCCACACAATTTTCTGCGGCGACCGCCGGCTTTCGCCCGCCGCGCGCGCCCCCGACCATCACTTCCCGGGGCCATCGACCGGCCGGGGGTGGCACAGGGGGCGGGGGCGGGGGCGGAGCACACAACCACGGCGGCGCGGGGCTCTGGCATCCGGGCGGCGGGATAATTACGGGACGCGACGCACAGTGGGCCGCAATAACTAGTACAACGACGACAACATGCGTAATGTTTATTACGATCTTTAATATTGGGTCTTCTTACGTGTTGACTAACACTTTGAAGTACACAGTGGACAGCTCACAAGTGGGTAATATGTATCACTACTTACTAATGCGCATAGATATTGAAAGAAAACTATGCAACCTCCAGCTTTTTGAAGGATTCTTGTGGCTTCGTTAAACCCACAGAAACTCGTGAAAAAGCAAAAAATCTAAGTTATTGTATTGTTAGGTGATAATAATTTATTTGTTGTTCACGTGCAGTGTTCCTGTTACTCTTGGTAAAATAAATTTGTGCGGATTTGGTCAGTAGCATTTTGCTTATGCAGGTCAGTAATGTATGTAATATCTAATTCTACTTTTTTTACCAAAATTGTTCATGCAGTCTTATTTTGTGTACCAAATTCCAGTTTTTTCTTTGTAAAGCTTCCATGCCCGAAGAAGACGTCAAAAGACTTTTGGCCCAAGAAACGTCGGAATGTAGTATTTTAGAATTTCTTCTCCAGATATCTCCCTCAACGGGTCACCGCCCCAGTCGTAACAAGCTCAAAGATCGCGACTGGTCTCCCGACAAACGTGGTAGTGTGGTGCATGCAAGTGGAGTGTATGTAGGGAGTGAGAATAAGACAAGGAACTGGATGGAACGATTGTGCGCGGTCCGCGGCTCGTTTGTTAGAGAACCGCTTTGGCATTTGACTGGTATTCATAGGAGAAAACATGGAAACTTGCCATGATCTTTGATCTTTGCCAAGTTAAGTTCTCCTCCAGACAGCGACTGAGTTTTTATTCAGATACATAGCAAATGTTGATAATGTTTCACCATCAACTTTCGAATCTCAGTACCTCCCGGTTCCAGTCGCTCCAGAGGCAGCGGCAATGTTGGCTCAGAGCAAGACTCAGCCGGAATAAGGGGAAGTGGAGGCGTCGGTGTGTTGGGCGGGTGGGG
>BOPP01000070.1:4896624-4926213 GCA_017312745.1 Gryllus bimaculatus | reverse complement strand
ATTACGCATCAAGAATCCTATCAAATTCTGTCAGCCTTTCATGCCAGCTCGTTTGCCGTGATTTTGGCAAATGTACATGGCTCGGCCTGGTATATGGTATAAAATTTGGGAAAACTCATCATGTAATACTCGATCTTAGAATGCCAAAATAAATTTATTCGAATAAATGAAAAAAATGCCATTCGCGTTACCCTTGCAAGCCTCTCTTCATTGAGCTTAGATCTTACCACTACCTTGCTAATATATTTTAGGAATCTGGTAATATTTGTCAAAAGTTACTTACTTAAACGATGGGGAACCATATTTTCATGCAATACTTATATTTTAATTAACAACACACGTCGTTAAAAATCACGTTCATCCAAGTGTCAAGTATTCCAATGCTCACTATCAGAAATTCCACATACATATACATGTACGGTTACTTACAACGCACTGCAGATGACATTAAACAATTGAAGTTGGTTCACAAATTTAAGTTAAACGTAAAATCTATTCTGCTGTTTAACTGTTTGTATAAACATTAGAACTATACTGATTATCAAAAAGAAAAAATATGTTTATTCCCTTGAACAAAACAGTGCTATATTAATGAATTAGTTTACGTTTTATGTATATTAAAAAAACTTAATATGTTAATAGCAAATAATGAACTTCAGCTTCCGGGTCAGATGACCTCTATCTCCATCATGTTTTTTTCCATATTCCCTGATCCATTGTTTGCAAATGCTGAGATGACCCATTTCTTTTGCTTCTGGACGGAAATGTAAACTTCACTATGCGCACGTTTTGTTGAACTCTCCTTTGGCTTTGTAATGGTTAAGAGTTAGATGTAAAGGTGTGTTGCTTTATTATGTTAGCAATGTTAGAAAAAATCATAGTTGCAATTTGTGTATCGATGCAGATAATTTTACTATAGCCTCAGAAACAAAAATACTATTCTTTCAAATATTGCAATCTTGCGATTTTTAAAATTTTTAATTTTTTTATTTATTTATGTAAAAACTTTAGCCCTCATTTTTTCAACTAAAATGACGGAAGGGGATTCTGGAACTCAAGAAAACGTGCGCAGTAATCTATTCCCCCCTACGCTCACATAACAGCTGTTTTACTGTTTTTTACTGAATAAATCTAAATCAAGCTTAAGAAGTGTTAGCCAATCGGAAATTAGAAAGTGTTAGTGTTAGGTATGCTGCCGTCCCCCCCCCCATGCCGTCCCGTGCCGTCCCGTGCCGCTCCCGTGCCGTCCCGTGCCGTCCCGTGCCGTCCCGGTGCCGTCCGCCGTGCCGTTCCCGCTGCCGTCCGTGGCCGTCCCGTGCCGTCCCATGCCGTCACGTGCCGTCCGCTGCCGTCCCGTGCCGTCCCGTGCCGTTCCGTGCGATCCCGTGCCGTCCCGGTGCCGTCCCGTGCCGTTCCCGTGCCGTCCGTGCCGTCCCTGCCGTCCCGTGCCGTCCCGTGCCGTTCCCGTGCCGTCCCGTGCCGGTCCCGTGCCGTCCCGTGCCGTCCCGTGCACGTCCGTTGCCGTCGCGTGCCGTTCGCGTGCCGCGCGTGCCGTCGCGTGCCGTCGCGTGGCCGTCGATCTGCCGTCGCGTGCACGTCGCGTGCCGTTCGCCGTGCCGTTCGCGTGCCGTCGCGTGCCGCGCGTGCCGTCGCGTGCCGTCGCGTGCCGTCGCGTTATGCCGTCGCGTAGCCGTCGCGTGCCGTCGCGGCCGCGGCGTGGCCGTCGCCGTTGCGTCTGCGAAGCCGCGCGTGCCGTCGCGTGCCGTCGCGTGCCCTTCGCGTTGCCGTCGCGTGCCGCGCGTTGCCGGGTCGCGTGCCGTCGCGTGCCGTCGCGTGCCGTCGCGTGCCGTCGCGTGCCGTCGCGGCCGTCGCCGTGCCGTCGCGTGCCCGTCGCGTGCCGTTCGCGTGGCCGTTCCCGCTGCCGTCCCGTGCCGTCCCGTGCCGTCCGTTCCGTCCCGTGCCGTCCCGTGCCGTCCCGTGCCGTCCCGTTGCCGTCCCGTTGCCGTCGCGTGCCGTCGCGTGCCCGTTCGCGTTGCCGTCGCGTGCCGTCGCTGCCGTCGCGTGCCACCGTCGCGTGCCGTTCCCGTGCCGTCCCCGTGCCGTCCCGTGCCGTCCCGTGCCGTCGCGTTAGCCGTCGCGTGCCGTCGCGTGCCGTCGCGTGCCGTCCCGTCCTACTGTGCGGGAGCCCACCAAAACCTTGCCGTCCGTTCCGTTGGGCCGTCCTGATCGTCCATGCCGTACCCGACCCAGGCGTTTACTGGGGGGGCCAATTAATAAAACCATACAAAGACTACTGTATTTAGATATTTGTTTGAGATTAATTATACGTGAAGATAATGCGATAATATAATTACGATTATGTTAAAGAAACAATAAATCCTCACCATAAAAATAATCTAATTTCGTTCTAGTGAATAGCAAACATCTTTGTCTTTTTGTTATTAGTTGTATTCTACCCGCTTTTCGTTCGGATGCATTTGTTTTCACTGCAACTTCATTATGAAGCTTCAGGCAAATGAAAGGTCAAGTTATATTAAGCCTCTATAGAATCTACACGAATGGACTACCTTCATAGATCACTGAGTCATGTCCAAACATTGCTGCAGTTGCCGCTCTAGAATCTCATTTCCTTAGAAAAAGGATTCTTGTTAATAATCAACTGTTGTAAACATACTGAATGCGGGAAGATTCAGTATGTAGTTAACGAGTTGTTCTGCCCGACAAAACAATATCGCAAGCAATGCAGTAGTACACATCTGTTTAACATACGAAAAAAATGCGTTAAAAACCGCATGGTGAGTGAGTTGCTAGGAGAGCGGCTGGCTGCAAGTAATTAGGATTGAATGCCGCCACTTAATTAGAGAATGTTCGTTGTAACTAACAACATACATGCTCAGAAACTTTGAAATGACTCTTTTTTGTAATTTTCCCTTTGTCGTTGTAAATGTGTAGAGACGTAGAGAGATGATAAGACGAAAGGGGATTGATATTAGTTATAGAAACTCTTGAAAAATAGTTTCTGGCGTCTAATACATTTATTATATTAAATAATACTGCCCTATTTCTGTGTTTTGACATTGCAATGCATTATATAAATGAACTGTTTTGTTTAATTCTATCATTTAAACATGCGTTCATTAACATTTAAGATTCCATACTCTCCATTTCTTCTTTCGCCTTTTATGGTTCTTCCACAGGCTTTAATTTTACTTGGGTTTCAAAGAGCCCACGTCATGAAAGATCTGTGTGTGAGGGAAAATGTTAACGAAAATCGCAATATTTGGGGGTAAGTAGAGCCAGATATCAGAAATAATCATTTATGTAATGTATTTGTGATGTATCCATGACAGAAGTCAAAAACTAGAGGAAGAACTTTGAATTAGTATTACATGTACATACCTTTGGCTATGAGTATAAACACAACTCCAATGAGTTGAAGATCTCGTTCATGCTTTATCGAAGACATATCATTACTTTACGCGCTATAGTGAGATTCACCAAATATCAATGCACGTAGCTATGTCCGCGTTGGACAGTATATATCGGAGGGAAGTAAAGCCGGCTCTCCCACGCTAGTATATTTACTTGCATGTAAAAAGATCCTCCTTTATGGACTACCATGCATGATTTCCCTTTCTGTCTATCATGAACATCTGATTCCAAGTAGTCCCTGAATTGTGCTAATAAACCTGATGTGTATTTAAGGTCGGATTATAGCGTCATTAGTGATCACAATCGTTTTAATGTTACGCAGGGTTACTTTGCGACTAGATGAAATGATGTGTGGTGATGGTGTTGGAAAGACGCACTTAAATACAACCACACCCGAGGCGTGACTCGAACCCGCGAATCCTTCGGCCTGCGGCACTTACTGCCACCGATGACCTACCCGGATTTATTGAGTCTGCTTTATGCGGAATGTGAAAGAGAAGAGGCTGACGCTAGTCGGTTGGTGGTTGGCAGGTTGCGTTGGTTGCTCAGTTTCCTACATCGCCCATGAAGCTTCCATACATCTAGATTTATTTACCATAAGTCCTTCAGGAACCAGCTAACTTGCCAAGAACGATTTAGTACGATCTGTGCGATTGATGGAACCATTATTTTGATGTGTTTAGAACTTGCAGAGTAATATGTCCATAGTCTTTTTCTGAAATATTAGGAAAGAAAGATTATATGCACTTACATTTCAGATGAAACTTCAATCGTACTCTTGATTTCCGTGTGGTTTGTACTTTCTCGCTACAGTGTAGAGAGAAAGTGATGTAATTGCTGTGCGAAAAAAAGGTTGAAGTTTTGACAAGAACGACTTTTATTTACGGGACCACTGGTAACAAAAAAGTGGATACATCCAGTAGCTTAAATTTATTAAAAAATCCTCTATCACGTGTGTTGTATCCGAATCCATATTTTGTGATCCTTGTAGCGAAGAGCGATTGACGCGCAAACAACGACTGTCTGTCTGTGACAACGCTAGCTAAACTGTTCAGCCGGTTTTCTCAAAAATTGATTATTCCTTCAATCGATTTGGCTGTTGTTACGGCCTTGCGAATTGTGAAACAGATATTTTTTAATTTAAAGCCCCTGGATATTTTCCAACTTTTCAAAAATTTGGTGTTCATTGTTTTTTTAGTAAATTTGTTGCTGAATTAGTGCTGAAAGACTTTTAAAAAGAATAGTATATGTCTTATGTTTATTGAAAAAATTCTGATTTTTCCAAACTGCAGAAAGTTTAAATTAGTTTTGGGTGTCTTCCTACAACTTCTTATTGAAGATTAGAGATTTTTCCTTCATGAAATCTAGTACCTTGAAGATAGGTTCTTGAAATATGTCCATGTACAATATTTCAAAAATCGCATTAATTTTGCCGTGAAAATACCGAACAGATAGTACGAGCTGTTTAGTTTAATTACTACGAGCTGTACTAGTTTAATTTGAGTTGCCCCTATCTTCTCTTATGACAATCATTAATACCCAAAAAATCCTGTTGGGAACTGATAGGCACTTTAATATTCGGGTTTGTATGGAAAATGTCTGGCCAGCCCCATCCTCTGATCTGCAAACCATCGTCAAAAAAACTATTGGTGTCGTTTTCTTCACACATAGGGTAAAAGCACAAGTTATGACCAACAATTAAGAACATTTGAATTGTTTTTAATGTTCTCGGGCTACAGCTTACTAAATTTGACATGCGAAAAAACAATGGCGCAATTGTATATCCTCTTATGAATTAAATCCCTTGCCTCAGACGCAACATTTTTAAGTTATTTTTATTTTTATTCATTTGTTATCAAACTCCCGATTTGTTTCAATAGTGTCTACGTAACATTATTGCCACATTTTGTATTTCGCGCATTCTGACAGTAACGGTCAATCGATCCTCTTTACGAAGTAATGTATGTTAGGTTGAGCACTAATATTAAGGAGTTATCAGTCTTTCCTTAAATATAAAATATGGGAAAGAAATAGAATTATTGCTTTGTTCTATGCAGTACCTTCCACTGGATGGCGTAAAGTTCCATTTGTTTTGGAACGATTTAAAGCAAGTGAAAGTCCTTTCAAATTTTGCTGCTTGCAGGGCTTAAATACTGGAGTCAAATAATGGTAGTTGCTCTTAACTACAAACAATATTTAAATAAATTTTCGTATAATTATTTGACAAGTTTTAAAACTGGAAAAATATATATTTTCAAATTTATCTAACTTTACAGAGTTCATCATTATTATAGCACCTTTTTACCTTCATTTTAAGAAGAAATACCAAGTCAATTTGATACTAAACAACACCATATTAGAATTCACTAGTGTTTTGAGACCTGTCGTTTTTCCTAATTTCAGACTAAAGCCAATTTCAAACGAGGAAAAAAACAAGACGAATCGCGCTATTGTTTTAATAGGATTGCTATAAACAATTTGGCCGTTTTTTGAGTGCATCCAAAGTTGGTTGGTTACAGTGCCATAAGCATTGGTGCGGACCACGTATGTGGTGGCCCACAGCAAATATCTTAAAACGGTTTGGAGGTATCGAAATGCTTCTTGCCCCATATTGTGCAGTATGAAGGGACACTGTAGTAATTTTAAAAGATTAGTGACAAGTGCTGGTTTTTAAAATGGAAGTATATATGTTTGATCCATAAGTTCCTTTAAATTGAAATGAAATGCTATAAATATGTTAATATTCGAAAAGATATTTTTGCCAATCAGTTGCATTTGAACTTGGTAATCGCCATTGCTTGAGCGCGAATGACAGCTGACCTTGGCTACATCGTGCTACTGGAGTCGACGCACCTCGTCGGAAAACGAAAAAGGTTCTGTCCATGGCGCGCTGCGGCATGGCGTTTACCAAGTTCCTAATTGCATTGTGTAGCAAAAAATTCTTTTCGGAATATTAAACAATATTTACATCATTGAATTTCATTTTAAAGAACTTTTGAATTGATGTAGAAAAACATAATACTTTCCATTTAAAAATTAATTGTCAATACGTATTTACCTTCTGTAAAACAAGAAACAGAAATATGTTATTTGCCCCTATCATCTACAACAAACATGGCGCAAGTAAGCTTTCGATATCTCAAATCGTTTTAAGATATTTTCTGAAGCCGAACTTAGGGTGTCCATTCGCGTATAGTAAAAAAAATTGCAGTTGAAAAGTATAAAAACGCAAATTGTGTCAATTATTTGAAGTTGGATTATGATTGGGGAGGGCTGCTTTGGAGTAAATAAAATACCGCATATTGTTGGGTGAATCGTTGGTTGGATGAATTTCAAAAAAACCACGAAGTGGTTAAGAATTGAGGATTGAAAATTAGAGATTTGAAGGCGATCTTAAACCTTAATCATCATCATCAAAGTGAAGCAGGAAACTTCGTACCGTTCATTGGCTAAAACATTGGAAGAAAATTCAAGAATTCACATTGAAAGGGTCTAAAACTGAAAATGCGAGAAAATCAAAAAAAAACTATTTGTTTCAAAAGAATGTTTGCGAAAATCATTTGGATGTTTGATGTAAAACACTGAAAATCATTTGTAGAAAACCTCGAAAGAAATGAACAGTGTTGGGAACCAAAGCAAAGCGTCGTAAGTTACGTGCTGCAACTTTTATATTATCAAGTGGTAAGATGCTAATTTTATTCGAGGATGAAACAAATTTACATTTGTTTTTATTTCAGAAGAAAGGACCAATCGAAAAAAAAGGGACTCCATGCAGTTACAAAAACAGTAGGGAAGCCAAGAGGCTTTTAGAAGGAGGAAGCTCTAAAGAATTTGTTGGACAATGCCGCGTGCTGCAATAACCAGTACCACGTCGTATTGCTTGGGTGATAACTGACAATGCTCCCTGTCACTGTGGTGTGGAAGAAATATTGTAGAGGGAAGAATTCAGCAAACCATCACTTACTAAGGCTTAAGTCCTTTGCCGTCCAATCCCAATCCGAAAATGTCTTGGTACTAGCCTCAAAGCTACTGTGACGAGATTTGTTGCAAAAAATGCCACAAATTTGCCCAGGGCAAATATGGCTAAACTGGAGTGTCGTCTTCGTTAGTTAGAATATATTATGAATCAAAATATGAAACTTAAATAAAAGCATAATAATTGTGCATGATCGTTGCTCGATGCCCAAAGATTATTTCCTGCATGCTTAAATTTAGAAGATTTATGCGTTATGTAAATTATTATTATGTTAAAAGTTTGCTTTGAGTAATATGTTCGGTCTTAAATTTAACTGATTTGTAAGGAACTTATTATTTAAAATTTTATAAACTTCGAGTTCTAGGGAATTCGTTCACAATTTCTTAATTTTGGTTGTATTATTTACATCTAGACTCAAATTTACAATGTACGAGGTAAACTCAGATAAGATTTCAATTTTTAAAAATGCTTTAGTCTAATTTTGAGGCTGATAAGTTTCTTTTGAATTGGTTTTACTCTAAATTTCATTTGTGGTTCGTCCCTATTGAAATTGTTTTCAATTTGAGGTTGTAAAGATTTACATAGTGTTGCTGTGCTACTACGTGCTTTGTTTCGGCATTGACAACGCGTAGGGGTCGTAGTAGATTCTCCTGCAGCTTGTTAGACGACATGGGGCAGAATACACGATTTGGTGTAGTAACGCAACATAGTGGCATCTGCAAGGACCGGTTTGTAGCGGTGGGTAACCCTCTCAGTGGAAAGGAAATCCCCTTTCTTGCGTTCTCGTACCACAAGGATGACTTGCACATAGTAGACAGAAATACTATATTTATCTTACCTCAATCATGATGGGGTTACTTTCCTTAGAGATTATCTTTATTTATCTTTAAAGGGTTATTTGACTTTCTTTGTAGTTCAACCTACAACCCCTGGATTGCTCGATATCGGCAAGTTTTATTCTTTTCTTAAGCGCGAAATTTAAAAACAATAAAAATAAGTCGTTGGAACTAACTCACAAAGGTATCCCATAAAAGCATGAAGAAGGCAGTTTTTGATTACCTAAAACAAAGAAAAGGGAGAGAAGGAGACACAAGTTAAATAAAAGTTAGAGACCAAAAGTTGGTCTGTACGAAGTGTTAAGAGGTTGAGCACATCAATGTCTTAAGGAACGTAATTTAACGAGCTCGTGGTAAGAGATCTCCGGAGCAGTGCCAAACGCGATCCTCCGACAAGAGTAGAATATAGCAATAGAGGCGGTCGTTAGTCTAAGTCAAATCTGATTCCATCAAGATACTATCTAAGTTTTTGATTTAAGCAGAATCAGTAATGAAAGATAAGATTTAAACTTGGAGTAAAGAAAAAAGAGTAATACTAAGCCCAAGGCCGGTTAGAAACCAACTTCAACTCGGTCACTGCACTCTGAAGTAAATTACGTCAATGATAAGAAGTATGTGTATCAGTGCGAGAGACAATAACAGCACACATGCGTGCTCAAGGGTTTTAACTAATTCGGAGTAGCATGCGTCCCGGCCTAAGGGAATGAAAAGGGCATGAGGCAGACACAAAGCAAATGGCGTTCGTTGTGTGTGATAGTATAAGAGAGGAGCGAATAGACCAGATCGAAAGCAGTCTGAACACTAGCCTTTGTGCCCACTAACTGATGGAAATTGCATCCCCCCCGACGGTTACCCATGGAACGTTTATAATCAGGTGAGTTTTTGACGGGATGGACAGTTTAGACAGTTTATGGAGAAGAAAAAAATGTTTCGATAGTAAACTTTGAGTATCCACACGTGGTGATGGATCGGTCTGGTTACAACTTACAAGTATCGCTCAAAAACAAAAAATGCCAGACTATGTGATTTTGCTCTTAGGCAAAAGTTCACAGTGATACTGTAGATGATTGTGGCACATAGTTTAGAGGGAGTACTAACAAATTATCTGACTATATCCATGTGCCCAGGGACCGGGGAACGTAGGTTGATATACCTGGTAGGAACCTCGAGAATGTCGCTGCTGTAATGTTAAATATATCCACCGCTAAGATGGGCGTAGCGGGGAAAATGATGAAAGTGTGGCGGTGACAGAACGCACTCTTTTCACCGTATCATACTTGGCCATGCAAGCAGATTTTCTTCGGTACACACAATAAGAAATAGGAATGATTTGTAGAAAGATACAGCATCATTTTTGCCCCGACCCAGAATCAAACCCGGGAATCGACAGCCGAAAAGCTAACAGGCTGTCCATGCAGCCACTAGAGGCAGGCAATTGTATTTAATAGTTCAATTGTTCAAAGTGTGTGTACACGGTAATTGACAAACTAAAATCTAAATATTCAGAGTGGAAATAAAAAATAGCCCAAAACGGGAAAAAAGTTTATCATGAACGGAACCTAGATACATTTAAACTCAAGGTGTTAACCTAACGTAATATTCTGACTTTGACTCACTCCTCATAAAAACATGCAAAGAAAACGCCAAAAGCACTCGCTGACAAAGTCATTGTCTCTCGTCATATCAAGTAGAAAAACAGGGAAGATTTTCTATATTTAGTATGATAAGAGTAGCGACTTTAAATGTTCCCAAGAAATTAGAAATAATATCGCATATCGCGCAAAAGGCATAACGTTGATTTCGGTTCAATTATAGACTTTAATGGAGAGCTCTCTGTAGTATTTTATACAATTTAAAATCTATTTTATTCCATTCAGTCTATACAATTTTTTCAATTAAGTCTCTAAAATGATGGATAGTTCCCCCAAAAGAATATCTGCAAAACAAAAATAACAAAAACACGAAAATATTCTTTACATTCTTAAAAAAAAAACAACTGCGAATGCTTTTGTTATTCATCGCGAATCCTTCACCGAGCAATTGTAAATTACTGGACGCTGCATTTGGTTGAAATAGTGAAAAGCTCTCACTCAACATTTAAAATTGATGATTATAGAAGAGCGCTCTTCGGTTCAGAACTATTTGAAGTGTTTAAAAGCATTGTGAAGTCCATATTTTGTAAAAAAGGTTTTACGAATGAGCCTTCTATCACAGTGCGCCTCACGGAGACATCGAATGCTTCCTACCCACTACGGTAGAACGCAAGATGAGAGGATTTTCCGCGGATTTACTCGCAGTGTCACACGGCTTGTTATGGGAAATTTTATAAGATCCATAAAAAGAATGCCACTTATTCAGACATATGGATGAGGAATAAAAAATTGCGCAGAATGTGGTTTTTCAAGAGCGTGCATTTCATGAACACCCGAAACCCGTTTGGAAAAAGCACGGATTTCTATTATTGGAATGTTGAGACATGCAAAGTGGAATGCAAAGGACGTAGACGAGCACGCCACTGCATAATACGAATGTAAGAGTGTGTTAACTAGAGGATGGAGCGATTAATTGGAAAATGTGCATTATATTTAGGAATCAATTGCGGTTATTAATGGGATGTTGGTGAAGTAGATACCTTTTTTATTGTGATAAATAAATAGAGAATATTGTCAGCTATCAATATTTTAATTTAACTATGATCATTCGATCGCGTAGCGGTCATTCTCAGAGCTTCATTTCTCAGAGCTTGACAGCTTCTGGGCCGAAAACCAAGAGTCTCTGGCACGAACGTTTGATTTATATCGGGACGCTCAGAAGCTGCAAGCATGGCATGAGGATCGATCCGCTACTGCAGCAGGCGAAGAAAGAGGGCACCATCATGTAGTTTGAATATAAAAGTCATCTAAGATAACCATAGAGGACGAAAAAAGTATCTTGCAAGTGGAAATTAATAGTGGTTATACAAAAAGTCAATTACCCGCGGAGTGTTAATGGTGTGAGTAAGATATGTCAACAGTGTGGGAAAAAAACATAGAATAGACCAGTGCACGAACGAGAATTCTCAAGAAAAGAAAGAACCCGACACGCCAGTAAGAAAGATAATAGAGGATAAAAAAGCACAAAGTAAGAGACAGAAAGAAAGAAACCCAGCGAAAAGTAAAATGTAATAACCTCACGAAACATAAGAGACATTCCATGTACGCTGAAATAAAAAATAAAATAGAATTGGCCAACACCTGATGTGGCTACGCGTTTAGAGAGAACGTCGCATTCCCTCATTACCAAAGTGAGCTAACTGACAAATAAATAACAAGTAGGAATCACGAAAAGAAATATACATATATTATAAATAAAGAAATAACCATAGGTTGCTAGCGCACCATTTATAATAATAAAACACCAAGTGTGACTTAAAGTGCCGAGCCGCTACGCGTGAACCGAACTAACACGTAACAGGGCATTTGGATGACACGCTAGAGTCCCAAGAGAACCACATACTAAAACAGAGTGAGATCGAGAACGAGTATTTGGCGTATTACAGCAGTGGCGCTTAAGAAAACCCTCGTCGCCCTAACACGGTTTACGGCGCGCAATGCTCACTAGATTGTCCGTTCTCAGAACGTGACTTGCGCTCCATTACATCGCGCGCCGGCGCAACTAGGGCGCGCTGTAGCGTGTCGCGAGCCCGCTGACTCTGCCCGCCAACGCGAAACGTGACCGCCATTTCGTGGGACGGACCCGTTACCTCTGAGGCCCGCTGCCGGCCGGGGCGCCTATGACCGCGACTCGATGCGTCATTCCGTCTCATACGCCGGACGGGCCGCGGAAAACCCGTAATATATGAGAGCCGTGCAGGGCGGCGGGACGGCGACCAGCGTACCGAGGTGATCTACAGGCGACGGCCCGGAGACAAATGCCATTAAATTCGGGCGGCTGCCGGCCGCTGCACTTCCCCACCCCCGAGCTGAAATTCCCCGCAGCGGCGCCACTGACGACTGAAGTCCAAATCGCCGGAACATCCCGTTGACCGTCGCAGCGGCACGATGGGCAACTGCTTAGCGAGTCGGCCGCTCCTCGTGTTGGCCACCTGGCGGACTCCAGTAAATGCCGGGTCAAATAGCTACATCCCGTAATGTCGCGCCCTGAACGTGTCTTGAGCGGCCACCTCCTCTGCACTCGGTTGTTTCCCCTTGGTTTCGCCGACGTCATATCCTAGGAAGCCGTGGAATGCCCTGCCGAGCGGCACCGTAAAACAACCCACGGCGTCCCCACAGCTCACGTGTGGTTTTCTTTCGCACTAACAGAGTACCGTTACGCCTACCTCAAGTAGTATGCGTAATGCGGCACCTCACCGAAGCCACCCACTGACTATCAAGTTGGCCACTGGACAGAAACTCGCCGCACACGTCGGTGGAGGTGACTAATAAACCAAGCACTGACCTGCAAGCAACCCTACAGGGAACTAATGGAAGAAAAAATAATTGACAAACACTCGGAGAACAATTAATATCAGCACCTTCCAGGCAAATGCCTTTAACCTTTCCACGCCATGCGGCAGTCCCGATCGTATTGCCTTCAGGGCAATGACCTGCTATATAAACAGACCGCCGTCTGAGCACTACTTTGGAATACGTTTTACCTTGTCTATACTGCTCGCACCTGATTGAGAACCAATATTACGATACAATGTTAACCAAGATTCGCCAGCATGAGCGAGACAAAATCCGACACGGAGAAAAAGCTAGCCGACTAACTTTTCGGCTGGGCTGGACGGATGGGTACCCCGGTCTGATAAGAGAAGTACTTGGAATTTGAGAGGAACGCGCGCAGGTCCAGTCCGACTATAGCGTCGGCGCCGGGTATCTCACCATCTAGCGAGGGAAAAATCACTGCCGCCTCTCGAGCGAAAAACACATTGGCACAGAATTACGGGGACTAATCGTCCTAAAAGGTGATGCGCCCGGAATCACTAATCAATCTATCAATCAAAAGTCATCACCCTTCTGCTTTCTTTACGCTTTATTTTACTTAACCAACCTACTTCTATCCGGTACGTTTGAATGCTTAAAACGCCAATTTTTGATAGTATAAATATTTTAGTTAAGTACAGTGAGAGATTATCGCGTGTTATTTAAAATCGTTTGAATAAACAAAATATGATGCGCGCAATAAATGTATTTATAGCCAATTCATTTTTAGTCGATTTTTAATGACGCTGTAAAATAATTATTTTTATATTGTTGAAATGTTATTGCAGGTTTTAATTTGTTTCGTTGTTAGTTGCCAATAAAATATTGCTTCGCTATCTCGGAGTGCCAAAACGATACAAGGGAAGTCGTTGCGCATTCTTGCGCATTCGCGCTGTTCTTGCGAAATCGTACGCGTTTCCCCGCGATTGATGAATTTAAAAAAATGGAAACCGAAGCCCTGGTGATCAAACCTTTGATACCCGCTCTGCCTCTGCGAAGAGTCGTACGAAGGGCAGGCGTTCTTCCTACCAAATAGGATGGCCCTTGGGAAACCGCCGAAAAGGGGAACGGTTTTAGCGGCTGGCCCTGCATTTCCTACCACTGACGTTTGAAGTGTCACGTTTTGCCTGATACATGGTACATTAAAAAATGAAAAAGCATACAATGAAATCTCAGGAAGTTAATGAAGGCAAAAAACATTCTTATACACTAATTGCAATTTTCATAAACTTCGACTCTTCTTGATGTATTTTATGTTATTTTTTTCTTCTCAATAGAGAGGAAGACCTGTTCCGTCTTCTTAATATTTAGATCATCTAGCAACCTTTTCCCTTGTATTGTACTAGAAGAAAGTTTCTGTATAGTTTCAAAACAAACAATGATACCCGAATATTTTTTCGCACAAATGCTATGAGGGATAAAAAGGAAAGCCCTGGCGCACCCTAAAGTAATTTGGAACGGCCATGGACAATAATATTTTTTTAGTCTTTGCTACATCTATTTCATTTTTGGTTCATTTTTAAAATGTTGTGATGATTGTCTCCTAATTCGTATTCCATCCTTGATTTATATTAACTTTGAACTATTCTAAAGTTTTTACTGTTTCCGAACCATCACTTAGTTCCAATTTGTGTAATGCCCGTTTATTGTTCTTCTTATGACGTAGACCTTTCGGTGGACCATTTATACCGTTTTTCATTAAACTTACACTACATTTTCTTTCTGTTTCCTTCCCTTTTTACCGCTCCTCCACTCTTCTATTTGTACCACTTGCGAACATTTTTCCATTAAACACTCACGTCTGCCGTTTTCAAAATGATTTTATAGTGTATAATCAGGTAGATAATTTTCTTTTTAACTCGCTTAATACAGAAGTCTTATGTGCTTAGCCGCGAAGTTCCACATATCGTTTAATGTAGCAACTAACATGAATCGTCAAGCTTATGTACTGATCTATATACTATTTCACGCTCTGCTTTGGATAATATACAGTTTTCCTAAATGGCACTAGTCTACCGACAGGTCTATTTAAGACTTTATGCACTGTCTCAATATTCCTAACTGTTACGCGCTATCGTCAAGAGGAATATCATGATAATTCGATTCATATCAGTTCGAATCCTGCGAATTCATATCACCGAATATATTTCGTAGATTACCGAAAGTGATCTATTATTTCGACAAACTCTTCATGTGAGTGGAAAAACTCAAATTCTACGATCTATGAATCGTTACATGTCAACACTAAGGTTGTTACCGGCGCCCATTTTATAGTGCACGGACCATATCCGCTCTAATAACCAGATTCTACCATCGGGGTGGAGATCCAGCCCGAAAAACTCTCTATGGCGGTTACAAATGATGTACACCTGACCAGATTATGTATCCAATTTATCCGGGCAAAGGACAAAGTTCAGCTGACGATAGATGTGAACCAGTTCGAACGCAGTATGTTCAGAACGGCAAAGGGCAATATATTAGTGATACAATAGATAAATCTACCGTAAGATTTCACGAAATCCATCAAAAAATCTACAAACAACCCCCTGGTGCGTCAGGCCATACCTGCCGAAGATCTGTATCAAGCTACATCTGATGTCGATCCATAAATAGAAAGTCATAGACTACTATGAGACGATCTACTATCTTGCATACGTTATTCCTTCGCCGTGGCTGCGTATTTGCCAGCCGTTCTGCACAGCGGAAGTCCAGCGCAACTGTCCTATTCGCTTTCATGCGAACCCACAATTAACCAGCTACACAGGAATTTTAGCCTGCTCGGCGACAGCACGGGCTTGTGCGCGGCCGCAGCACGGCGACGAGCCCCGACGATCACCGTATCACAGGCAACAGGTCACGAACGCGGCCCCATAGGAGTGACACGAATGAAGAAGACGGAGGTGCCGCAACAGGGGGGCGCGGGGGGCCGGGACGAGCACGACAAGGCACGGAGCGCGGGGACGGGCTCTGGCATCCGGGACGGCGAAACAGGGCATAGAGATTATTCCACGGGCGAGAGCGAGCGACGCGAGCGAGTGGGCCGCAAGGATAACTTAGTACAACGTCAGACAAGACAGTGCGTAATAGATGGTTATTAGCGATCGTTTAATAATATGATCTTCTGTGACGTGGTTGAGCCTGAACACTTGAGGCGTACACAGGTAGACAGACTCACATACTGCAAGCGCCGCGAGAGAACCAGCAGAAAGAGAGGGATGAAAACCTCAAATAGTATCACTACTTAACTATTAGCAGCATAGAATAGTGAAAGCTGGAGAACTACCTGACAACCAATCCGAGCTCTTGAACAAGAGATTGGTGCTTGTGGAAGCTAATTGCAAGTATAAAAACCCACAGGAAACATGCGTAAAAGAGAGCAAAAAAGTCTAGAGTCTATATTAGTGATTGTGAGAGAGGGGTGACTAATGATTATATTGTTCGATGTCACGTAGACTGTGTTCAATGTTAGGCTCTGATGTAAAAATAAATTTAGGATGTCGGATTTATGGGTCAGTCAGCATTTGAGCTATAACAGGATTCAGGAGATACTGTAGTGTAAATAGTCTAAATTACTACATTATTCTTTACACAAAATTGGTGTTCATTAAGCAGTGCCTATATGTGTGTATCCAATCACCGACTAATTAAGTATTTACTTCCCTGGTTACAAGCTAACTCGACAATGCCCGAAGAGAAGACGTCCCAAAAAGACTTTTGGCAGCCAAGAAAAACACGTGAAGCCACGGTACAGCGGAATGTAGTATTTAAGAATTTCTCCTCCAGATATCTCCTCAACGGGTCACCGCCCCCAGTCGCTAAACAAGCTCAAACATCGCGACTGGTCTCCGACAAACGTAAAAAACGGTAGAATGTGTCGGTGCATGCAAGTGGAGTGTAATGTAGGGATGAGAAATAAGACAAAGGAACTGGAAAGGAAACGATTAGTGCGCGGTAACCAGCGGCTCGAATTTGTTAGAGAACGCTTTGGCATTTGGGGACTGGTATTCATAGGCAGAAAAACATGGAAACTTGCCATGCATCTGATCTTTGCCAACGTTAAGTTCTCCTCCAGACAGGACTGAAAGAAATATTATTCAGATACATAGCAAATGTTGATAATGTTTCACAATCAAAATTTCGAATCTCAGTTACCTCCGGTTCCAGTCGCTCCAGAGGCAGACGCCAAATGTTGGACTCAGAGCAAGACTCAGCCGGAATAAGGGGAAGTTGGAGGCGTCTGGTGTGTGGCGGGTGGCGGTGGGCCGGCTCTAGAGGAGACGCGTCTCCCCCGAACGCGTGATGACAGTATCTTTATTTTCGCGCCACCTCGACCGCCGGGTTAAGCGGCAGATCGCGTGAGCAACACCCCAGTCATCGCCCCGACATCTCCCGCTCCCACCCGCCTCCCGAATGACTCACCACCTCGTCTTTGCTTAACACTAGAAAGCCTGCATTGGTGTCCTACCTAAAAGATGGGAAGCACTCAAAGTGACTGCTTCAGAAAAAAATGTTCTTATTTATTGGGTTAGTTTGGAAAATCTAATTTATAATGTTTATACATTATATGCGTGTGGCCCCTTCATACGGTGCCTCTCAGCAGTCCTTGCGAATTGCGCATCTGTAGCAACGCATTGTCTTAAATGGCGGTTTTCACACTGTGGGGAACTCGCGCTGCTAAAGCGGTCGGCGGAGAACTCCCGCCAACAGCAGCGCAGAAGCGCCACTTCTAAAGAGAAGCTAGACGCTAGAAGAACAGTTCTAAATGGCCGCGTTGACATTAGATGGTGATATTTCGTGACGGAATACTAAATATTTGAGATTATGTCTCATGTTTGCGAACCGGTGATTCTATCCAAAACACTTTCAGTCACGTCGTCAAACCCAAATTCTTGTAAAATAAAACACTGTCGACGCCTATAATTGTGATTTCAGAAATAACATGAAACCCTTGCTTTAATCAAGGGATATAACCTCAGCCTTCTAAGACAGCAGTTATTCGAAGAACTGTTGAATACTTAGACGACCGTGCCCTGGAACATGATTGTCTGCCAGGATGGTATTTAAATTTTAAAAATCTTCCAGCGACCTCATTGGCGCAAAACTATAAGAAAATATGGAGATATACTAAAACCTATCGGTTGTAAATGCTTTATGAATGACTTATATCAATTCTTATTTCTTTCACCAAAAATTGAAATACAAATTCATTACAATTTAGCAAATACGTCAATAAGGGAGAAGTTATTTACAATATCCATCGCTGTACAAACTCCCATATATCAACCTGACAAGCTAAGTTATACGGATTGCGTTGCCATCTGCACAGGGAGATTTATTATCATCAGTGTCAGTCGCCAGGTGTAATTAGTAGTAGCAATACGAGGTTTTGAGATGGGGTCGGTTGGTGACCTTCGTAACCAAATACAGAGCATTCTACCGCTATGTGTTGGATGTGCCTGTCCGTTTTGTTTGGAGCGCGTTGCATTTCTAATTAAACGCCAGAACCGCGCCCCTTGTTTCCACGCGGTGGAGAAATCAACGCGGCACACGCCGCAGCGGTCACACGACTGGCTACGTGCACGTGGGTTGGTGGTGATGACATTACATTCCGTGTCGTTTAGTGGAGGCGCCCGGCTTGGCGTTTCCAACAGCGGACTTTCAACTCCCGTTCGCACGTTTGTACGTGATGTTGATGCGCGGTCCATAACTTGGCAAACGAGACTGAGAGTTTGCTGCTGTATCGTGTCCATCTTCTCCTCAACAAGATGTTTAGAATTAAAACATAACAAGGTGACTACTACTTATTAAACAATAAAAGATTGGAAAACGAAACTGGCGTAGCAAACGCACGGGCCTAGAAGTAACAATTAATTGATTTGTTTACTTGTTTGTATATTTTTTAGATCCAGCAAATTAAAGACGCTTCTTAATGGTTAAATACGATATGTAACTACAATGATTCATTTTTTAGTCACCCAACTACTCATAACCGATATAACATTGTGATTAGAAACACGTTTAAACTGTAAAATCTGAAGTAAAAAGCTGTAGGAGAGAACTTACTCTTATCTACGATGAACCTATTTTTGCTTATATCGAAATGATTCACTTTTTAAAACCTGTATATTACATGAAAGTAAACCTATTTCTCCATTTAAATAACACAAAATTTTTAACTGCGGTCTGACGCATAGAGACATTGTTAGCTGAAAGGAGTACTTTGTTTTGAAGGTACAAATGAAAGCGGAGGTGGATTAACCATAAGATACGAGAAACATTCAATATTACTTCTTTCTTGTTTGTTCATTAATCATTCTTCCTCTTAGACTAATATAAGTGGAATTTGAAGTTTTAAATGGACCTGACTTGTTGAATGCATAAATTACCGTAAAAGGATGTGGCTTTGTGTCAGCTTGGGAAGATTTCAGAAAATAACTTGCCTAATTAAAAAAAGCATGCTTTGTCAATTTGATGTGATAACTATTGAAATGCGTTTATTTGAAACAAAATGCTACTTAAACATGTCACAATGTCACCTCGTGGAATGGAGTGATTTCATGTCCCTATTTTTAATGCGCATCGTTCAATGCTTAACGAAGCGTGGCACAGTTACATTCCTTGTTCATAGTTGCTTTGTAGCAAGGAATGAATCAAACTGTATTAAAAAATTTAAAACTTAGTTTACTGAATATTTTTTACGTTATTAAGTAAACATTTTGACATTGGTCATGACGACAGAAAACGTATCATTGCCCCAAACCCTGTTTTGCTCTGGTATTGCGTAGAGTCCTTCCGTTACTGGAAAGTCATTATTTTGTGACCTAACGGGTGCTTTGGGGACTACACGTACACAACACAAAAACGTGTTTAAAAGTGTTGAAATAAAGAAAATGTCTGTGTGATATGAACAATAAATTTTATGCATTATCATTAGGATTTATGCAAAAATAATTAAACAAGATTTACAGTTACTAATAAAATTAAAAAAACGCATTCATGGCAAAATGAATCACTAAAGAAAAACTCCTCTAACTATATTTTGTACCAATAGATAGAGTACTTATAAAATTGTCTTTTGAGCAATCTGATCAAGGAGCACTAATTAATTTTATCCAATGACTAATACAACGCAACCTCAATTTTAAGTCACTTTCCACAGAACCACATTCACTGCAATTTCCGAAAGTACGCTCTCCACGCTCTCCCCCTCTTCACCACTCAATTTGCTCTCTTCCGCTTCTAAATTGACGTTGGCATATTCCTCATCTCATGGGTCATCTTCCCTAATAAAACCCACTAAGCATCATAGTTTTGTGAAAAATAAAGAAAAGCCACACCGGATAAATTATTAGGTTATCGGTGTGGTGGGGAATGATTATACCACACGAGCCAGAAAAATTAAAATAATTAGTTTGTGCTCATCTTCAACAATGAGACCACCGCCAGGTTCACGGAACAATTGACTTCCTAAGAGGTACCCAAAAGCATAGGTTCCTTCGTGCAACAGCTTCACGCAGATTCAGTATCTTTCAAACTTGTGGTATTAACAGCCACCACATCACGTTACTGTACTCTGTGCCCTGTTACCACGTTACTGTTACTGTTACTGTTACTGTTCTGTGCCACCAAGTTACTGTATTCTGAGATGCAAAACAAATTTTCCGAGGCGCATGAGAACAACGTCAATTCATGCAAAAGTATGACCCATAAACGCGGGAACTCGGAAATGATAATACATTTCCTAAAAGGTGTAAACTACGAGCACAACTCATCAGGTACTTTATGTATCCACCAGCGCCTCTGGTGGAGACAACTCAACAGAGTTCAATGCAATAGTTTTTTAAAAGGCGCGGTGGCACCTGCGCGCACAAAGTGACCCTTGCTTACGGTGTTTAGTTTTACTTTAAATCATTTGTTTTCATGAAAACCATGGAAAGAATGCGTTTGAGTTCGCTACCTCTTTTGCCTTTCCATGTGATGCTAATATTGCGTAAAAATATTCCATGAACACTGAGATCAGAATTTGGTGATTTATTGCATAAAAATCAATATTTATTTTATAAATACAATTATTATACCATAGAAATTTACTACTGATTGCATGATTTAACATAGTAATATTTCCTTTTGAACTATTTAAGCACATGTATTTTTTATATTCTGCTCAATAATATCATAAGTAGGAATTAGAAATACGCCTTATTAGTAATTTTATTAGAATTTAATATAATGTTAATGAGCAATGTAAGGATTGAATGGCATACTCTCTGAATTGGATATAATATGTACTTTTCGGATCATGTTTCGAATCTGTAGTTCTAAAATACGTCACAATAAATGAGTGTAATGTGACAGGAAACAATATGAGTTGGTACAGATGGTATTAATGATCTGAATCCCGTAAATTTGAATCTAGATATGATCGTACTGAAATATACGAGAGCAGATGAGTGTCACATCTGTTTCAGCGATTATGTACAGGCGTGAAGGGAGGGTATTGTGAGAGAATGAGAATATCTCCCATCTCAATTCCCCTACGTCTGTCACGTTCAATAGGGATTTCTTCAGTCCATAAGGCTTGTACCGGTATTGACTGGCGCTATATTCCGTGAAAGGTCCTTCATGCATGAATTGACTAACATAATTGCAATTTGCTGTTACATAAAAAATTGAACTTCCTCAGCACATCCATTTTAAAAATGTATTAAAGGAACTGTTTGTGTCCACTGGGTGCAAGCAAAAAACAATGCTACCGTTATTTAATAAATAAAAATCAATGTTTGATTGCTTGTTCAAATTTTATGCCCTGCCGTACTGTTCATTCGCTTGCGATAAAAGTTTTTCAACTTATTGCTTGGGCGTACGCAAAGAATATAAGCATAGTACAATGGAATGTGCGTATGTCTGTCGCGGATAGACGCGCGTTAAGTACAATTTTATGCGTTCTTGCTGACTCAAGCGCTCAAACGAGGGCATAGAACAAACCCTCTACACGCGAGCAAATCATTCATCTATTAAAATGTTTGCAAAGCGTTGCGTAAAACGTGATTAACATTCAGTGACCGGTAGCGTGTGAAGTGTAATACATTGCGATAGCGAAGCATTACCGGGTCTACTAGAAGGTTATAAAATGTATGAACTCAGTTGAGTGACGAATATTACAGTTGACTTTATCGCGCCTGGTGGCAGGAGAAGGCAGTACGCATGCACGAGTCAGTCGCCCACCTCCATTCAAGGCTGTGTTCTTGGCGAAATGATCAAGTAGTCTGTTATGCAAACATTAATTTAATACCCCAAATCATAGTTAATTCCTCAAGCATTGAAGATATACAAAATTATACGTTTTCAATACTTTCCACAACTGTATTACGCCTGGACGTTTAAAAAACAATGTACTAAAGTATATCTTGAACAGCCTGAGAAGATATCATGACATGATTTGTTGGAATGAAAGTTGACTATAGAATGAAGTACACAAATATACTTTCGAAACACTGTGCAGCTTGTTGGAAAACTTAAATTGTCTCAAATATTGATGTTCAGATTGCGATCTCAAACGTTTTAGAAGGCGGTGCTTGACTCTCGCATCCCTAGGTGGCAACGAAAGACGCCGTAATGGGGGAAAAGTGAATTTATGAGAGAAGACTGAGCGAGTGCGATGGAAATGACAAAAGTTAGACAGTATTACATGCAAGAGGAACTACTTGCTGATAAGTTGAAGCGAAGAGTTTCTTGAGCTGTTGCCCTTTAGCCAAGCGGAGTGAAAGGGACGGGGAATTTTCGCCTAGACTGTTAGACAATTAATTTATTATATCGTAACAAAAATGATATATGATAAAGAAAAGTGACAATCTAATTGAAGTTGTTTATTTAACGTCAAAAACAGTTAAAAATTCTGTGACATGCTATAAAGAAATATGTATTCTGTGCATGTTTCCGTAAGTTTTGGCATCTCTACTCTAACACATAAAATTTAATTCTGTATAGAGATGGAAATCAGCATTTTTGACAAGAATTGATTGGAAAATAATCGTTCCGATGTACTGAAAAATATTTGGAAAAAATCAAATAAAGATTTGGTCTATTATGCCTTATCATGCCCTTCGTGAAGGAATATACTTCTGCAACGAGAACATGGCGAACAATAATTTGAATAACTATATTTCCCACGGAACTCTAAAAGATGTGCACGGCAAAGCTTTATTTGTACCTAGAAGAAAAAGAATGGGCAGCATTCGCTCAAAGGATAAGGGAAACAAAACAATACACCTGATCGAGATGGGGATTGTTGACTCAGAATCTGGGATAGAATACTTGTTCATATATTAAGCGATTCCTGACCTGTTGGAGTTATATGTCGAGTGGTTCTTGAGTTTAGTGAAATGTAAAAAACTTTTCTTATTTAGGTCATTATTAGGCAGTCATCAGAGCTGTAGGATTATAAATTAAGTAAATGGTATTCTATGGATTCTTTTGCTTTGTATTGCGATATCTCACGTAATAAATCGTTAGGTTCAGCTGTCTCTCTAACATTCTGAAATGCTGCGCGTAGCTCACAGTGTTGCAATCTGTAGCGGTGCTCTCTATCCGTTGAAAAAAATTAAAATACCTTGTTCCTTCTCCGGGTACATGTCATTGAGAACCATTCTATTGTCACTTGGACGGCCGGTTAGGTTTCCTTCAACGGGTGACTCTATAGTCAGAGGCCTGCCCTCGGATAGCCGCTTCGGTATCATCCATTTATTTCCTGTTCCCCATTCACAATGAGAAGCAGGTATGTCGTAATCAAAACAGTTCTATATACTGAAGTAGACTGCTCACTTACACTGACACTTAAACTTCTTGAATTCGATGAAAACACGCAAACTAGTCACAGGCCGCGGAGCTATACTGAGCGGAATGCACGATGTTGCCTAGACCACAGCTGCGTGTCGTTTTCGTTCTCCATGAATAGTGAAACAGATTTAACTATGCAATATTCAGTTGATTTTCAAAATCAATCTATTTTATTGAGGAGCAATAATGACATAATACAACTATTTGCGAGGTAGTTTTTGTATTTTTCTCGTCGTTAACGACCAGTTAAATACTTATTTCTAACTAATAATATCTGCATTCAATTTGTAGCTGTTGTTTTGAATAGCAATTAGTTATTGAAAATAATTACATACTCGCACATCAATAAGGTACTTGTAATTGTAGTTTGTATCCAACAAAAATTACTACCGTGTTTCAAATACTTCCTTTCAATTTCGTAATGTTTTCATATCGCTTATCCTTTTAAGAGAATCAAATTGTAAAATTTAATTTTTTCCACAACTGAACTGTTAAACTGTTTTTATTTGTTGCTATAAAACTCACAACATTTAATTTACCATTAGTTAATCAAATAATTTACAAAGCTTGATGAATGTTGTGATGGGATTTTAAGGTTTGATAACTGTTTTTATTGTTTCTTTTTAAAGAAAAGTATTTTTTTCTAAAGTTTGAGATCTTAAAGACTGCTACCTATGGACAACAAATTCAATTGAAATATTTTTTAAATTAACTCGTATTAAAGATTTTTTGATATGTCAGTTTTTAAGCTCATTTTTTACTACTAGAAATTATTTATTATTGCATTTAGTTGCAATTAAAGAAAACCTTAAATGCATTAATATATGAAATGATGAAATGCATTATTTCAATGCAATGAAATAAATTATGAAATAAAATTAGATATAATTAAGAACTCATTATTACACTAATTGTACCTTCTATAACGATTTTTTCAAATTTCCTTTCAAGGCAGAGTAACTACATGTAGTACATTAATTGAATAAATTAACTTCATGGCACCAACGTCAAGGCATGCCGACGTAGGTCAAAGCCGGATCTCGCTATCCAGCGGGGGAAAATCACCGCCAAACACCCCAACAAAAACATGCACTTTACGGAAATACTGACCTTATCAGTTGATGCGTCCGGTATCATTAGTTAATCGATAAATTATGACAATAGCTTCAAATTGTGTTTGTGTTTTTTTATTTCCAAACATATTTCACCAAAAATCTTGATTAACGTGAACAAATTCTGACAACAGCAATGTTAGAAATAGACACTCCTTTTGTTTTGGATTTAGTAAAATTTTCAGTATTAACTTTTAATACCATTTCTTGTAGTTACTGATAAGGAGTGATTTTTTTGTAAATATTGCTTGCTAAAATTGGTATAAAATGAAATAGAAGTTAAGATATTTGAATAAATTGAATTCTGTTTGGTTTTTAGCAAAATTTCTAATCCCTTTTCTTCCTCTAAAGTAATAATATCAAATTTAGTGTAAACTGCTGCGTTTGGAAGCCAAAAATTAAAGGCTACATTTGCTCGTTATGATATGTGAGAGCTCCTGGGGTGCTAGGAACAAAAGGTTGGACCTGAGAGGTAGCACGTCCAACGATAACAGAACGCATGTAGCATTCCCCTCTAAAAGTGACAATGACATGCTTTTAAACACTTGTCGCGTTAATCGTTTTTAAGCATTGTGTAAGACTGATTAAAATAGAATTTGTACTATTTTACGAAGGTGTGGTCGATAATAAGTTAGAAAAAGTAATAAATACAAAAAACCTACCCATCATGTAATAATGATTCATATTTCTATACTAATAATTCAAAGAACAATGCAACTCTTGCAGTGAAACTGTTTTTAACTATTACGGACATGAAAAGGATATTCATTGTTAGAAAAATCTATAATATATTTGTAAAATTATGATTGGTTGATTGATAGTTACTGATTCCGGGCGCTTCAACTGGTAAGAGCATTAGTCCCATAAGTGTAGTGCATTATTTCCTTCGTGAGGTGGCGGTGATCTTCCCTTGCTTGATGGTGAGATCCCTCGCCGGCCTACCCTCAGCTTACAGAGTTTTACAAAACCAAGTGTCTTCCACCAGCCCAGCCGAGACAAGCTCTAATCTCCCGACCGGACTCTCGGTATGTGCGGTAGTGTAGTGTATGTAAGTGTGTGTAGATAAGTGGTAGGAATACCCAGAATGTAGAGGGAAATGACGCAATCGATTATTTGTATTTTTCAATCAAAATCGGAACTATTTTAATTTTTTTTTGTTGATTTTCTCCGAGTTCCTGGGTAACTAAATAAACCATATACACGTCTCACACGACTGGAGGCTGCAGTGTTTTCTTTCAATTTCTGGGTACATTGGTAAATATTAATTTAGATAGGCTGAATCGCGGGCAAAAGTCGATAATTATTTGTGAGCAAAAGTATTAAATGTAGTTTGGTTAAGAAATTACGTTATAGACGTCACAATCCTTGAATACAGAGAACTAAAATAATATTTTAATCGACACAGCTAAGCGGCCAAGTTCATTGCACGAATTTTTAAAAGCAGTTGTTAATGGGAAAGGACGGTGAAATGAAATCTGAATAGACTGGTTAAAATTAATTCTGCTAAATTAAACCAACACAATTAAAACGGACAATTCCAGTGTCATAACTTTAAACCTTCTGTTCAATCGGACAATGAAAAAACTCATCACATTTGTTTGCCAATTTTTCCTGAAGTGACAGAAGTAAAAAATTTCAGAATAAATTCAAGAGAAGTTTTTTTAATATATATATATATATATATATATATATATATATATATATATATATATATATATCATTCAGAAACATTCAGTATAACTTTCAAAAACAGAAAGTTTCCCTCAATTTGGAAACTTTCTGTTTTGAAAGTTATACTGAATGTTTCGGTCACAATGTTATTTTTCCACAGTAAATGCAACCAAATTTTGACCGTAGTTTGGGTAATTTTGAGTGTATTGCAAATTTTCAAAATCAAAATTTGGTTTAATTTACAGTGGAAAAAAACATTGTGACGAAACATTCAGTATAACTTTCAAAAACGGAAAGTTTTCCTCAATTTTTGTGACAATTATTAGTAACAAAATAGAAACCACTTTAATATCAGTTAACTAATATGTTAATCAAATCAGATCATATAATAAAACAATAATAAGAAATATAGTATTCATGAAATCCTGAAGGGAACTAAATATGTTTTGCAATAACAGCACACTTTTCAAACATTATTTTTAATTTTGGTACTTTTTGAAAATTTAGAGTGTAACGAAAATGGGTTTCACGCTACTTTTTAAATTTCCTTTGCTCTGTCCGAGAGAAAAAGTTAATGCCTACTTTTGGTTCCATTTTGGAATAAAATATATTGCTTTGGCTTTACGGAAATTATTCACCAAAATCGGAATATTCATTTCAAATGCGCAGGGCGTCGAGGTCGGCCAGAGTCAGTGATTATAAGTTTTGGAAAAAAAAAACACCTGAACGGTTTACATGCAGTTGAACACACACTGACAGACGTTTTGCGGTACCTGACGACCAATTTTTTGGTATCAAGAATTCACAAAATGTGTATTCTATCTAACGTGTCAGAGGAAGTAATTTACTCCATGTAGAAATACGATTAATCACCTTTTTCTTTATCAGGACCCTACAACAGAAATTTCTGGTGAAACATCGTCCCTTTCTTCTCTGCAGTATTATTAGACCATTTTCTTAATACGTCGGTGCATATCACAGCCAGGAAGGAAAGGGAAAGTAAAAAAGTATGAAATAACAAATAGAAGAAAGAGAATCGGAAGACAATAGAGTAAGTCGGTAAGAGATTTGAAATTTCAGCTCTAGCATTTATAGGCGAATATAAATTAATTTTGAGAAGTATATTTGCAATGTTCCTTTAGAAAACAGTAGCTCCATCTGGTAATCATTATGACCGCACGGATTACACGATTCCCATTGAAGTATCATTTAACCTCCCAGAAGAGTAAATTGAATCTGGACATCAAGACGCGGCCCCTGCTGCCGTTGCCCTGTAGTCACCACCACCTGTCTTAATTCAGCACAACTAAATTGAATCCGGTTCTAGAAGAAATCCTCCTAAGTAGTTCGTAATAAGTCGTTCCGTGTCGCCTAAGAGCTGAAGAAAAAGGACGATGGTACGAGTTTAGACACGGTGGCGGGAGCAGAGGTGGCAACAAGAGCAGATGTGGCGGCGAGAGCAGAGATGGAGAGGAGAGCGCGGGTGAAGACTAGAGCAGACATGATGGCGAGAGAAGAGGTAGTAACGAGAGCACATGGGACGGAGAGAACAGAGCTGACAGCCAGAGCAAAGGTGGAGGCGAGAGCAGGGGGGGGGGCGATGAGAGCAGATGAAACGATAAGAGCGGAGGTGGTAATGAGATCGAAGGGGACGGCGAGGCCAGAGGGGGCGGCCAGCGCAGGAAAGCTGACATGACGGCGTGAAAGAAGGTGGTAACGAGAGCACAGGGGACGGCGAGAACAGATACGGCGGAGAGAGCAGGGGATGCAGGCGAGAACAGAGGCGGCGGCGAGAGCAGTAGTGGTGGAGTAAGCAGGGGGCAACAAAAGGAGGGCGAGAACACTGGGAAGAGCGACGGTGAGGACGACTATGAGGGCAACGGCGATATCCACGATCAAGTAAAATGGAACCAGCATATGTGCATAGGGAGGAAAATTGCAATCTAAAATCATGTTCACTAACGCTATTGTCGATTTTAACATCTACGAAGAATGAAATCATGAAATGGCTCTGATTGCCTTGCTAGACGTACTTGATGACTTACTGACTTGGCCTCGCGCTCATCAATTTAAGCTCTTCAAACGCTCCGAGCGATCATACTGCACATCAGTGACTGGTCAAAGCAGTAGCTAGTTGCGGAGCTCTAGACGTCTCCAAACGGTTGTTGTATTAGTATTCCATTACCGGACGCCACAACTCACAGCAACCGACTTCCGCGTAATAATTCCGGCGGGGGCAGAGGAGAGCTGTGGCTCGGAGGGGGCCCTAAGCGCTCCTTGCGAGCGGGCCGCGCTCAAGGGCGCACGTGTTTGAAGATGAAATTGCCGCAGCCACAAAGACGCGTGCTGGTAATCGATCACTAGGGCAGAAATAAAGAGCCGTGTTGGAGTAAGGTCCAAGATAAAGGGGAGACGTGGAAAGAGAAGTTTAAAGAGGATTGAAGTAGGATCATATGTGAACGAAGAAGGAATATGAGTAGGAAGTAAAATAATGTAAACATATGGAAAATTATAATACGTACCTAAATTTATTGAAGAAAATTAGATTATTGAAGAAAAGTAAAAATAAAATATAGAAGAAAGGTTCAAAGGAAGAGAAGATAAAAATAATATAGTAGCGCCTCATTAATATGCGTATAAAAGTACAAGAGGTTTAAATAACAAAGAGTCACTGCAGAATTAGAAAGAGAGCAAAAAAAACGAATGTTATGAAAAGTTTGATGGAGCAGGAAGATGAGCTTTCTATATTATGTAAAGGTGGATAAATCAATTAAGTAATTACAATGAATAAATATAAATGGGAAATCATATTACTGTAGATGAACTATCAGCCAGAAAGCAGAAAACGATGAAAGTGTTGACAGAGGAGTAAACACGAAAGAGGGTAGGCTGGAGCAAAGAGGGAGAGGGGCGAGCAAGTAAAGGGAGCGAGGAAAGCAACGTGCGACTTGGTCCAGAGCGAGCCGCCACAAGAGGACTCCGCCGAAGCAGAGAACTCCGCACGTGCATTCACCGCCGGCTCTGTGTCGTCAAAGGCCTCGGGAACTAATTTAATTAAGTAGCGCAGCGTCAATGGATGACACGAGATCGAGACAGTCTCGTGGTCCACTCCCGCAAGGGAAGCCGCTACAATTGGGAGAGGCATCGCAAAGTCGCTCTTTCCGCCCAAAATCTCCGCCGCCCCCCCACTTCCGTCGAACAGCGACTCGCGTAGAGGTTCCCTGCAGCGTCCTCGACATCGACGACGTCCTCGGTCCCCC
>BOPP01000070.1:4865033-4896467 GCA_017312745.1 Gryllus bimaculatus | reverse complement strand
CCCCTTCACCATTTCCCCCTCCCACCCCGCCACTCAACCCGTCGTCTATCGCGTCACCCTCTGAGTCTCCAACCCCGTCGCGCTCACCATTTAAGATGGATAAATTGTTTAAAAATTGCCAATATTTCACCTAAAATGTCTCGAAAATTACTTATGTTTACAAAAAATTCACATGACCTTATTTTAAGATGTCTTTGAAAAACAGGTTTCATAATAAATAAGCTTCAATTACCTAGTTGTAGGAAGTCGATGATCAAATTTTGAATTTTTTGAAATATTGGAAAACTCAAAGATTTCTGCAAAAGGAAACGTACGTAGTTTTTCAACGGCCTTTGCTAATGTCTGAATACTAAAGTAAATAAAAAAATTAAAGCCATTTTTAAGAAAAAATTGAAAATGAAGCTCCATGTAAAATATCCTCCAAAATCAAAATATCCGTCTCAAACTGAAAGGGACTTGCGATCATTCAGATCAATTAGGGTTATCAATTTTGGAGAAAACCATCTGGACTGTTTGTGCGTTTGCTTTGACCACTGACGGAAAGGCAGATGAAGAGACAGTTTGTTGACAATCGATTTGTCGGTATCAAGCACCAACAAAACATAGATTTCAATTTCACGTGTGAGAACGTTTTTTTACTATATTCTTTTACTAATAAGTAAGAAGATAATGAATATAACACCCTTGTTGTGTTATTTTTGGTTGGTCACCGTTGAAAATTGTGACTTAATGACACTTTCAAAATGTTTCTCAGCACCTCTCACTCTCCATGCCACATGGCGGCGAGCGTCTGGTCGGACTTGGAATGAAGTGCCCGTGCTGAAGTCATTGAAGTTCGTGACACAAACAGGCGCTGTGCAGAACGAGCAAAATTCGGTACGCTGTAGTAACTCACCCATGTCATTCCACGATGGCAAGAGTGACCAAACGACAAGTGTTAACAGGTTGCAGTTATGCCGTTGCTGTCGCGGCCTTGTTGAGTTGTGTACTAATCTAGAGGTTTTATAATTTACCAATTCCAACCTTTAACCACTTGTAAATGAATTTAAGATCGAGAATTGCGTTTTTGCTAAATGTTTCTTCAAAACATCAATTCTAATCCCTGTTTTACTCTTGTTGGTTGCTCTTGTTGAAACCGCTGTGTCCTCCACAGTTCAGTTTGATTGTTATTCCCTCATTTCAATAATTATTGCTGAGAGCGAGAAATTGGATTCTGTTGTTGATAATTGAAAACAAAACATCACAGCTAATAAACAGTGAATAGAGAATTAATATTTAGAAATCAACAGGTAGCTATGAAAACTCATACATGAATGTAAACTCTTGCAAAACATGGGCCATGATTATACTGAATTCACAGAAAACAAACATTTGGTTGAGATTCTTTTTGCAGGTTAGGTATTCAATGTATCGGCATCTTGTAATGAATTTGTATTACTATTATTTTTTAATTTAAGACTATTAATATGGCGGGAGTTATCAAATCTTTCATATATTTAAGATCAGGCCATTCTCAAATTTTTCTAGAACAGGAGTCCGAAATAATTATATCAAGAGTAATTTACCTATAATACTTCGAACTATTTACATGGACCAGATTTATCGATTGTGTTTTGTTATAAATCATAATTGTTCATTTATTTAATTATTTAATAAATAAATAATTACACTTATAAATTAAATAACATGATACTATGTGGCTAGGTCGAAGACCTTTAAGCCATTACAATACATATATGCTATCGTACCCTGACCTTTCGAATTCTGGTATTCAACAATCCATATTTAGTGCATTGTCATCTCATCAAGAAATTGAATCTAACGTTTGTAATGAAAGATCGAATAATAATTCTACAACAACGTACAAATATTAGGTTTAGTTTCACAAAGGAACATGTAAATAATATAGAGTAATTACTCACCACTTCCAATTGTTTCATGTAAGCAGAGCTGCTGTGATTAGCCTGAATCAGTGGGCGCCCTTGATTGAAAATGGCGCAGATAACCATTCCTAAGGAAAACATATCGCTGAGAATGCTGCACACAGATGTCGTTTGCACCTCTGGAGCTGTAACATAAGATATTATGTATGAAGAGTATATGTATATTAATTAACTGGTAATTTATGCTACTATTTAGTTAGTA
Source organism: Gryllus bimaculatus (assembly GCA_017312745.1). Classification (NCBI taxonomy): domain Eukaryota; kingdom Metazoa; phylum Arthropoda; class Insecta; order Orthoptera; family Gryllidae; genus Gryllus; species Gryllus bimaculatus. Next base: position 4,894,322 of record BOPP01000070.1, on the reverse strand, counting down.
ATTGACCAAGGTTTTACACAACAAAGAGCTATTCAAGATCTGAAATCTGAATTGTAACCTGTTGTAACGAATAAAGAAGTTTTCTTTATTCCGAAGAGTGCCCTACTCAACTGCCAGTGTGTCAGATCTATTTATATGAGCCACCCGAGTAGTTTAGGGAATTTATCATTTGATATAAAAATAATTTTCATAATACTATGCCCAACAATGTTAATATATGAAGGGTGAGAATTTTTCAGTCACAATTCTGTGTATTTCTAGTTTGTATTAGCGTGGCGCTATTTGATTAACCCGTTTCATTTCATTGACGTTAGTTTCCAGACTCGTCGAATGGATGCATAATATCTGAATTTCAGCATCCCCCTATTTATATATATCACACTCCCAAACATTCATCTATGTCTATCTCAAAACTGCATTTATGTGGCTTGTGATTGTCTCTCACTTCGTTTCATATATTTAACTTAAGATTTGTTGTAATTTATTCTTTTTTAAACTAGAAGTAACTAGGAGTTAAAAGAAATTCTTAGTAATAGGCAATTTCTTGTTTCATTGAACGTATATTCACACATGCATATTGGGAGTACTTATTTACATATTTTTTCCTTATATATACCGTTTATGTGAAGTTCCAATGATTCTTGGATATTGCTGGGTAATGTAGAGTCTTTGTGATTAAGTTTATGCAAGACAAAGCTTCTTTCCTCCCAGATCAGAAACAGGTTAAGTATTTCACACCACATGCAATTATTCTGCAATCAATAGATTTTCGCCTGCATATTTTAGTAATGGCGAAGGACGTGACTTCGCCGGGAATAAAATTGAGATTTGGAAAGCGCATGACAGAGGCGTGGGCGCACAACCCTCTTTCAGGGCCCTAAAAGAAATCCCAGCCTCCATTCAGAGCTTTCAGGTGGAGGTCGAGGAAAAGTACTCGCGGAGAGATTGCCTGCCCCTTCCCGCTTCCCGCTTACCGCCTGCCCCCCAGCCCGCGCCCCCTCCCCTTCACCGGTCGCTGCCTTTCGCACCACGCCCTTCTGCCCCCTTGGTGCCCTTCACCGCCATCACGCTCCCCCATCAACTGCGGGCCGCCGCGTCCCTGCGCCCCGTCCCCGTCCCCGCCCGCGCTCCCGCCGCCCGCTCCGCCTCCTCCGTCGACGCTCTCGTCGTGCTGCACGCCGGTTTAATATCTGCATGTCGTTCTTCCTCCCGTCCGCCCCGTCCTCGCGTCCTCAAACTCAGTCTCAGGTGAGAGGCGTCGTGGCAGGAGCGCACGGCTCGTATTAAGGTGCTGGCTTGAGACGACCGCCCGCTGAATGCTCGCCGAACCCATATCCATTATAAACACGCCTGCCTTCCCGCTTTTACCGTCGTTTTCTTATTCTTTTGCATCACTTCTTACCATCTTATCTGTTCGTCTTTGTTTCTTCAGTGCCTGTTTTGCTTTCTCACTTCTTCCATCCAGCAGTACCCACATCTATTCCCTTCCTTTCCGCTTTTGAGGTTATGTCATAAGACATTTCTTCCTCGACTACCCGTAGTTTCTTCATTCTCTCTCCACTAGATCTGACTGTATTCTTATTCTTTCACTGACTTTATTAGTCTCTTCATCTCTCATACTATTACTTTCATTTTCTCTTTCTCACCCATTACCTCTTTCTCCTCACACGGAGACTCATTATCTATTGTCTCACCACTTTTTTCATTTTATTTACTCTACTCCTTGTCCGTATGTATCTATCTACAAATCCATCCATCTGCCTATCTTTCTCTTTTCTTCCTGCTTCATTTCCCCGCAAAAACCTTCTTCATTGGGACCTTCTCCACTCATTGCAACCAACGTTCTCACTCTTTGTTACACGTCTCCTTTTGAGGAAACCCGCCAATCGATATCGAATCTCGTGCGTGTTGATGTAATAGGGATTATTGATTATGGAAACTCGATAAGGCGAGGCGAGACCGCAAAGCACAAGTAGATATTCCTCCCCGGGGAGATCGTGCATCTATTCATGGGGCCCCTCAAGAGCGTGTTGGCTCAGCGTATGATGGCTGACTCCGTGAAATATGCGAAGCTCTTATCCAGTAATCAAGGAAGGATAAAATAATATAAAGATATAAATAATAATACAAGAATATATAACGCCGGCGGCGTTGGCCGAATTCGCTTACTACTCTCCCTGAAGTCGCGGATGTTCAGCGAATTCGGGATTCGCGGGCACCCTGTTGGGTGGCTGGCCAGGGAACCCGGGATCCGACAGTGCCGAGCCCCTGGCCGAAGGGATACAATGCACTGACTGACTGCCACGTGACGAGACTTGACAAAGAAACTAAACGAGGATTACTTCAAGCAATTACCTCAAGCGCTCAACGCCCAACAAGGGTTTAAGAAATGCGTGGCGTCAATGACAACATTTTTTTTAAAAAAATACCCTTTGGTGTCTTTGATCAGTTCTCAAGAAATCATGAGAACGAATGTTCAGATGACCTTTTGTTTTCTATACGACAGTAAAAATTCTCCTCTTTAAAGCCACACACAGTTCCATTAGATGTAGAAAAAGGTTTTAAGAACTCGTAACAAAAATTTAATCTGAAATTTGATGAACAAACTCGCAATCAGCATAATATATACTGGCAAATAAATAAATAAATAAATCACTTCCTGATGCATCATTAATAACTGCGATAATTAACCACACAATGCACTGGCTCGTCTCTGTACGTGCAGAAGAACGGCATGTAGTGAGAGTGAGGGTTGATGTGATTGCTATTGTTTAACGACACGTATGGTTTTGTCACAAAAAATATTAACCATTTATTTTATACATTGACTTGAAGACATACAATATTCAACAACTGCAAATAATATTTAACACATAATCCAAGATACATTTCCATCATTTTATTAGAACATGAAAAATGTTTCTTTTAAGACATCAACACATATAACAAAAATGTTGATGTCATATTATTCTTTACAAAACGTACTATTAAAACTGCTGTGTTAAACTACAAAACATTCTTTACAAAATGTACAGCTTTAAAATATGGAAAAGTAAATTTTTTGACCACACATTTGATTCGGTTTGATTTATTAGATATAAAAAAACAATAAAATGTCATGTGACCTTTGGAGAGAAGTATTAATGAACGTATGTAGTAGGTATGGAGGCGAAGACGTGTACAAGACAAAAGAGCCGCCAACAAAAAATTAGTATTTATCCCGTATAGACGTTTATGCAAGTAGAACGAATAGTGACTATTCGGATGAATGTGAAATGATTGCTAAATTTTCCTAAAACTGTTTCTCTTTAGAACAAGATATCCAATCTTTAAGAATACACGATACACCACGTAAAAATTTAGTGTTTTTAATTTAATATTAAAATAAATTATTTCCTGAATATCTGAATTTGATTAATATTGGAAATTATACACTCTTTCCCTGAAATACATCCAAAAACACATAATGTACAATAACTAATAATTTATCAATTATGTGCTGAAAATTGACTTGGATTAAGTTATCAGAGATCCACTACGACAGTCAAACAAAAATGTTATGAGAATGATTATAGTATTGAATTATGTGAACAATATGTTTCTTCCATGACTTAATTTCGCTGTACTCTGCTGATAATTTAAATAAGAAATTATATTAACGTTGTACCTTTCGTTGTACATAAATATGTTCGTGTCTGGGGATCTGACCATGTTTTATATGTTTTGGGGTTACTAAATTGGGGGTCCGAATTCTGTGTCCATTTTCCTCCATCACATCAAGTTTTTTAATATATCCTCAAAATTTTTAAAAAATGGAAGATTTTTTAACCCAGTCGTCAGACGATGTTACTTGTATTTTGGGGAGCGCTGAAACCGAATATAAAGTCAATTTACGTTCATCACATCATAGTTTTCACATAACCTAAAAAAAAGTGTCAGCTTGGAGAGAAGGCTAGTGATTTAGCGTTAACGATAGAGACAATCTGCCATATAACAACGTGATGAGTGTTGTCCCGTCTGAGGCCAACGCCGTCTTCTCTATCAATTATAATTGATATGTATTAGAAAATCTGATATGATGAAGTTAAATGTATTTCATATTCGGTTTCAGCGAATCCAAAAACACGGTAACATGGTCTGACTCCTCGGTTAGAAATATATTTCATTTTTATATTTGTTGAGGTTATGTCAAAAACCTGGTGTGATGGTGTAAAATGGATACCGGTTTCGAATTTAGCGAAAAACATATACAATACTTGGTCTGATTCCCAGTCTGAAAACAATTATTTTTCTGTGGATGTGTTAAGTTCGCATTGTGTGAAGCAAGTAGCGCTAAAACAACAGAAATTTTCTCTCAATATTCCAAACTTAGGCAATTTTCAAAACATTTATAGAGAACATGAAAAATGAGACCTGCGCCATTTTTTAAGCGTACGTTTCTCCATCCGCAAAAAAATAAAGAAAGAGTGTAGAGTCATTTCTGAGGTAAATGTTTTATAAATTGAATTAATTTTTAGCAGAAATTGTCAAATATGGTATTTTTCTGAAAATTTTTAATGATCCCATGATAAATAAGAACAGACTTTATTTTCGACAAAAATCACAATCTACAATATGATATGCAATGTTAATTTTCTTGCAATTTTCGAAAATACAGAGCGTCCGCTGAAAATAGCACCAACACTACTGTTTACCGTACTTTAAAAAAGCGAGAAGAACATTTAAAGAATTTTTGAAACCTTTAGTGAGAAAATATTGGTGTAAAAATTGCGTAAATCTCTTTTTAAAAACTTATTTTATTAATGAAAAAATTATATTCAATATTGTAGTTGAAGGATGACGCCGAAAAAATTTGATCTTTTGTAATTTTCGATAGTCAGGAATTTCAACAAAATTGGGTCCTTCTTTGAAGTGTTTTTTACACTATAATAGTACAATGTTTTATCCAAAAAGATTGAGCTAATTTTGAGAAAATTTTAAAAATACAATTTAGTCTTGTAAAGAACCTCCCAAATTCAATATATCTGTTTCAAACTCAGAAGTCATCGAGTTTCTTTAAATGGATCGAGAAGTATCAATTTTGGAGAAAATCGTCTGAATGATTTAGGTGTTAGCGTTGACCATAGACGGACAAAAAGACGCTTTGCCGTCAGTCGATATTCTGTTATCGAGAACTTACAAAACATGGATTCTGACTACACAACGTGTTGTAGGAAGTATTTTACTACATATAAGAACTACATTTCTCCACTTATTTGTTACCGGGGCCCTGCAATAGACGTTTTCTGTCAAAAATACGCAGTTTCACGGCGCAAGATGACAATACCTTCTCTGCTTACGAAGTAAAGTAAGAAAGTAGAGAATTCAAGAACACAGCGGTTGAAACTGTGTACTTGGTGAAGTTGCCAACTGTTTGCTGTTCTTCATACATTTTGGGTGGCGTGAATAGTAGAGAGAAACGTTTTTCTTCGGGTTCACTTTGTGTGGAGCGAGGTATATTGGGGAGCTAATTGTATTGCTCTGCACGTCGAACTACGGCTTATCACCAGTAATGCTTCAAGTGTGATGCATCACTGAGCTCATTGTCGTACAACACTGTCGTGAGTTGCTATTTATGAACAGGCTTGTGATATATATTTTCTGATATGTTTACCTTTCTTATTTAAATAACTTATTTGTTATTTATTCAATTAATTTAATTTCTTTATTCATTTTGCATTGTTCAGTTTACATTTAACCTGTTTGAATTGTTGATGGTCTTCAGCGTATGCTACCATTGACTTAAAATATGAAAATTGCTGTAGCTATTCTATTATAATTAGCTTCTCGATTTCTATTAGCAATGCAATAGATCTCAAATACCCGATGGTCCCTTGACTACGACCCAAAAGATTCGTTGTCATTATTCTTTATATTGGAATTCGGTAACATCTCTCTCTTATGATTCCATGGCATAAGAAAATTTATGGTGCTGCAACACCACACTCTTTCCCGTAATGTTTGTAACGGCTAACATTGTCTCATAATACTGCTTGAACCTGTAAAAGTGTTACCAATCAGCAAATATTTATTTTCCTACCTGGAATTCTAACCCAGTTTCTTAGGTTTAACAGGCCATCTCCGTCATTACCCCCAACCCCACTTGTAAAATCAAGCTTCCCGATTTTTTAAAAAGATGAAAATTTTCATTCGCAATTTTCAAAAATTCAGAGATTTTCGTGTTACATTATTTAAAGATCTAGTTTTAAAGATCAGATTTAATTAAGAATCAAATTTCTATATCTTCAGTAATGTTATTAGCAATATTGACAGATAGATATTTTTGACGTATAGGCCTGCCATTTTTTCGGTTTTAAGAAACGGTGCAGTTAGCACATCTCCGTCGTATGTCTGTTTTTTGATGACAGCGATTATTACCATAAAAAATTGCTTTTATAATAAATTAGGTTTTTTGAAATGAGACCCAAAACCAATCTAACAGATTGAACTACATCCACTCACAATCCCAATTTCCTATTTTCTTTTCATCTTTCTTTTCTTTTCTTGAGAGTACATCGCACTAGTACATATATCTCCTACTTCAACAAAATGTCCAGTTTTTGAAACCAAACATGAACGGTTTACCTTGTAAGAATTGTTTGGCAGAATGTTTCTAATGGCATTGCAATAAATATAAATTTGCAATATATAATGTGTGTGTGTGTGTGACGATATGCATCATCCCGTTTGTGCGCAAGCCAGAAGACAAGAGGGGGCAGTGTAGTGGGGAATCTCGGCGAGGGCCATGAGGGCGCTGTGTCGGTGCATGCTCTTAGCTTCCTCGGCCATCCGCGACCACCATATTACATTATTGCAGTGGCAATATTATTTTTTTCAGTTTATTCTTTGCATTTAAAGTAAGGGTAAAGAAATGAACTATATTCGAATCTTGCCCACTAGAAGACATATCTTTACGTTCGGCAAATTTGGAGCCAGTGGGAAACATTCAAATCCTTATTTTTAAAATTTTGTACATGATGCGATCACTGTTACTCAGAAGGCACTACTTGTGCTTTCACTCTCCTATTTATCATTTTTATACCATAAAAATTAGTGGCAATTCATTTTCAAAAGCAAAATTAAACTTCTTTTCAAAAAGAACAAACTTTCTCTAATTAGACACTGACCAATTGGCCGGTGTTTCGGCCCACTCCACAGCAACGCGGTGGCCTCAATATGTGGGCGCTCTCCGCCCGCTCGTGAGATAACACGTGCGGGCGAAGAAATGAGGACGTATCATCATGTAGTAGTTGCAAAAGTGCTCCGTTGTCCTAAGACGGGTGTAACTTTATATCATATACTGGTGCTGTTTAGAATTTATATTCATTTTATTTAGATTTCCCCCTTTTTTGCGGCTTAAATCCGGAACTGTTTTCTTTATCGTCTATTGAAAGATACGTTTTTCTTTATAGTAAAATTTAGATGAAATAAATGAGATCACTTATTCAATGTTCGGAATAAGACACTTTTTTTGGAAGGAGATAAAATATGATTAAACTGAATTAAAGTCTAATTTTTAAATACTATGTTTTGAAACTACTATGACTGTTGTAATTGCCAATGTGTTCTGGTCGACCAAATGGCGAGAAAACGTGATTGCGTTGAACTGTGTAAAAAAACGATGAATTTTGAGAATAATTATTTATTAAACACTCACGGAAGAAATGTGCCAAACTCCCTCGCGTGGTGTTGATTTGAAGACTTTTATCGAATCAAAAGTTCCACATAAAAATTAACGAAAAAATAATAATACGATAATCGAACAAATGTAGTTTCCATTGAGAGGCTCAAACTTGTATAATCTAAACCAGCACTTTATAAAAAAAATAAAAACTCCCTAATGGCGGTAACCAGATCCGGTCTCTCCCACTAGGTATATCTAGTACACTAATATGTTTCTAAGACTGAAATATTTTTCCGGAAATTCATTTAATGTTTCAAAGACTTCATAAGCATAATTTTGCTGTGGTCAGCCTTTTGTACTTGCACGTGGGCAACCTGCACGTGCACAAAGATACGCCGCGCGCCGACGAGCTCGCTGGTTGCGAAGCGCCGCCAGCGACTCGAGAGCTTCCTGGCGAGGCTATCCAGGGCCTCACCCTCATGCTTAAGGGGCGGCGGGCTCCAGCCCGGGAGTTCAGTTGGGGGCTCAGACAGCAGCTGGTGGACGGTAGCCTACGCCGTACGAGTCCGGGCAGGGGCTCAGTCACGGAGTTTACGAGAGTCAACACGGGAGTCGCCTACGTGGCCGTCGGAGAGTCAGCGCGCGTTGTGGACCGCGCCGAGACAGCAAGCCGTGCCCGAGGGCGCACGAGTCGGTCGCGGAAGGCCCAACCCTGGGGCATTGCACGGACGTGCACAGAGGGCGCATTCGCGCGACAAGCACTCTCCTCAGGAGGAGTGGGACATTCTTCACTCCGAGCTGTCTAATTGTAAACTTCATGTAGAGTGGAGTAAGTTAATGTTGATGTATCATTAAACGAACACTTCAAATTTATTTTTCACCTTATTTCTCAAATCTGCTTGATTATTGGATTCTCAGAAAACACTTTTATTGAGAATCGCCGTTTTCTTATTGTTTAAATTTACCTAGTAGTTATTAAAATATATTGTTAGAACCTTTTGTAGTTCCGGAATAAGTAGGACAAAAATATTATCTTTGTCAATTTTACTTTGCATATTTTACAAAAATATACAATACAATTTAAATTTGGTGTCATTTTATTTCAAGTATTATTTTTGGGTCACAAACTTTGCTCTCCAATGTTCTTATGAAGCCAAGTAAAACATTTTTTTAAGATAAGGTATAAAGATATAATATGAGGAAATATTTGCGATAGAATAAATAGTAGTATAACTTAGCATCTTTAACATCAAAATATTGTCATATTGTCAAAGCGTCGCTTGCCAAATATAATTTCTTACCCTGAAAACCGTGGCATCTATCAGTGAAGATGAAAGGGATTCCTGAATACCTGTTGCTTCCTCTGTTCAATACATTCTCATACCTTCCCATCTTCAATGGGATGCCACGTACATAAACTGTCCTCCTTCAGTCACGGCCTTCGGCCGTGTGTGCGAGATGGATGTCGCGATTTGAAGGAGGCTTTGACCTTTCGTGTGGAGCTACAAAGCGCTCAAATACCAGAACTAGGTCGATTTCCAGGAAGTGGCCGTAGGAGACTGTTTATAGCCCTTTGCTAATAACACGATGAGAATCCTTGGTGGGGAAACAGCTTCGTGTTGGGCAGGGTTGCTTCTCCACGCGACTCGCACCTGTGCCGGTTGCTGGCAAACGCTGCGGGCGTAATTATGTATCTGTGTAATTAATTGTGCAAACTTCGCGCACCCGTGAACATGCAGCTGACAGTATGGGACAAGCCGATACACTTCCATAAACAAATTCGGGTCGTCTTCCGGCTGCATTGATGTACTCTCACAGTGCTGTTTGCTTTCGAATGGAGGAGGTGTTGAATGGTAAAGCGTTAAATAGCAGGAACATACTAAATACAAGCATATTTCTGCATCTAGGGAGAGTCCGAATTGTGATTGGAATTACTGCATGAGATTAAATATTAGTGTTCGCATTCAGATACACAGCATATTTGTTTCAAAAGCAACATCAATAATGTTGGGCTTTTTTAATAAGGCTTTTTTAATGATTTTGTAAACATTTTTTTCTGGTGTATTGTAGTGCATTTGTCTTCAGTACTTTCTTACAAAACGAGGAAACGGTGCACAATTTTTAACACAGTAAGGCCCTTTTCTCCTCGCATTTGACATTATTCATCATAAAATATTGTTTTAAAATCTACTTTCGTATTGAATTCGTGTTATTTCTGCTCATCGCTAATAAATATATCTTATTCACCTATCTTAGTAGTGGTATAAAAACTCCTTACTGGAATGGTCATTATTTACTCATTCTTCTGATTTATTACCGACTCAGCATCGGGTCTCCCAGGTTTCGAATTTAGAGCCCGTACTCTTCCTTCTATACGAAGCCGATATGCCCTCGTCGGTTAGAAACGGAAGAACAGTTTATGATAGAATAATCTTTGCAAAAAAGTAGAGTGACATTAAGTATTTCCTATTGGATCCATAACAAAAAATTACTAGGAAAATAATAAACAAAAATTCAATATAGCTTTCGATTTCAAATAAGTTACTGATTGCGGCAGTAAATGTGAACGATGTGCAGTTGACTAATGACAAAATAACAACAGGTCTAGTTTTTTCAGGTTCAGTCAAACTTAAAGCGTTCATTTAAATGGATTGAACTCAAAGTTAAGTTCCTTATGCTGTAATTGAAAATTCCTTCAAATCCAGTCTGCCCTCAAATATCTCGTTACGAGTATTTGGGGAATGTAGTACATTCTCCCCAGAGTTCATCATATAACATTCTGGGAAAACACTCTATAGTTCCCAGACTTTTGGATTGTTGAAAGGAATTGAATCGACCAGAAGAAAATGCCATCCGCGTGATTATTGCAAGCATCTCTTTGTTGAGCTTTATATTTTCCCACTTTCTTGTAAATTGAGTTACAAAAGAGTGGGTTTGTTAAAAATGTTTTATTCAAGGGTGGAAACTTATTCATGCATTACAGGCACCTGTAATTACTATGTAATGTTGTAGAAAAATATTTTCTCTGCCATAATTGGTTCAATGCAATTAGAGGTCACTCCGCTATTTGAAAACAAAAATTATATTTACTAGCGACCTCCACTAGCAAATATGCTGCTGAGCAAAACCACACAAAATGGCTTTACATAATGTAGCACGCATTCTGCAAAAGAACAAACCTAAAATACTTGTATTGCACTGAAATATATCAAATATTTTAACAAAAACAATCTTCTCGAATACTGCTATAACATAGTATAGTGCGTTACATAATATGCCGTGTGTGTGACACGGAATTTCAGACATTCATTTCACATAAAATAGACAGGCAAAAAGGCATTTATTTTTATTAAGATAGGCATCAAAAAGGCATTTAATCTAGCTAAAGTAGGGTAGAAAAGAGGCATATAAGTAATGAAAAACCATACTTAAAGGGAATTATTGTTAAAAATTGTTAATTTAAATCATTGACAATTTAATTATAACTCTAAAATTACATTAACACTTAACGTATAAGGAAACGATCTTTTCTTGGTAATCTCGATTCCACATGACCATACAGTATGATGGTTCCAAATTTGTTTCACTTGTATTCGCAACGCTGTCTCCTCGAATTGATATTGCTGACTCCCTTTTTAATCTTGAAATGCCATCATAGTAAACATAATTATATTTTTTGATCTTGGTATTTGATTAATCTGATATACTGAGAATAATAATTTGATATACTGAGAATACTGAGAATTGTATAATAATATACTGAGGTACATTGAATACCTCAGTATATTATACACAGAGAGCTTCCCTCAAGAAGGAATCAGAGACCATACTCAAAAATAAGATGGGGTCCTCATGAGAGAAGAAAGCCTGTCGGCATCAGTGAAAGATAAAAAGTCGTGACTGGTATCATGTTCCTCTTTCATTTAGATTTTTAAAAGAGCCTCTGCTTCTACAGAAAGACAAAATACGACTGCGCCTTCGTGTTGACCAAGCTTGCTCGAGATCGGTGCCAGGAAAAATACAGTAAAATAATGACGAAAAAAGCAAAAATAAAAGAAAATGGCAAATAATAGGCATCAGAAGCTAAAATAGGCAAACAAGCAAAAGAAAACCCTAATATAACAACTCCAAAATTATAGTTAAATGATTTGTATTTCCTAAAGTCATGCAATACTAGCAATAACAAAAATACATTTTGCCAAACTTCCATGTTAGGCTAGATGCGCAGCCCTCTCAGAAACTTTCCCCACCGCCGCCATCACCGTACCTCCCCTGCGGGGCATTTCCATTCCGCAGCGATCAAAGGTTTCCCAGACCCTCCGCCCCTGTAGGCGCCGCGGCCTCTACCGCCACTGCAGCCAGTGTCCGGCCCTTTCCCATCACCCACATGCTTGGGCTTTCTCCAGCTTCGCCTTCTTCCAGCCGCACCCCATGACACTACTTTCGCCCGTTGTGATTGGTCAGTGTTTGCGACCACGACACAACGATGACACTCAAATTAAATAAATCGACTGCCACTGCTAATTAAATCCTCGGCATATGCGACTACCAATAGTTTAGCACTTCATGAGAATGATTTGTCCTACACCAATTTTCACTGACGTGTTATCATTGCTATATATATTGCTATATCTTTCCTAACCGAAGTTGTAGAATTAGACGAACGCTAATTGTATGGATTTTATCATCGATGGGTTTTGTCTTCTCTTCTCTTAGCCCGACGGAACGTAAATGTTATCTGGATATTTTATCAACGATTTTTCTACTTCTTGACTTTGCCGGGCGAAACTAAAATGTGTATTGTATTGATAGTATCTTGCCATGAACAAACTTTAGTTTATAGTTTATATCCTTTTATTCTTATTATTATAAATAATCATTTTTCACGTTATAACGACCGTTTCTAACTCTCTACATGCCACTGGATTTTCTTCCGCCAGGCATCTTCTATTCTTCAGAAGTACATTACGTGTGAGTCACAAGCCTGAAACGCCGTTGCTCTAGCCAGTCGTCTCTGAAATAAGTGACATATGCAAATTATGTTACGAATTATGTTACGTGATCACTAAATGTCATATTGCTAAAAGAAAGTAAATAAACCTAATAGAAAGCTTAAAAAAAAGAGAAATCGATAAACATCATGGCTGATTCACAACTATTGGTATTTGTCTTTCTCTCAACCACTTCAAATTTGATACCACGTTGCGGGGACTGGACGGTATGCATTTTCGTAAGTAAGAACGGACGTTTTAGAATAGACGACTGCAAAAATTAATTCACGATTGGAATGTGATGTGAGTGAAAATAACTGGAAAATACGGCAATTGATTGTCATCGCAGGGTCTCTTCAGCGCCGTCCTCACTAGCAGTTGAACAGCTGCGGCAGGGGCGTCTCCGTTTCTCGAGATCGCAACAATTAACGGGGAAACCTCTTGAACTGTTCCCACTAATGAGGCGCGAGGAGCTGGCCACTGTAGATACCGGTGAAGCCGAGTTCTTAGGTGGAAGAGCAGGACCTTCAGCCCGACTCCGTTCCTAATAAAGACTATTAGTATAAGTAATATTATTATTATTATTATTATTATTATTATTATTATTATTATTATTATTATTACAGTTCTTTCAGGTGACTTTGTACCAGAAAACAGTGTTTTTGTACTTGTGAAACCAAAATAGTTGTTTTACATTTTTGATACAAATTTATAAATGTAAGTAAGCATTAAAGGTGTGTTTTTACATGCAAGCAGTTTATTTAACAGTTTTTTAATTAGATAGGAGAGGAAGTTTGTGTGGTTCAATGTCACTCTCCAGAGTAAGGTGACTTTGTCCGCTTCGGTATTTCTTATGAGAATGTAGGCAAATTTGAAAGGATTAAAGAGTAGGGTGTCTTTATACCATATCTTCACCACAAAAAGTTATCAAATTTATTTTTTTATTACAAGCACAAAATAACTTTCATTTAAACACTTAATATCATTTGTTATCTATGGAGCCATTGAGACTTGTATGATAAATACGCTTTTCCTTAGAGAAAAAATTTATACAGTTTTACACAATGAATGTTTCTTCTTCTTGACCACTGAACTATTTCTGACCAACAATAGTACCAATGTGTTTGCCTTGTTTCTTATGATAGATCGTGATAGATAGTCAATTTTTCTCCATCACACCAGGTTTTTGACATAACAAAAAAATATAAAAAGTGAAAAATATTTCTAACGGAGGGGTTAGACCATGTTACCGATATATTTTTCAAGACGCTGAAAACAAATCTAAAGTCCATTTAGCTTCATCATATCAGATATTTCAAATAACCTCAAAAAAGTTTTTAAGAAACCTGTGTCTGCTTGGAGAGAAGGTAAGTGCTCTGTCTCCAACAATATAGGCAATCTGCCAAGCAATAACCTGATGAGTTTGTCCCTCCACGGGTAAAATGTCACCTTCTCTATCAATTATAATTGATTTGAATTAAAGGATCAGAAGTGATGAAGTTATACGGACTTCATATTGTGTTTACCGGCCCCCAAATCATATAGGTAGAACGGTCTGACCCCTCGATTAGAAATATATTTAAATTTTTATCTTTTTAGGTTATGTCAAGAACCTGATGTGGTGGAGTAAAATGGACACCGTATTCATATTTAGAGACGCCAAAAGCATATAAAAAACATGGTCTGATCCCCATACATGAACACGTTTTTTGGATGGCTATGTAATCAACACTTCAATAAAATTAATTAAATTCATAAAATAATTCTAAAAGTTACTCTCCTATAAAAGAACTCCCAAAATTGAACTATTTTATCTTGTCAGCTTAAGCCGTAATAATGAAAAGCACGAGCAGACCTGTGTTACCGTTTGCTGCGTTCAACGTCCTAGAATCGACTAAAGGTTAAAGCAACTGAAAATACAAACGCCAACATTTAATTTAACAAACATTTATGAACGTGGCCCATGGCGCAAAGCCACCCTCCATACCATGTTCTAAAGTCACTCCAAGTAACTGTATTATTATTATTATTATTATTATTATTATTATTATTATTATTATTATTATTATTATTATTTTAAACTGAATTTATGGCAATAGAGGGCAAGGCTATTAAGAAACGAGAATATTATGTTTTATTTTATTTCAACGTTTTGTGGGAGATTAACCTTCCACCTATTCAGATACTGGAATTAATATCAATATTGTAAACAGCTTACGAATTATATAACCTCAGACACAGAGATGGGACACGGAGAAATAAAATTGTAGTTTGTTGACCGAAGCACTTAAAACACCCGATCGCCCACCTGACTGGCCGCTCGTACCACGGTGCTTCGATGACACGATGGCCAACGCCAACGTGACGTGACGTGAGACTCGTCATGTTACGAATCGTAGAACAACGCATACCGTGGCAAAGGGAAGCATTTTCACGAAACTCTTATCTTGGGTTTATTTATAAACATCTCTTATTGCTAGGGGTCTCCCTGAAACAGGATACAGTAGTCTTTTTCAGATATACTGAGTCAGTTGTGTAAACCGACGTATTCGACATACACATAGAAAGATAAAAAAAATAACATCTGCAACATTAAGGTTAAATTTCCCTTCAGTTAGTTGTAATTTGATGCAGGACTCATCGGAAACTGCTTTAGCTCGATAGATTCAAAATTCTATATTTAATATATATAAAAATATAAATATAAAACTGCATATTGAATTGTATATTTAAAATGCTTATTGTTTTTTCGATTATTAAGTATGTATTATCATTTAATTGTTTCAAATTAGAGACGCAACAGAGAACTTTAGCTGGCGATACACGGACAAGACAAACCTGCAGGTTTAAGTATCAAAGAAAGATAAATTTAATATATAAAAATGAATGATAACTTTTTAGGAAATCAAATATAGTCGGTTGATTACGAAATGTTAAAGATCTTTAATAACCGCTAAATACAAATCGATGGTATCACCGGAAGAGGTGGCTCAGGGCATCAACTGATGTTACTAAAGTGCCTGTGACAGGGAGGTCCTAGGTTCGAGACCCGACGATGGCAGTCATTTTCGACACTAGCGAGATAGCTAGGTCGAGTTCAGTCGTAGCAGGAGAAGATTTCTAGCGGCTGGCTGCTCTGATCGGTAGTTTTCCATGGCTTCTCCGATCAATACCAGGTGGAGCCTAACAAACGGACTACGGAACATTTTTCCTCCCTCTTCCTTGTTCTATCCCTACCCTATTCTTACACACACATGCACACTATCACACAGCCTGAAGTTCGATCAGGAGCCTAGAACTTGTCCCGGCTGGGACGGTGCCGCGCTGGCAGCAGACGCATGGTTGAGGGAACCCCTTTTGCCGGTGGTAGGTTGGCGGCGGATCTCTGCATCCAGCGCAGGAAGATCACCGCCACCTCTCGATGAAAACGCATGCACCACACCTAGGGGACTAATGACCATTTACCTGGCAGTTTACGGGCTAAGAATAAATAAGCAATCGATTTTATCGAAAGCGGAACGGCAGGTGGAGAACCTTTTTCTCTGAGTCGGTTTCCCCAGCCCGCAGCCCGCAGCCCTCTCCCCAACGAACGGCTACTATATTTGCGGCTACTACAGTGGAGTGGGCTGAAACACGGCCCCACAGTTCATCACCTTACTAAAATACCAAAAAAATGATACTTTTTAAAAATACATATTTCTGATTTTGAAAATGAAATGACACCGAATAATAGTTTATCAAAATAGTAGGAAGTACGTGAGAATAGAAGTGGCCACTGCGTGAATAGTGACAACAAGCACAAGATTTGACAACTAAGAATTGAAGACTGCTTCATATCTTCAAATTTACAGAGATATGTGTTTTTGTGGAGATGATTCAAACAAACATGATTGTTTTCTTTTCCTATCATTTTGTACTTTAGCAAATAGCTGAAATCCTTTTCTTAATACTAGTATTGCAATAATATATCATGCACCTATACTTTTTGAGACTTATTTGGTCTCTGATATATTCAGGGCTTAAGATATCAATGTTTCCGCAACCCAAAATTTTGAAATGTTTAAGAGACCACTACTGGAACAAAAATAAGGTTTGGAAATAAATAAATAAAAAAATAAAACGAAGTTTTAGAGGATGTAGATGCATCGAAAATGATAACTTTTTACCAACTGTAGTCGAATATTTCATGTAACTAATTTTCTTGTGACGAAGTTGAATACGTAACGATTTTCCCTTAAGCAACTTCGTTTGCAAATGTCTTCGCAGGACAACTACTGACGCAGTGAATGTGAATATTCGTAAAACCTATTGCACATCTGCGTGTGCGGAGTTGCTTATCAACCAGGACAATTATCGCTCTCAAAATGCATAAGATTTCGTTTTATACAATTTTCGAATGGATGTTCCTTGGCGAAATGTGATCATTTTCCATCTCTCTACATACCCAAGAAGTTTCTTATATTTAATGAGACACGCTGTACTAATTGCGAAATTAGTTTCACATATCGAATACAATATTTTAGTTCAAGAGTTTTGCAAAAACGTCCAAAATGTTCTTAACTGTGGCCACTATTGATGCTATTACCCCAGGCGTTAGCAAAGAATAATTTTATTTCAAGGAAATGGTTGGCAGAAGATAGGGCTCCCTAACAGTGCGCCAATCAACCCCGAACGGGACTTGCCGCTTGAAACAGAGACAAATTCGATTCTCATTTGTAGTTTCGTACTTCGAACCGCACGCACGTAGCGATGCGAATTGGAAGCGACCACTTGGGCGGATATGTACACGAAGTAGGAGGTAGGTGTTTGGGGTAGGAGGCGTAGGTAGAGGCGGTGAAGTTGGAGGCGACGTAGGTGGGACGGTGTAGGTGAGGCTGTGTAGGTGAGGGCGGCGCGGGCGGCAGCGAAGGCATGAGTGGCGGGCACGGAGGTAGAGGCTGGCGACGGAGCCGGTCGGTGAACGGAGCGGGAAGCAGAGGGGTGGAACGGGATGGAGGGACGGGAGGCGACGGGAGCGATGGAGGATTGGTGGGGCGGGGGAGTGCAGGGAGGGGAGGTAGGGGAAGGAGGGGAAAGCGGGAGGCAGAGGTCGGGAGTGAAGCGGGGTGGAGGCGACAGAGGGAGGGCCCGGAAGTGGGACGGCGGGGCGGCCGGGCCAGTGCGGGCGACACGACGCGTCGCGGCGGGGCACGCGGCACTCAGCTGTGCCTACTTGTTGCCCGCTCACGACGCGTCATTACTCGTGGCCTCTATTGAATCCGTCGCATCGACGCGAGGCCCGAGGCGAGTGGTAACGCAGGCGGGAGGAGCGGAAGGGGATTGCAATGGAGAGGGCAGTGACAGAAAGGATGGAGGTGGAAGAGTGCAAAGAGGTGATGGTGTCGCCGTCGTGGCGCGGACGAGGAGAAGACGTACTGCCAGGACGACTACGATTAGAGACGAGATCGAATCCGACGCATGTGAGGTTCTAAAAGGATCAGCACCTGTGAGGGGTAATGTCCTACTGGATTTTCTCATCTGCTAGACGATGCATTGTCAAATGGCTTTCGATACTTGTTTCACGGAATGGGTGGGAACATTTTATATCGCAAATTGTTTCTAGAAGGAAAATCCTTTATAGTATATTTTATTGATTTAATTTTATCGAAAAATTGTATTTATGTAATTTTTTTATTTTTTATATCTGATTTTGTCTTAGGACTAAGCACTTATTGTTTTCATTTGTTTATTTTTTACTCATAAAATTGGTTTAATTTTATATTGTTTATAGCATAATCATCGTCAAGTAACTCAAAAATTATTTTCTTGGATTAAGCTATAATTCACGCTGGAGGTGCTATTTTCATTCAAATTGGTAGCATTGAAACTGTTTTTTCAAAAATCAATAGTATCTATTGGTTTCCTTTACTTACTTTAAGACTAAAATATATTTGCTGCATTACAAATATTCATGACAAATGAGATGAATAAGGATCTTAGGTTCATATCGATTGATCCCTACCACTTGCACATATGAAGGTCTTACGTACTTGAGTTTACCTTTATTGCGTTCTATTATTATTTCTACTATTATTCTATTAGTATTTCTTCCTCATGTAAATTTTTTACTGTGTCGATACCCCAATCGTTTTCACAACTATTAATTCCCGATAAGTGTCACACTCATTAGCGAACGTAGACAAACGATGTTTCTTACGATATATCACATCCCTTTTCTAGGCAGAAAAAAACAATGATCGTTTCAAGTGATATTATAGAAAAACTATGACCTTCCACAATGTAAAGAGGTAGGAATTATCATGAAGGAATAAAATATGAACACGGATGAATGATTGTCAAAGGCGGAGAGTTGAGATAGAACGCGTGATTACGTGACAAGGCAACCATGCTGCAAGCACATGGTGAAAATACTCATCCTTTAAGGTGACTCGTATACACAGTCTATGCGTCTGCATACAAGGACGATCCACTTTTCTCGCCTAATCAAGTACAGTGATATAATGACTTGAGTTACCGCATATTCCTATTTCATTTTCCGCCTTTCATTTCGAGCACATTAGTTGCAATCATTACATTGTGATTATCTGGAAATCGCCAGCAGTAGCGAGTGCATTCATAAACACACTAGTTAAATCTCTTATATACGTCTCTCAGATGTGAAGAGTAGAAAACGATCGTTTCGTTTCAATGAACATGTCGTGGCGAATTGCCACTTGCTACTCTCTTTTTGGCAATTCCCTATGCGCTGATGTACGACAGGTCACATTTTAATGCATTAAAGGAGATTTCATGTACCTGCTGAACATCTGTGCATATAGTTGTCTAAAATTCAGAGAAAAAGTGTAAATGTAAAAATGCATATAATTTCATTATATTCCATTTACAGTCTATATTTAATGGCAACATGCGATCGTTTGCGATCCCTCTACATGTCCGAGATGTTTGTAACATGTATTCTTGAACACCGTGTGTCGCGCAATCCATTCGCGATACACCGTTTTTTATTACTGCATCTCTCCTCCTCTGCCGCGCTATTTCCACTCCCCGCGCTGGCCTGTGACGTGCCGCGCCCACGCACTCCGCAGTCCGTACGCGCAGCCTTTCCGCGTCATGCCGCGCCGGCGCGGCGCGGCGGGTCGGCGTTCGGCCTACCTGTTGCGGACGAGCTCTCGATGTGGGTCATGCCGGCCCGCCAGCCCGCTGGCCCGCTGGCACGCTGCCCTGGCGTGCCTTGGCCCTCCGCCCTCCACCCCTATCACCCGCCACGCCGCGCCCTTCTCGTTTCCCCACTCGCCAGCTTCGTCCCCTTCCCTCCCGCCTGTTTCCTCGCTCTCTTTCAATTCAAAATATCCACACAGCCGAGAGGGAAAGGTGGGATTAAGCCGGTATGGCGAGCTGAGGCAATACGAGAATGGAGAGAGTCGTTGATTGTGGACCGAAAGGTTTAATATCACGTTTAGCAGAAACGGGCAGCAGTTTTCAAACAAAGGAAATTGTGCCCCTGGCAGTGGTGGGTTTTTTGCGAATCCAACGTTTGCGTTGACTTTGCACGAGATGCTGATAAGGTGAAAGGGAATGCAGTACCTACTGCTGGCCTCGCCGAATCACAGTGATCAGAAGTTAAGACTCAGAAAATAACATTGCATTAGTTGACCCTGTATCAAGCTAAAACTATTCTGCTTGCTCCTTATGGGAGAAAAAAATTACCACTGTGTTCAACATTCATACTATGTTCGAAAAGTACATATGATAAAATCGAAATGAATTAGCTGTATCGATTAGCCCCATTCCCTCATGCATTTCCGTAAAAACTGCATTTCTATAACCTCAACGTCATGCATTTCAAAAACTGCAGCAGCTACTAAAGGTATCTGCTCACACTCTATGATACCACTTCAAATTATTGATCAAAATTTTACAAAAAATATTAAAAAATGAGTTTCAAAATGGCTGAATATGCATTCTTCATACACTTTAAAGTGTTTTACGTTTTAATATTACAAGTGTATTGTAATACGTGTTATGATCCACTATAATAATCACGATTCTTAAATCACCATGCTCTCACAGTTACGAAATGTTTGAAATAAATAAATTATTGTATGAGTTTTAATTCAGAACACAGATACTATTATTTATAGGAAACACAACTTTACAATAGAAATATATTCAAAAAATTCCTGAGGGAAAATAATTGAAATATTAACTGAGAAATTCAAAGACAGTCTCAAGAGAGTTGGAATGCGCCTTGTGATAAATGGTTGAAACCTCTCACAATTTCGTGCCAACAAGGAGCTATGGCCCAAAAAAGCGAAGAAAGGAAGATTTATCGAGTTTATCGAATTCCAGCCTCGGAATTTCGTATGTGTGGCCGTGAGGGAACTTCTTCATAAGGCGCGACTGTACGCGATATATATCGGCCCTCCTTCAAATATTGTCTCTCTTCGATCCCAAGAGTTTATCAAGGGTAGATTGAAAATATTGGGGAAGACGTCGTCGCTGCGGCCGCCACCTACGCCCCCGCCGCGGCCGCATCACCGAGCCGCTTCCAGAAACCACTGTCGCCGTTGTTTGCGCACTCCAGGGCTATCTGAGAAACGCAAGAAAGGTCGAAGAGAAGTGGACTAAGCGTAATCCTAAATGGAAATACATTTCGTGGAGATGTAACTGAACTCTATTGGAAAAGGGAGTTTCCTACTATCGTAGACACTTTTACGTCTTTTTCTTTAACTAAAATGTCCATTTTCCATTTTTTTTCAACCTGTGTTTTAATAGAAAACAGTTACCTGAAGCACTTATATGGAGCAGCAGAAACAGTGTTTTGATAATGTTTATTATTTGCAATGGCAACCTTATAGTACACTCTGAAGAAATATATTTTGAAATGAGTAAAATATCCTCGCTAGTACACATTACGTAAAGCAAAATTTGTTTTCAAAATTTAATGATTCAATGATACGACGTTCGTTTTGTGGTAATCAAATGTCAAAATCAATTTTAAAACAAGAAGATAGTTTGTTATTTGGGTTTATGATTTTTGAAAAAGAAACGCACATGTCTCAAGAACCACGCATAAAATACTTTCGTATAAAATTGAAATAAATTAAATATCGTAACTTCTACAAGAAATATGTAGTATAGTGTATAGACACGTAATAAAATAGTCCTTTACTTATCAAGAATATAAAGAAGTGGCTGTTCAATAAAGCAACACATCCATAACAAATAATTAATGTCGAACGGCCTTGTGGCCTTGCTGTTGCATTGCTCAGTTGTGACATGCAGTGACGGACTGAATATGTGAATTCAGTCTGAGAATAGACGGAATTCACAATCAAATGTTTGCATTTTTTGTTAAACGAGAAACTGTTTCTTTTTTACTTTTTTAAATTTTCTTCTTGTTTCTGGTATCTACCAAATTATCAACATCTCTCGCACGGCCAATAGGCTGCATAGTTTGGCTGTACTTTTTGCGACTATTGTAAATTAGTAATATAGACGATATAGTAGTAATAGTACTACAAGAATTATTACCTTTTTTTGTCTTACTCTGTTTTGTTTTGACGTGGAACGTCAATATACTGGGATTAATAAAACGTTCACTAAAACTGCCCTGACATCTTCTAATGAATATGAATATTCTATTGTATGAAAAATTTCTGAAAAAATTATTATCTTTTCTTCTAATGTCAAATTGTTATGGATAGTATACGCAAACTTTCCGTACTGGCACCAAACTTTTACTATATAAAATGACTTCATATATTTGACGGCTGACTAGTGAATTTGTGCGAAATGAGGTATAGCACACAAAATATTCTTCATTCAGCAACATAGTACTTGTATTTTTTTAATTGGCCATATCCATTAAGGGCAAAGGCCTCCTCCTCGCGCGGGGAATTGTTAATCCTTTTTTAATGAAGTGATACTATGATGATGATGATGACGAGTGAATGGACGATAACAAATACATCCATGCCCGAGGCGGGATTCGAACCGTGATCCTTTGAGCTGTGATCATCACGACACTACCGCCTTAGCAATCTCGGCTATCCGGATCTACAGAACTTGTGTACTGCCGTCCAAACCTAAATGGCGTACATCACAAAACGAAACCTTGTGGCTATAAGCGTTTTAGTAAAATAATATCGATTTAAGACATGATGTATCAGGAATGTTTTATTCATTCTGTGATTTTCTTTTTTTACTACATAAGTCACGACCTTATTTCTTAGGAATAATGTACAGTACAGCTCACACACTACTAAATGAAAAAGTAAATGCAAAAATGAAAAATGCCTTTGAGGCTTTGAAAAGGATTATATATCAATAGATATATTACTTGGAATATTAACTTCAATATTTTCATATTGACTAATGACTAGTAGCAGCAAGGGAGTGGGGAAAACTGAGAGGTGAGCTGACTATTTCCTTTTTTTTAATAAAAGGACTACATTCATCATGTTAATTAATAGTTGTTCTACAATTTTAAAAGGCACAGAATTTTAACTATCTTCCGCAATGAATGGGATTTACTTTTAACATTACGTTTCATTCGTCAGAATTCATGACTCTGATTTTTGCAAGTAATACACTTTTTAATATTTCCAATTTCCATCAGAGTTAGTGGCATTTACACATTCATTCTTCATCGCATGTTCGTCTACGAAAAATATTTTTGTCATTACCTCTCAGTACGTTTCACTTCGGCGAAACTAAACGTTTGATAAATATTTCCATTCGGGATGCAGCACAAACTAGTTGAGTTTAAATTATGTTTCCATAATAAACTATCGCATGTTGATTCCTCAAACAAGCAAACACGACGCCATAAGAGTTGACCCGACCTACAGGGTGTTTGTTCCAGAGCTGAGCAGGTCTGTCGCCACACCTAGTGAACGGTAATCAATCCTTCCATGACGTAAAACACGCTGTTCCCACTCAACTGCCCGGGTTTGAGCGAGCGGGCTGTCGCTAGGCACCGCAGTTCTCTTTCCGCCACCGCGTTATAGCTCCCTCCCGGCGCCTATTGTGATTGGCTAACCTAATAGCGCTGGTCCCTGAAGCAGATAGACCAGGAGGATTTAGGCTTCACTTCCCGACAGTGGTGGATTTTGCACATGAGCTAGATAGCTTGGTCGAATTGAACCGCCGTCTGAAAGGTAACTATAGCTGTCGAATGCTGTGACTGGTAGTCTTCCGTCGTTTCTTCAGTCAAAATCTGGCGAATGACGAAACTGTGACATAAAAAATGAACAATGGACATCGTGCGATATTTTTTTACTCCTGCTTTTCTCCTTCTCTCCCCTGACGCTCACACATACTTTTAGATGCTCTTCGCTGCGACACATATGGGGGAAACGGTCGGAAACTTCGAGCTTTCCCCGACTGTGTCGATGCTTCTCGGGGGACGATACCTAGAGAGGAAAGCCCGTAGAGCAACATGTTTGTCATCGAAAGCGTAGGCTTCCGTGACCGAAGCCAGTAACTACTTGACGGTCTGAAAGATGCCGTGTGCTAGGCACAGGTGCGAAAGTCGACGACCTTCCTCAGGGCAAATGCCCTATTAATATTGGCCGACACCATATTTCACATTCCATTGGAGGTCCGTGTCCTGGCTATAACATGCACAGCTCTCATGGGACTAAGAACCAAAATCGTTTACGCTGCCAGAAACTCCGAACACTCACATCTGGAGGCAGATTGCTGTTAGGGTGAGATGTGACGGACGCGCTGGGGCTCACAAAAAACCTTTCAGATTTGATAGAAAGTATGCAATTGAAATTAATAATACTTTATTTTTACATTTTATCTATCTGGTCACAGATTATATTTTAACAATTACGTAGAGTGTGTTCCGTTTTGTCTTCGTCAACTATCATTGTGACTCCATAGGAACATACAACATGAAGTAATTGTTATACAAGGTGTTTGACTGTTGAAAGAATGGATACTGAAAGCATACCGGGAGATCTGGGTTCGTTTTCCGATTGGAAAAGTCAATTCTCTGAACAGCGAAACTTCATATAACACTACTATTTTTTATTATGGAAGTGACATGACATCTCTTTTACAACACAAGTGATGTTGCATCAGTCCTTACAACAAAGCGAAAACGGACTTCCTTTGAAAGTCGTTTACCAGACGTCATAATATGATATAGTATACCTTTCCCTTCTATACCGACAGCGCACTGGCCCTCGCGTGGTGAATGGGCGCGCAGGGGCGCTCAGTAGGAACAACCTGACGTGGAGAATGGGCCATGAGCTACGACGATGTAGGGGGATTCAGGATATATGTACATACACTATTGAGCGCGTATTAGTACACCTAGCGGGACAGTACCGTGGCGTCCATGCAGTGACCGCGGCCGGGCAGCGACAATATTTGCGTAATATTCGAGTGGTGGAACTGCGCGGGATGGGTGCCGCGGGGGGGGGCGTGGCGGAAGAGAGAGGTGAGGCGAAGCAGGTCGCGGGAGCGCCCAAGCCTGTGCAGGACGGCGGAGGAAATTCAACGCAGAAACTCGCGTCCCCGAAACGCCAAGTATCTTGCAGAGCTCGTATTGTGGCAACGGAGTGCACGTGTTTGTTGACGCGCCTGGTCTTTATGCAACCCTTTGCTTGTTCGTGCTTCACAGCGTAGCTGGTTGCATTTCCCCTGACGACGCAATGAAATGATATTGATTGGGCCCGCTATTACAAAGAAAATAAAGATACGATGAAGGGATTCGGGAATTCCCTCATGGTAAACGTAGTATTATTGGCAATTACTTACGTCATGAAATAGTTGTTAACGTTTTCAATCATCATTGTGCGGAGCAATATGAGGTTTGTTTAGTAAATAACATGACATAATTTCGTGTGAAGAATGAATTTACAGCATTCAATTTTTTTTCTTCATTCATCTTTTATTCCAATAGTAAAGAACTGGTCACAGGACGTATATGGGGACCATTTTAATACATGAAGTGATCTTTCATGTTTATAGTTCTAGGGATATAAAAAAAAATCAATTTTAATTTCTGATTATTCCCTTTCTTCCTCAGGTCATCTAATATTATTTTTCGCATTTATTTCCTTTGTTCTATCGACCACGCCCATTTGATCAGCAGCAAGAAGATGGAATTATTCTACCGGTTGTGCCAAACATATGTTGAATGATAGAATAGTTTACTACACAGAGCAGTAAACTAGATAATGTACGAGAAATACGTCAGTAATTGAATAACAAGGAATAAACCATTTTCGTTTGTCTACATTCCTTTTGTCCTCATTATTTTATTTTTTGTTACTGAGGAAATTGTAGTTTTCTGTAAGTTAGCATAGCTGAGAATAACTATTTTATTGGAGAAATATGAAATATTTTATATTATACAGACATTAATTTATTTAAGTAGACATGAACAACGTCTGGTTCTATTGAAAACACTCCAGTATAATATATTTCCTTCAAATGAATTTTAAATTATAGAAAGTATAACGGATTTTCAAGAGGATTTTTTAATCACACTGAAAATAAAATGTCTGAAACATTGGTTATGTAAATGCACATGTTTCTAGACACACAGAAGTCATCATGTTAATGGGGATACATTAAAAGAACTGTTATGTGCTAAACAAAGAATGCATTAACCAAATTACATTTGTTCATCAAAAGTAGAATAACGCTTTGTTCATTTACTCAGTGTTGGTAATGTAGCAATTGTGATTTACGACGTATCTAGGTCAGTAAACTATAGAATGATAATAATAGTACACATCGAGAAAATTATAGTTTATTAAACAGTTCTTATGATCTCTAATATGCTACATGGGCACATCCAGAAATTTCAAAGCTGAGTACGCATAAATTTTGTATTTTATTTTCAATATAGATATTTACAAAATATAAATCATGCTATAATAACTCAATACTATTTGTTGTCTCTATTGAATGTGAATGGTTTGTAATTCTAATTTGTGATAGATATTTACGTAATTTTATTATAACAATTTCACAAGTAATTATATTGTGATAGACGTAAATCTCACAAACAACATATTCCTCTTGTGATGAAATGGCAAGTAGAAAACATAGTACTTTGATCTTCGCTATTAATATTGAAGTAGTGGCTTGCATCAGTTAATATGCTGTTGAATATTACCACACAATCGTTTACGAAATTTATCACCCACACTGTTCAAGAACAATAATGCTCTCGTGTGACACTGCAATAAATTAAATATTTTAACAAATAAGCTTTCACGAACATTGCAACAATATATTATTGAACAGATTGCCACAGAATAAATGTTTCAAACTCCTAGGGGGATCGAAAATGTTCAATTATTATCAACGAAAATAGAGTAGAATATTTCATGTAACGGAGTTACAGATGTGAACTACATCCCTGAATTTTATGTGGCAGGTGACACATTTACTGCGTCAGACGTAGTACTTCGGACATATTTCCTTTCCAGCAAAGCTTTTCGAATAACCAAGATATATTTTAAAATACTTAATGAAATTAATAATTAATTGTGTGAGTATATAATGAGATAGATATTTGCCGTAAAATTTAAGTAAAAATGCCACATGTAATTTCACACTTTTACCGACACGTACGATGTTTTAAGGGATTCGTTGTGTCACAAACTTCAGAAAAAGTTCTGAAAATAAATTTAATAGCTATTACTAAACTAACGGTATGTTTAAATTTGATTTTTCCTTCGTTTGCAACTCAAAGTAAAATCGTAGGCCAGAAGTGATACAGTAATCTTTAAGTGCAATATGTCAACAAGAAACTTAAGCTTCAAACTTGAGTTATATTTGTTACAGTTGATAATTGTTATAAAAAATAATCCCAGTATTTTTTTCTGAAGAATAAGTTTCCAAAATATCGGATTATTAAAATTATCTTTTAAATTCAGTTTGCCGTCTTTTTCTCAAGCGCGGTCGATATTTTGGTGCAATGTGCTGTTCACAATGACTAAGCTGCATTTTAAACCATTTCCTAAAACCTAATCGTAAGTTCGCGGTCATGTAACCTGGTAATGTGGCATGTAACATGGTTTTATGTGCAATTGTGTCTGGCTTGATCCTGTAAAAATGAGTTGAGATAACCATATATTCTATTTATTTACTTTAATATGATGACAGGTAATTAATTTACAGATCCGTTGCCTTTACGAATAAACAAGAACTTCCTTTTCTATGTGTTGCTAACAATTTTTATAATTAAAATGCGTTTGTTTCCTTGAAACTTTTACGAGTGTTATGACTGTTATTAAATTTTATGGCCAGGTGAATTATTAAATGAGATGTCTGTCAGCCGAAAAGTAAAATTAGGTATATGCTGAAAAAAGTGACTGAAACGCCGATATCATATTTTATTGTCTATGACATCTGTTCCTTTCCTTAAAATGTGTCTTTCTTTGGCGTCTTTTCTGCGATGTTATTTCGCAATCGTTTAATGCAACTTCATTGTTTGTTCCCTTTTTCTAGTATTGAGTATGTAATATACTTATTCTACTTATTCAATTTATCATTTTCCGTGTTCTCGCGGCAGTAATTGGCTTTCAAAGGACATGGCGAGGAATAATAGTTTCTTGCTGATTTGCTTTTTCAAATAGTTTTTATTACACGGAAACAAGTACTGTCTTCTATATTCTTGCTAAATACACTCGTCTACAAAACGAGTAAAAATGTACGTTGAGATGTTTTGTGGCGGTTAAGGAAACGTGCCCAGAATACACTTCTTTTCACAGTACGACACGCATATTTTTTAATTGTTTTTGGCGATAAATAACATATAAATAAAAATATATCAATATAAAGACATATTTGTGGTCTTACCATTTCTCAGTGTTATTTATCTCATTCTGAAATAGTGGCTAACCGAAAACCTCTAATGTGCATTGCTAAGACTTTCTCGCGGGAGAAATGCATGTAGTTTGACAGCCAAACTCCGAACCCCGACCTCTTAGACGCTGCGTTTATGGGCAAAAACTGCTTCCGTTGACGCACTCTGACCTCTGTGTTTGTGCATATTTTATGAAGCATGTGCATATTACCCTTGGGTGAATATTCTACCTTAATGTTAACATTACAGTGACAAATTGTAATGTTTTATTGGAAAGCTTATTGAACATTGCCAATAAAGAAGCAATTTTTATCAAAACCTATTTACATTGGTTTGAAAATGATGAAAATATAAACGCAAGGAAACTGTTAATAGAAGATAAAAGTTTGACTCACTTCTTCGAATACATGCTCATAGCGTTTTAATTCATTGTTTATTTTGGAAATTTCACCAACCGTTCACGGCGATACCTTGATTGACATCTTGTCCAGGTACGTGATGTCAGCCTTGGGAAGAATGGCTTGTCTCTTTCGGTAGCGCTTTTTGAACGAGTAACAAAACGGGTTGGAATACGTCAACGACATTTATCAATGTCCTGGATGACTGACGCATTTTATGTTTGATTCGTGAAACTCACCACTACCTCTCGCTGTCTTCTCTGTTAAATTAGTTTGTTTCAGGTTTATTCATCAGTTCACTAAAAGTTTTTCTGCAATAGTACTGATTATATATTGTGACGTACCTGGGAAGCGGTACTTTCACGACAAATAAATTATGCAAGGGACAGGTAC
>BOPP01000070.1:4824817-4864228 GCA_017312745.1 Gryllus bimaculatus | reverse complement strand
TATATATATATATATATATGAGAATGTGTGTCGCACATAAAGGCAAAACTACTCCACCGGTATCGCTAAAATGTCCCTACTGTATTATTAGTGGCAATAGTGATTAAAAAGCTGTTTGAATTAAATCGGACATGTGGGGGCGTTGTTGAAGATACTATATTCGTTTATAACGACTCAAGCGCCCCTGAACTCTACGCAACCCGCCGCACAGCCAAGGATTATACGTCTTCACTGCATACACGTATTCTGCTCCTGCGATTGTGAAATGTCGGCCGGGAATATTACTTGAATCTCTGACAAGTAAATCAAATTGCTCCAAGGCCGAGGGAAACGTTTTAACCAGAGGCAACACCCGCTATGTAGATTATACCCGTTCAAAAAATTACAACTCTAATTTGAAGTATCCTGACAGGGTCACAAGTTCTATGATTGTCATGGGCGCCTGAATATCTAGATATTCCTTTGGTTTAACAATAGAAATCGTGACAATCATGTCTAAACCAGGACATACAATACACCCACACATGCGAGAAAGTCTTTCACCCACTAGAAGTTTTGCTAAGCGTAGCATAAAACGTGATTAACAATCACGTGACCAGTATTGGGCAAAACATAATATACTGCAATAGCGAAGCATTTCTGGGTTCCCTAGTAAGATATAAAACACAATGTTTCAAAAGCTACTATATTTTCCTCATCAGGTGATTTGCAAATGGGATATACATTTTTCACATTACATCATATTAAATGTCATTAATGAGATTAATTACGGAATAATCATTTTATACTATGCGTCTAATTCTAACTCTTATAATGCCATCAACCGTTTTTCTAAATATATTATTGAATTATTTATGTATGAATGTGAAGAAATTATGTATGAGTATGAAACTTTGGATTTAAATAAATACATTAAAAACCGCGAGTATACAGCTAAAATACCAAAAATATACTTATTGAAAAATATTTTACGTTTGTTGTACTAGTTGCAAGCGTGTACATAAACTACGCCTTAATATTTCTTTCCATGAATCCTATCCTTTATATTAAGTCTTACTATTAAGTGTTCCTGTTTTCCGGGACATAACGAATTTAGAAAATTATAATTCCAATGCACATATATCGAATAAATGAAATCGACACCTATCGACTTAAAACCAAATACCGATATTTTAAATCTGTTAATCAACAGTAACTTCCTTTCCTCTCATTCTGAATGTAGTACACCGGAAGACTGAATCGTGCAATCTCGCCAAGCGCATCGAAGTGTTTCGGCCCAGCCTCTCATTAGAGTGTTTCGGGGCTCGAATGTACTGCGCAACCTGATCGCTCGCCCAGCTCGCCGCGGTCACCGCATCTCCGGCCGCAGCCGCCACAGTTGCCGCAGCGGTGGATGCTCTAGGACACACGCAACCCGTCGCGAGGCATGTGCGCGAGAAGCGGGGGGAGGGGGGGGAGCGCACGTACGCGGATGGGAGGGTGGGGAGTGAGGCAGGGAGCGTGAGTGGGCGGCACGTGCGCCGCCCTCGGGCTATGCCGACGCCCGCAAACACATCCCTGGCTAGCGGCATTCGCTGCTCAAATTTGTAACGCGGTGGGAACTCGGGCGGTGTTTGCAGCGGCGCGCGTCCCCACTTCGCCCCGGGAGGGCGTCTCGCGAGGTCGCTAACGCCGCCGCAGCCAGCTCTTTACGGCCAGCGGACACGGCTAGGAACGCAGGAGGTCTGTATTCTCGAGCGCAGAAACAAACTGAGTGCATGTCGCGGCCGGGATGACTGACAAGTGGCAGCGCGCTGGAAATTTCTAGCAAAGAGGTTGCGGGCTCGACCCTCGCTTGGACGTGCGTGTTTGCCCTTGGACTCTGGCATCCACGACATGGACACACATCTTTCTACCTAGGAATGAAGGAAGTCATAATATATAAGTGTAGAAACAGAGTATATGAAGCGGCCGGATTTGGCTGAGAAGTGGCAGCTCGGTACCAATCTCTAGTAGAAAAGCTGCGGGTTGGAATCCCATTTCGTCATCAATGTTAGGGCTTGTGTTCTGGCATGAAAGACACTCTCACTCACCTTTCTGCCAAAGAATAAAGGAGGTCAATATAGTCCAGCGCAGAAACAAACTGAATACATGACGCGACCGGGAGGGCTGAGAACTGGCAGCGCGAAAGCAATATATAGGAGAGGCCCCGGGATCGAATCTCGTTTGGACATGGATGTTTACCGTTATGTTCCGGCACGGTGGACACGCCCAAACACTTTCTACCTAGTCGACGAAGTCAATATATTAAAGAGCGCCATTATTAAGTGTGACTCACTGCTGGAAGAGTAGGGCAGGAGCCACCCTGTTACCAGAAGAACTCTTCTCCAGGCCACATCTAACAATACTTCAAGTGCAACCGTGATTCCACTACCACCATCCAAGTCGATAGAGGATCTGCTGGTTAAGCCGCTGAATGTATATACCCGCACGCCTTTTCAGATATTGGAATGGGAGATCATAGTACTATTGTGTTTGGCATAGGACGACGAACTGTCCACAGATGGTGTGGAGAACAATGAAATTAACCACCTAAGCAGTGATTCTATTTAGAACCATAAGGAGTTCAACTGTCAGTCCAGGCTTTATGTATTCTGCCTGTGGTAAGGAACTAAGGAGCATGATGTGCCGAGTCTCCTTTTCTGTGCGTAATTTATCAAAAGATTTAGGCCAATGCATAATACATTTTACATTACTATACATAACACATTGATTCGTGAATCATTGTATACGAGTGAAGGTGGGCTCAATCAATAGTGAGTTTTCAATTTTTTATTTTTATTTTATTTAATTTTATAGTATTGTTCTCTTTCATTTTATTTTGTAGGTTTATACTGTATTTTTTATATATTTTTATTTATTTGCAACTTAATGTTTATTTACTTTTGTTTGCAATGATTTGCTTAATGTTCTAATATTATAAATTCGCTAGTTACATCTCCTTTAGCGGAAAGTACGCTGGTATATTTGTTTTACGTTAGCTCCATAGAAAAGTCGAATTTGAACCCTGTCTTTAGGAGAATATATCTCCCTTCAAGAAGTCAGCCGCATAGTTTGGATTTCCGTAGTTTCTCCGATTAAGTCTGAGGTTAATTTCATGTCAATCAATGAGGTTAAGTACCCTAATAAAAGGGATACCGACTGCGAACAATTTTGCTTCCTGATCCTTGTCCCCTCCACACACACACACACACACACACACAAAATACCACACATATCGGAAGACCAGTTGGAAACTAAAACCCTGGAAGCCGATGAGATATTTGGGACTGGATCTCACGTTCCAGTTTTGGAGGAGCACTGCCACATCATGGTATGTACTGTGCAGTACACGTACGGCACTAACTAGCGTAGTAGTTGACTTGGCAAGAAACCATTATGCAATGAAAGCAATGTAGTGGAAAGTGAGTTCTCAAGTCCGCCATTTATTCACTCAGAAGATTATGGTTTTCTTCCCACAAAATACCAGGAATAATGTAAGATATAGAATTACAAGTGATAATATTAAATTAGTGTATAAAACAATGAAGTCCCATTAGATTAGGAAAGCACGTTCATAAACACAATTTTACCTAGGATAGTGTGTTTTAAATGAAATCGGAAAACTAAATACAAGTATTTGAATTGATTAATGTTTGTCCGAAAACAGTAAAAAATGTAGATGACGTATTTAGAAGAAGTATAATCCGCGCACATATTATTCATTTTTACGTCAAGAAAGTATATTTTGTTAATAAGATAATTTTGTATGAATTGTAACTACACAAAAGTAAAGAAATCTACCGAAGAAATGTAATACTGAAGTAGAATGTAAATAGTGGACACTTATTCATTAACAGGAATGTTGAATCCTGAAAGAAATATTTCTCAGTGAGCGAACCATTTAAGAAGAAATCAAACATCATTGATGAATGTAGCTGTAACTGTTGTGTAGAATGTAAAAAAGGCAGACGCAACAAGAAAAAGAACATACAAATGAAAATAATAGAAACCAGCTAAATTACAATGCGCACAAAAGCGTTCAATGTGTTTAGTCTGAGAAATGTCCTGACCTATTAAAAGGATAAAATAGCTTGATACGTCCTAGTTAAGGCGGTTGGAGCAATATCGAGGCCAAATCCATGCCAATCGTTTTGAACGCTGTTCATTTTGATACACGCTGCGGACTCTGTGTCCTATTTCCCGATCTCTCCCGGATAATGAAGTCTCTTAATTTTTACAATACGCTGTCGGAAATACCTTTTGTGGTAAGTTCCGTTCTAATAAAGGATGATTCAAAATTGCTTTTCGACCTCTCAAAGCCACCTTCGGCCCGATATCACTAATCGTATGTGATTTCCTGGTCTTTGCAATATTGTTGGTTCTCCAACGAAGAAAAATGAGATACCCCACAGTAAGATCATTTTTGATACACACACTCACAGACCGCTAGTTCTAAGCCCGAAGCAAATCCTGGCTATACCAAAGCGATTACCCTGGGATAAATTGTGAAAGTGACGCGCGTAGCGTCAACTGCGTGAGAGTCACCTTTCGTAATTCCCTTTTTCTACCATTGTATATTTTTCCTATTAGAGCACATTGCAACTCTTTGCATAATAACAGGCATTATGATGCAGTTTCATTATAGTACAGGAGTTTGACCAAATTGAAAGAAATGTACTTTTGAGAGGTAATCAATAATTTAATATTCGTTGGAATGTGTATATTGCTGTGCCGAGACAACTCCTAGGGTGGTGACCGTAAATTGCGTAATACCATCCCCTGCTTCCAAAACTTTGGAGGAAATCAGAAGACTGAATCCCTCAATGGTGACTGTATCAATTATTAACATGAGAAGAAATACTAATATGAATTGAACTTTAACGACATTTCTTTAATAAATTGAATCCTAACTCGACTCTTGCACTCGCCTTAACTGCTCGTTTGAATTCAGACTGTGCTTATGCTAAACCATGGCCACCCGAGAGACAAAGGTGACAGACTACTAGATGGCGTTTATACAGTTGTAGCTCCCACGTAACCATTTAATGTAAAAGTTAAAGTTACAATAGCTATAGAATAGTCGTAGACAAAGTACTACATGAAACCCTATGCAATGCGTATTAGTACTGTAATACTTAATTCACTCATCTCTCAAAGACACTTCATGCAATGAAGTTTTAGGTACTCGCTTCCTCCTCGGTCGTATCCTATTATCACTTCATACTTGTGTAGCATCATTACATCATCGTAGCATAATATACTATTTCATTATCGTGTGCTTAGAGTATCAATATCTGCGAAAAATAATGGGCGGCGACAAAATTTCAGCCTGTTAAAGTTCGCAATGCATTTTATCACACGACAGTGTTTCATTAGCATCCACATCTGCATTGCGAATATAATCTTTAATAGAAAATTTCAAATCGACGACAGGGTTCACATTTTTTTACCACAGAAACGTAACAACCAAAGATGAAAAATCTCCATCTACCTGATTCGAATTTTGAATTACCGCAAATACTGACCTCAAACATGCTACAGAAATCGGAAGAAATACGTTGTTTATTTGTATATTTTGTATCTGCTTCTGAATTATTCAGTCTATTTCTACGAACATTATCAGGGCAAAAAAATCGAAGAAAACATTTATACACGAACAATTATACGAAATTAAAATAGTAACTTAGTGCAGAGTTTAGTTTCCTTCTGGTCTGAAATTTTAATGCTGTTAATGTGCGGTTTATTAGAGGAATGGTGACCTAACAAACACAATTAATTTGGCGCTTAATATTTGATGCAATGAGAAATAGTATTCTCTAAACGACATTTTATTTTTCAACATTAGATTACGTAGTGTAGTATCTTTCAATATTCTTGGATGTGCCATAATATTTGACATGTCATTAATCTTTTTAATTTTCTCAAGAACTGCTTAAAGATTCTGTTGACGAATAAAGTTCTCTTACACTTGAAGTCGTTTCTCCTGCTTCAAGGTAGTTGAGACTGACGTTTCACAGGCAGGGTGTATCGGCGGTGCTGGCATTAGGCTCCTCTACCATAAAAACACCGTAAAAAGGCCGAATGCAGTAGTCAAATAGAGCTTTTACCCTGCATCGTATATCTCAGTGCTGTTGTCACGTCGCAAAAGCGTGACTTGATTTTTAAGCGAACGGAAAGATGCAAAAAATCCTTGAATAGGGGATGCGAGCACCAGAGAGTTTTCATTCCACACTTGTTTCACACAGTGCACAGACTAACATTCATTTACGACACCACAAAACATTCAGATTCCTTTAGTCACGGAAAAAGCTCTATTCCAAATTACGCATCTCTTACTTTTATCAATAATACATCGCGTTCCTTGTATGGGATCATACAAGGTTCAGATTGTGAACTTTGCAAAGTAATGCGTCTAAGGCTTGACGATTTATCTATCCTTAATCATTAATCTTCACTTTATTTAGTCATTCCTCTTTTTTCAGGTATGGGGAACTATTTTATATTTACATTGCTGCCATTGTGTCTGCTTTTACTCAACCAAATCCTTTTTACTGATTATCACAATTTTACGTTACTTTTTCCTATTCTGTACATTTTGCATCAATGAACCTATCAGAATATCTATAACAATAATTTCCCTTGCGTACAGAAATGAAAAAAAAATTATGCAGCCCCTCAACATGTGAAAATTGTGTATGGTTTCGTTAGATTTCCAAAAGAACGAGAGAAAAATACAAAAACAGTGAAAAAGTTTCGATTTTGACTGAAAAAAATGCAAATATTTCGTATTGTTATTCCGCTTATAACCATATTCGTGTACGGACTGAATTCTCACACACAGTGAGTCACTGTTTACTTACACGTGATACAGCGGACGTCACGTGACAACAAGGCTGAAAAGAGGAGCGAGCTCGGCATTAAATACACGCTAATCACATGTAGGGTTACGGAACAATAACTTTTTGACATTCTTGGAATGTAAGAACTGTCATTCTATGTATAAACTACAAAAAGGTATTGCAATATTGGTTAAGACTGACTTTGTTAAAATATTTATTGTGTTTGAGTAGTACGCGTCTCACTTTTTGGAAAACTATTTTGTGGGAGAATTCTCCAGCATTTTTGCTCCTGCATAACACTAGACGATATTACTAATTTCCAGTGCACGCAGAAACTGAAAGAAAACTATGCAGCTCCCATCTCTTGAGAGGTGTCTATGATTTCATTTGTAGTAACTCGAGCAAAACGATAACAATCAAACAATTCCGTTTCGTCCGAAAAATGCAAATATTTGATTGTAATAGGTTTTTCCATACTAAGCGTACCGACTGAATTCTAATGCCGAGTGCCTTCCTGCTTACTTCTGAACTGACGTCACGCAACAGCCATGCTCCAGGAAAGATGCTCTTAAATATTTTCAATATTTTCGTCATCCGTTATGAAACACCAACTTTTTGAAATTCTTGTGTAAAGAACTGCTTTACTATGTATACGTATGTACTATGTCCTTTTATTAAAATATTTAATTTATTGCATTGTTATACAACATAATTTTACTTATTGTTCTTGAGCAGTGTGTTTGCTATTTTTCGAAATAACTACAACAAAAAAAACAACAAAAACTAGTGGTGCTAAAGAATGGCACAGACTTTCCCCTATACGTTTTCTATTTCCTTTGGTCTCGGCTCCCTATTCGAACTTGCCACATACTGTTACCAACCATCTATCACTGTTTAAAGTACATTTTTTTAAAAAAAATCTTAATTTTTCCGTTTTCTAATAGTAGAACGAAAATATTATTATAAGTGTATTAAAGAACAGTAAAACCCCGATCAAAATTGCATTCTTTGACATTTTTGGAGCCATTTTTAAGAATCTGGCGTTTAAACGCTTCTGTAAAATCTAAATTTTATTCTTTTTTTACAGAAAATTTTGATTTTTCGAAAAACTTCATTGGAAGTCATTTGATGCACTTTCACTCACAAATAAAATAGTGTTTACAAATTGTTGGAAATGTGCATATTAACAATATGAGAGGTTAAAAAAATTACATTTGTGTAAGTTTTGAAAACAAAAAAATAATTTAAAATGAACTTTACGTCATATTAAACCGTGTAAATAGCACTATCCGCTCGAAAAGTTTGAAGATAAATTTGGTGCGGTTTTTGAGGAAGTGACGTTTGAGCGTTTCTGAAAATGCGGAATTTCGAGCTAATTTTCACAGAGGTTGAATTTTCGAAAAAAAATATATGACATTATTTAAAGCAGAAAATCCGGTTTTTGTTATTGTTTAAAATTGCGCATATTGTACGTAATATGAACACCGAACATATGATCACACAATATGTGACAACTTAATAAATTAATAAAATATACATGATCTTTATGAAAGAATTCACTCTGAAACACAAATTTTATTTTAAGGGAAAACCTCTATCTTCACTGTTGCTTTTGGAAGACGCTCGAATAATGTCAAAAGTTAAATTCTTGAAAATTTAGAGTAAACCATAAAAATCGGACTTTCACCGCCGTTATATGTGTATTTCACTTAATTTTTACAAGAAATTTAAAGAAAAAAATTGGATCCGTTTTTTGAAAAATTTGAAAATGTTCGTGAGGCTTTTAGAACCCAAAATTTTGAAGAAAGATTTTCAACATCGGAACGCCTCGAGTCGCGTCAGTTCGTCCGGGAAATATCCATTTCGGAAAACTTCCTATGTATGGTTTAGGAGCTAGTAGTGTTCATAGGCGGATGGGTAGACAGACGGACGAATGGACGGACGTTTAAAAAAAACAACAAATTTTTCGGCATCAGGGGATCCCAAAGCGTGTATTTCTGTTGAAATCTCGATATCTATTTTCCTCACCAATACATCATTTTCCCTGTATTACGTACAATTACTACGTATATACGTATGTAGACTGTAAAGTATAAACATATTGTGTTATTTTCATCAGATTTTGGGTTCTTATATAATACATTTGTTTACTATTTATTTAAAGGGTGAAAGTACATCTTGTAATGTGTTGATTACACACTATTTTATAGGAAAAACAAGGAATATTGCTTGTCATTTACGGTATTAAATTGAATGTAATGGGTTGCGTGGTATAATAATAATAATAATAATAATAATAATAATAATAATAATAATAATAATAATAATAATAATCTCTTTTGTATGTCAGTATGATGGGGATATAAATTACATTTGGCACATGGCAACAAGAAAAAAACTGTAGAATATTATAGAAGGTAAGGCAACACTGTATGTGCGGTTTTCATTGATAGCATGTTCTCGTTGCTTTGTTAAAACCGATATTTTGAAAAGTTTAATTATCTTCGTTTAAAATATTTGTGGTACAATTATGGTAATAATCAATGTTGATTATTGAATATATAACCATGCTTTCAATCATATTATTTTAATACGATTATTGAGGTTGATAACCACTAAATGGGTGTGGTGAAAATAAAACGGATAATATTAATGTTTAATAGGAAGTATCTCCAACACATCGGTCAGCATTCTGTTTCCATGATATACTTTTTAACACCTAGATTAATATGGATTAGAAATATATTCAAAAGTGACAGTATGTTTCACATAAATTAAATTTGTGAAGTACTCGAATTCAATTTTTTTGTGATAGAGAGTATGACGCATTTCTAAGTAGTTAGAAATGTAACGAGGAGAAAGGTTGCTAATTTCTTGACCAACATTATCTGTTATAAAGCAATGTCATGTCATATTGTCATAATAATCGAACAAGTGCGATTCTCTGGCACGATTCGATGAGTCTTTTAGAATGACAGAACGTAATAAGACAGTAAGACGAGTCCTCAAAATCGCGACACTTGGCGAGTGGCTACATACTGGTTTCGAGATAAAAAACAAACAAACGTGTGTGTATGGAAGATAACAAGTTGGCAAGAGGTGTGCGGTAAATTATTGATTATTTTTCAGGAAGAAAACACAGCTGGGTTCACAAATATTTTATTCAAAATACTACCCGATAGTTTGGAATGATCTGCAAGTACGGCATTGGAGTAACAATACAACGCCAGTCAACGATAGATCAACTTAATCGACCGAATGCTTACTAAACGGGTTGCAACAAATTAGTCGTACATCAGTGCACTTGTTATGTATAATCAGTAGTATCAGATGTTCTATATCCAGTGAATTGTTGCTGAGTATTTGGCACTCATTGAAACTCAAACTTTGGTTACGTTATAGTCAAAGTCGGTGTGAGGAAACAAGTTAAAATTGATAACTTTTAAATACATTTAAAAAATAATTAGAAGACTTTTGAAGGTGTGGAAGGGTAGGGAGAGGCCCGAGAGAGGCAGGAGATAACGGCAGGTAGACAAGACAAAGTCAGAAAGAGAGAGAGAAAGAGAGAGAGAAAGAGAGAAAGAGAGAGAGAAAGAGAAAGAGAGAAAGAGAAAGAGAGAGAAAGAGAAAGAGAAAGAGAGAAAGAGAAAGAGAGAAAGAGAAAGAGAGAAAGAGAAAGAGAGAAAGAGAGAGAGAAATGAAATAGTTCGGATAATTAAACGAGATAGGGAAGAGAACGTAAGGAAAGGAGGTCGGCTGTACGATTCCAGTCAACGAAACGTGACGGGAGAGAGCAAATCGTTGGAGGGCAGCGTGCAAAATTGACAGCGAGTGACAGAGGCTGACGAAAGCAGAAAGCGACGTCGGTGCGAGGGACGGCGAAGTCACGGTGACCGGTGTCAGCCCTCGGGGAGGGATCCGGAAGGCAGACAGGCAGGAGGCTGGTCGGAGAGGTCGCAGTGGGCACCTCACAGTGGATTCACATTAATAAAAATTGAAAAAAAACTTTTATTTCTTTATTTTACGTCAAAAATGGTTAAAAACTGTAACCTACTATTGGGAGAAGTCAAAAATGTGTTTGATTTTTTAATAATATTTCTTTACAATCTGAACCTAACGAACGTCAAAAACAATCTTAGTAAAATGTTCTGGTTGGAAAAGGTTATTTTAATAGAGTTTTCAAAAGTATAAATCAGTTTTGGGGCGTTTCGAAATTTGAATAGAATTTATCGAACTGCAATCAAGTAGAATCCTTATATAACTTAGACTTTTTTTTAAAATGTGGCACACAGCAAATGTGCATTAATTTTAAAATATTGTATTAAAAACTATATTAATAAATTATTTCCTTATCCCCCTTTTCAATTTATGAAATGACGTTATAATGAAATACAGTAAGAAAACCAGAGGAAACATTTAAATAAAAAAAGAAAATTATGTTATTTTTAAAACTTGTAAATTACATCCCTTCATTTGATTAAATTATGCTTTGTTATGTATTGTTCGTTATCATCTCTACTTCTTATAACCTATATTTAGTATTTAATTTATAATTATAAAATCTTGATAAAATGCACGAATATTATGTTCAGATGATATCAAGCTCTGTTATAGATTTTTATATTCTGTGTCTATGAGTTAATGTGAATTTTGCTGTTGTGAATTTGCAGTTCTGAATTTTTCAGTTGTCAACGATAGGCGAAATCAAAGGGTACATATTAGAAATAGATATGGCTCAAAGTGTAACGGTTAATGGCCACAGCTTTTCACTGTTACCCAAATTTCGCTTATATATTTAATTCCATGGCCAAAAAGTAGTTGATGGAAGGTTCCCTTGGAATCATCTTTTTACCTTCCCTTTCATTTTATGGCTGATTTATCACTCGTTCTATCATAAATCAGCATCATTTCGTTGAAATTTGAAGAATATTTAACAAACTTTAGCAACTATTTACATTGACGTTCTATAAATAAACATTTAGGCAATTTATACAGGGACTATCCAATTAGTAGTGTGACATATGGCCACCTAGATCATTTAATATGTCATTGCAATTATTTTAGGGAATATTACAAAGATCGTAAGAAATACTCAGACGAAAGAGCATCTTTAACGTTTTATCAAAAAGTAAATCAAAATTCATTACGGAGGTGCCAAGAATACAATTGACCGGATAGACGCCGTTATCAGTGTCTTATGTAAGGTAACTTATTGAACGAGGTGAAAGTAGCGCGCATCTCAACACAGTCATCGAGTGAGCTCTTCTCCAAGAGACCGACGCTTCGACTCGCCGAGTGAGGCTTCGAATCACCAGGCGACGTTTCCACTCACCAGATGACGCATAGACCCCCCAGGCGATGCTCAGACTCTTCGGGAAAGGCTTCGACTCACCTGGTGGCGCTTTTTGTCGCAGGGGGACACTTCAATTCGGAGCTTCCAATTGACTATTCGACTCTTCGAGTGACTATTCCTGGCGACTATTCGACTCTTCGGGTGACATTTTGACTCACTGGGCGACATATTCACTCACTGGGGTACGTTTCTCCCCACTGGTTCGACTCACGTTGACTTGTGGGGCGACGCTTTGACTCAGCGAGCGACACTTCCACTTATCTGGTGACGCTCCGACTCACCGGGTGACGCTCCGACTCACCGGGTGACGCTCCGACTCACCGGGTGACGCTTCAACTTCCGGACGGCGCTTGGACTTTCTAGACGACTCTTCAGCATTGCTAGTACCGCTATCACCGCCAGTGGTATAGTAGTGACCAGGGTTTCGTTTCAGATGACATGTCATCTTTTCATTGGTGCATTGTAGGCGTATCTAACTTGTAAATGAATGTTCATCACGACATATATGTGATAGAAATATTTATTTATTGAGCCATTTTTGGTAATTTTTTGCCATTTTTCAATTTGGGGGTCATTTTTGCCATTTTTATGTATTTTGTTTTCCTTTTCGTGTTTTTTCTTAGTGAATGTTTCATGAATTTACAATGACGCACAAAAAAAAGTTTATATTGTATCATCAGTTTATGAGGAAATTCACTACAGCAGTGGACTCTGTTTTTCGATCTCTGAAAATTACAAGGATTTTCGGTAACTTCCTCGACCTTTCAAAACTGACGGTTGGAAGATCGGAGCAGAGATTACACTGAGGAGAGAGAACAGAGAGGCACCGGCCACATCTTACGCATAGTAGTATCTGCCGAGTCGCAATGGGAAAAGTGGCCGATCCACCCGAGTCAAAAGGGTTCTGATTATGATAGCATGGCGCCTTGGCACCATCGTATGTCTGTACGATTCTTGTCTAACTGGGCGATTGGTGCAACTGTTTTAAGTTTGTGTCAAAAGATAGGGGGGGAAACGAAACGTCATGTACTCCTGGGTCGACAAAGGCCCATTGATTCAGAAGGGCAGAGGAAGCTTTGCCCATAGTTATGGGTGACCGCAGAGTCACAATTAAAACCATCGTCACACAGACGTCACATAGTGGTATACAGGAAGCTTCACGGCACACATCCTCAAACACCGCTGCTGTAGAGGTTGAAGTTCGATACCCACTCGCATCAATAAGTGGCCATAACGTAACAGCGCGTGTCATCTACTTAGATAATTAGAACCCAATAATTGAACAAAAGATTTAAAGATAACGGTTAGACAAATAACATGAGTAAGGTTTGAAAAATATGGTTCTATTTTAAAAAAGTCTTTGGAATATTAATATTTTTAATCTTACAACTATAAGCAAGTTTTTAAAAACAAAATCACAGTAATTGAACTTGTTTTATTTTATTAATGTGAATAATTTGAAATGCAAAAAATTGGCGAATTTGTAACTTATTAGGTGTTTTGTACTTTTATATAAGCGAAGTTAATACCATTAATAGATATTTTCGTAATCAATGGCATCTTGATCTTCTTTATACCGATCAGCCGTCGGTACATATTTGGATATGGACCCCCAATCAACCATCTAGGGGTCGATAACGACCCGTTGGGGGGGGGGGAGGGGGCTTCTTAGAAACAATGGTGTTTCCGCCGAGCATCTCAGACGTGCTGTAAATTAATAGAATAAGGAACAACCTGAACAATCCCCCGTTTTGTTCACCCTGCAGCCCACGTGCGTGGAGGTCGCGCGAGCGGTGGAACGGCCTCGTCGCGCGGGCGGAGGACCAGCCGAGCCGCGCGCGAGCGGAGCCGAGTCGCTCCGCGTGCCGTGCCCAGGGAAGCACGGCGAGAGAGGTGTCTCTGCTGCGGCTGTCACGTCGGAGGGAAGAGACGGAAGTGGGGCGTGCAGAGCGGGGTGCGGCGTGGGGGGGCGGGGGCGGGGGGCGGGGGGGGCCGGAAAACAAGGCATGCAGCGCGGGGCTGGAGCGGGGGCGGCAGCGGGCGGGGTGAGCGCGGCCGGAGGGACGGGAAGTTGGGAAAAGGGCGGGGCGGGAATGAACACCGTCCTGCCGCACCGCCAGCGCCAACCCCTGAGGCCTGTGAGCGTCGGTCTCCGCTTCCTCTCCTCTTCGCTCCTGCTGCCCCTCCGCACCGTCGCGGCCAGCGGCGACGCCGGCACCGCTCGGTCTTCTCCGTAATTGGTCACGAGACGCGCGCTCCGATCTCTCTCCTCGACTTCCGAAAGTCGCCTGGAGCGATGGCCCCGATAGAAAAGGTCGCGGCGACTGTCTAACGGGGACGCGACCAGCGCTGCCTCGGATGAGAACGGAGAATGGCGGAAGGTGGGGGCGCCGGAGAGGACTCGTGCAAGGAGATCGGTATCTACCTGATCGGAGGCCCATCGAGCGATGCCATTTCCACAGCTCGGCTGTCGCGTAAGATAGAATTCAATAGCAAGGGTCGATGATAGAGACAAGGGGGAGAGGGATCTGGAAAGGTCAAGTTGGAAGGAATAGAACACAGCTTGACGCATTTCCAACAATTTTTGAAGAAAGTGTTTACGTGTCTCTCTGATGCTTGTGCGTAGACGACGAAGATAAGGAAGGTCTAATTTATTTTTGTGGAGAGGCCTTTGAGGAAATCACGTCTGAGATTCGTTTTTTTTTATTGGAGAAAATCTTGCCAAACCATACAGACACTCAGTCGCACGACACGATCGCAGTGAACTTTCATTTACGAAACTGCCGTTTTCGTAACAATGACCATGTTACAGATGACCAAATATTTTCGCCCTATTGCAAAATATGTAATATTACAGAGGTTACAAACGAAAATATTCACAGGCATAGTGTCGGAACTACCCATTTTAAGAAAAGCATATTATTTAATTTTGAGTTTTGTATGATTAACAACAAGAATTAATAATATTACCCATTTTCAAGAACTGTGAAGTTATTCCAATTTTGTAATCTGTTTTACACCACGACCAAAGTTATAAATGTATTGGAAGAATGAATTAAAAGCGTCTC
The DNA here is from genome assembly GCA_017312745.1 of Gryllus bimaculatus. NCBI lineage: Eukaryota > Metazoa > Arthropoda > Insecta > Orthoptera > Gryllidae > Gryllus > Gryllus bimaculatus. The sequence goes on along the minus strand of BOPP01000070.1, from coordinate 4,848,947 downwards.
GTACAGTGCAAAAAACTCGAATGTCGCATTACAGAGATAGCTTGCCAATTCAATGATGTAATAAGTACATTGCGTACTCGACATTGTATCGTAAAGATTTATCAAGAATATTCTGGGTTTTCATATTATTAAAAATAATGTTAAGTAAAAAATATGTGTCAAAAACGTTTTTTTTATAGAACGTAATAAGTAATAAAATATTTAAATTTGACTGATACGCTGAAAAATGTGCAGCAATTGGAATGCCTTACGCCGGTACAATCAGAAAGTTTTTGCGTTTGGCTATTCTGTTTCTCAGTTTCACTGTGAGAAAGATTGTAATTGTTTTTTTGCGTTTGTTTCGAAAGTCTGCGTACGTCTTTCTATGTTTGTTTTCGTTTGTTGTAAAATAAAATACTTGTCAAATATATACTGGACGTACTTTTAATATTATTAATAAGTTTATATTGGCACGAGAGGCTGCAATGATTGACAGTAGACTGCAGGTGTTTTACCTGTGGTATTAGCCGTCTCCTCCCAGCTCACTTTTTGATGATAGCGATTCGAAGGACCAATCATACCTGTGGGGCTCGTAGATAAGCCTTTTTTCTGTAATTGGTTACATGCAGGAGAATTGCTGCTGTTTTGGAAAAAATATGTAGCCATATGTTTGAATGATTGCAAAAATGACATATAATTAGAAAGTTTAGTTGGTATTACGTAAGATTTAATTAAATGAAATCATGCCATTGGGAATTTAGTTAAATGATGTATTAAAATGCCGTGGATATATCAATATGGTAATGAACCAGCAGTAAAATTTCTATTAATAGGAACAGAGCAAAATGGCATTGAATATAACATCAAGGTTTATGATGCTGAAAATAGACCAATGAGATACAATGTACATCTCTGGGGATCATATGCGTGGACTCGTGACTACCAGCATAGGCGTGTGGGGTTGCGACCCCCCTCGTACGGAACAGGCGCCAGCGAGACGGCAGATGACACGGCCACGGCTAGTATTGTATTCATATACATTGATATACATGTTGAAAATTTCACAGAACCAGGTTTAAAATAAGCATAATCAGTTGATGACAGAATGAAGTTCCGTGATTGATATCACAATTCAGAAAATAAGTATAATTACCATCATATGCGGAGCAGGCATGGCATTGCACTAATTACACGAATGGTTTGTAGATAAGTGTTGTTGATGGCATGGCGACAGTTCGCACATAGGAAATACATCGCGAATGGAACGAGTTCACTGTTAATAACTTGACACAAATAGTTCGCAGAACGTTAATGTGAATTTCACTTACGTACTGTACCGGTGAACCGACAATTCGCTGGTAATTAACAGAAAATGTGCAGAGTGCCGTTAGCGCGTCTGTCTTGTGTGAGTGCTGGAGAGCGAGTGGCTTTGCGGCGTGGCGCAGAGATGACATGATCGCCCGTTGGCGCCGCGTTTTCTTTTATGCCAGTGGGATCGACGTTTTTAGAATTTGAAGCGGTTGGAAATAAAGTAACTTTGATTTATAATTAAAATATATGACCGTACAAAAATTCAAATTTTAGGAATTAATTTATGTATTGTGTGATTAAAACAATAAGTAAATTAAGTGGTGCACCTTTTCTCGGAAAGATATCTAAGCAGCACGTGCCGACGCCTGTGGGCCGATGAACACATGTGCGCAGCAAGCGGGTTCTTGATAATCGTAGGCGTTGTAATCTCAAGCCGTTGCAGCCGTCGCGGCAACGAATGGCTGCGAAATATCTGGATGAACGTGTTGCGAAAGTATGTGGATGAACATCGATATTCACATCTGAATTGCAATGAAATTGTACTAAACACGCAATTATGTTTGAGATATGAATAAGGATTTGATGAAAAATGCATATAAAACGTATACAAATAAACAGCTTGCTTATTCTAGCATATAATATTTATATTGAATTACTATATGTATAATATATCGTCAAATTATTACATTATATTATATTCTTGTAACATTATTTCTTGAAAATGTATATTAGGCACAGGAATGTTTCTTATGATGACTTCTTACTTCATGAAAAATGAAGTATAATATCATTCTACTCAAAGTGTGAAGCTACAAAAGAAATACATTGTAAAGTTGTTTGTAAAATAAAATAATTGGAAATTAGTAAATTACTTGTTATTGTTTCCCAACTCATTACATGATTATTAAATATAAATACGTATATTGTAAAGAAATCCATGAGTGTATTATTTACAACTTTGCCTATTTCACTATCTGTTCGTTACGAACTGTAGCGCCTACTGCCAGATTAAATTATTATGATTCAATTAATACGAGTATAATTAAATGAAATTATCTTTAACATTATTGGGAAAATTATATCTAATATCAGCTATCACGCCAGATGTTTAGTTTGTTTTGTTGTACTATGTGTAAAAAGGAGAAGCTTAGCTAAGACTTTATTGGAAACATTTGATTAAGCAGTGTTGATTGGATCAACGCGACTAGTGCACACTTCTTCCTAGTCCGGTGCGTGTAGCAACATGATCTGAATTTTTATTTATTGTTTTTATAGTTCAATTTCTTCAGTAATTTGATTACATGCGAATTCTTGGATAGGAGACAGAAATTGTATCACAGAATTGTGAATACCAAGAATTCTCCCATACTCGCAAAAATGGAGAAAGAAAACATCGAAATTATTTACTATGTTTCAAAGATTTTTTTTTCAAATCTGCATTGCGTTATTAAATCTGCATTGCGAGAATTAAAATTTCGCCGAAGATTTGTTTTTAATCATCCCTCTATATATTCTCCCTCTAATCGTCACTCTATATTTTCGTCCTTTTTTCCTTCTCTCTATTTCCGATTGTGCGTCAACCCATGTTCGGACTCTGCAAAAGAATGTTGGTCAACCTTTTATATCATGGAGATAGATTATCAATTCATCATGGAGCCGTGAGGTTGTGAGTGGGGTCAGAATAGGGATAGAAGAACCGGCGCGATTCGTGCATCAGTGTTGAAGGTATCGCTCCCGCATCATCCTCGTCTCAAATGGAGAACACTGCGGAAACTAATCATGAGACTCCATCTCTAAAATCCATACACTGGATTTGTTCATTCCACTAGCTCATCCATATTTAGTTGGTGTCAATAATGCGCCGTCGACGTGATTTTAACTTAGAATCTCCTATGAAACGTGGTCGCGACAACATACTTCCTAATGTACCCAGTCTCAAGCAGAATGTACAATTTGAAATGTGGTTGCTAAGGCATATGCCTTCCACCGCTGGGCCTCGAATTTAGTTCCAGACCAATCCATCTGTAATTTGGGCTGGATAAAGTGGAAATTTACTAAGTATACCACGGGTTCTCCCGTTCTGCCTGCATCTCTTTTCACTAATGGTCCATCTGCATTGAAGCGATCATTACTATCAACTCATTTGTTTATTACTTAGGAATCCTAAACATACAATCAAATAAATAAACATATTAATAAGTAAAAATAAATAAATAAATAAATAAATAAATATTAAATAAATAAATAAATAAATAATAAATAAATTTAAAAAATAAATATAAATAAATAATAAATAAATAAATAAATAAATAAATAAATTAAATATAATAAATAAATAAATAAATAAATTAAATAAATAAATAAATATAAATAAATAAATAAATAAATAATAATAAATAATAAATAAATAAATAAATAAAAATAAATAAATAAATAAATAAATAAATAAATAATAAATAAATAATAATAAATAAATAAATAAATAAAATAAATAATAAATAAATAAATAAATAAATAAAAATAAATAAATAAATATAAATAAATAAATATAAATAAATAAATATTAAATAAATAAATAAAATAATATATAAATAAATAAATATTAAATAACAATAAATATATAAATAAATAAATATAAATAAATAAATATTAAAAAAATAAATATTAAATAAATAAATATTAGATAAATAAATAAATAAGTAAACAAATATTAAATAAATAAAAGTCTGACCAAGAATTCGTTATGTCCCTGTCAATTACATATTTACAAAATTTCAATATTTTGGAAGAATTTTTTAAAAATATATTTCAAACAAAGTACTGCTTGCATGTGCCTTGAGAATTCAACTGAAGTAACCTTGTGAATAAGTATAGTAAAGCAACGAAAACTGCGCACTCATGAATAGTAATGCAGTATTTTTAATCCTCAGAGGCGCCAACAAATAGGCCACAAAGCTATGGAAAAACACTGCAAACATTCAAATCAAACGAGAGGCACGTGCGTTTTTCGCTGTAAAAAATATCAAAAGAAATTCGTTTTGCTTTTATTTTTGTGGTTCCACTTTCCACGAAAAAATGTTTCTTTGATCTCGTTCATGAAAAAAACCTTGTTTAATAACAAGCAGTCCTCGGAGGCCAAATGTGAAGTTGGTGCAAGAGTACAAGAGTTGGTACAATATTAGCAGAAGCCTGTCTATATCTAAGAATATAATATGATAGTTCGTTTGACGTCTTCTCCCGGTTACGAGATGGCTTGCCCTCGGCTTTTACTTGCAGCACAATTACTAAACAACAATAGAGGTTATCACAAGAATTTTGTATTTGGCGGTTAGGATAGATCTTGAGTCATGACAAAATACCCATTTAAAAAAAGTTCTAACACAATTTACGTAAAAAGTAATTAAGAAAGTACCAAAAATATTGCAAATATGCAACTCTACAGATTGTCTCCGAACGAATGTTACAAACTTCTACGGTGAAGGGGGAACAAAAATTATTGCCAATGAACATATGGTTGGAAATCTTATCTGTTGCTTGAAATGCTAATATGAATTTTCAAATTTGAAAATTGCGACTCCCCGCATCACAATTTCACCATTAACAACTTTAGGATTTTTTGCTTTCATGCCATATACTCGTAGTTGATGTGGTCACTAATATAAGTTTTATATCATTTAAAACATAATGTTCCTTCTCTGTAATAGTAGTCATAGAATATTTAGAAAGTACAATTTTTCGTGGATTATCACTTATATCAAATTTATATTTGTCAAATAAATGTTTTACAAAATTAAGTTAATCAGATTGTCGCAAGTTTCCTAGCTTACCATGCATTCATTTATGGGAGAACGAGGGACAAAAGGAGCCCAATGTCAAAAAATTAGACGGCATGAAATATTCGATACCAACAATGGCAAAATATGACATACGACATATTTATGGTCGGTCGCGAATAATATTTTTAAACCTTCAGGATTCATACTCTAAATGATAATTGAGTAGATAATTGAGAAGAATTGACTTCAACAAACATTAATAAATTGCGTCCTACTATAGCTAACAAGACTAGACCCACGATTTCGAAAACATTTTAAGAAAAATAGTCTGGAAAAATTTAGTTGGCGTTGTGAATATGGAATAGAAAAAAATCTTACTAATGACCGTCATACTTGTACTAAACACAATTATTTTACCGGAGTGACACCCCTGTATGGAAGAAAAGCACAAGTATTTCCGATGAGGGTCATTCGGGTGAACAAAAGTTCGTTAGGGATTCAGCCCATGGTTCTTACCGTTCTCAATCTTCCGCGTCTCCCCTGGTCTGCGCACCTTTCGTTTCTTTCCTTTCCTTTCATTTTTCGGCCATATTTTCCTTATACGATGCATTTCTTCGTCGCACACCCGGTTCTTTTTCGTGTTCTCGCGTCCTTGTCTGTAAGAACCGCACTCCCTTGTGGAACTTCCGGACCTCCTCCATCGATCAGAACGATCCCAGAGCAGAAGCTGCTGTAAAAGTTTCATTTTGGAGCAAACGGGAAAAGTTCAGAATGTGGCAATCGCGCGCCAGGGAGAGGTGATCTCGCGTTGGAACACAGTGGGTCATTGAGACAATGTAGAGGGACAAATTGTAAAACGAGATAAAATGAACTTTTGAAAAAAAATTGAAACAGTGTTGAGCAGTAGATCTTATACAAAGCTAATTTGAAAATTAAAGGGATATTTTTGAGAAAAAGGGTCTCAAATTTAACACAGCTTTAGATCTAACTTTTACTCTATGTCATTTTATGTAAACAGCTGTAATAGTTGGTCATATGATGCTAGAAATTTTAAATGTTTGTTGGTAAATTTGAAAGTATTTTAAAAATAATGTCATTCAATTAAGTAATTGTTAGAATGTCATATTATACTATAAAGTAGTTAGATTTCGTACTTCCCAGTACATACAAAATTGTTGAGGGAAAACTATATGCAGTTTAATCACGAATCTAACGGCAGAAACCCGTTTTATTTAATTTTAAAATATGTGGAGCTGTAGGTAACAAGGCAGAATTGTAGAGATCATATTCTAACTGCATGGATCACTCCAATGACAAAACCGTCAAAAATATTGTACTACTAACATGGTAAGAATAACACTTGCATCTGACGTGACACTACGCATACGAGCTTCTGCTGAAAATAAATCATTTCACGTCAAATGTTTATGAAATCGACAACGCAAATCTCTCCTTGTGCTTCCATTAGTTTGATCAACTGAAACTAGGGAGTTAAAAATAGTTGAGAGTTAGTTAAATAAATAAAATATGATTGAGACAATGCAGCGATATGTTTTGACATATGTTTTGATTTTCATAAAAGATACTCGTCAGTTACTACGCTTACAAAAAATTATATTTCAACTTAAAAGTTTAAGAAATGTTATTACAATATATCTACTGTTTTGGTAGGTCGGAGCTAAAGTCATGCAATGTCATGTAATAATTGTGAGTTTAATATTGGATAGTACTAAATTAAAAGAGACGTTCGAGCGCAAATAATTGTATCTGCCATTTCACGTTTCCTCTAAAAATACAATGTGATACCACTATTTACACGAAACAGCTGCTAATATCAAAATGTGGTAGCGAATTTTCATTGCAATCAATTTTCATTGATGTGGCTGTATCATGTAGCAATACTAGAACGCTAACTTGCTCTTTTTCATGCACAATCTATCGTAAGTGCTGTAATTTAACAAAGATCAATGACTTTCAGTGTTTTCCTGGCATTTAATAATATTGTTGTTAGAAGTTGTAATTAAAATAGGTCGTTCAAATTGTTAGTAAAGACTTCCTCGGTGCTCCTTGGACAAAACCCCATTTTGATCGTGGTTTCCGTCCAGTTTTTCAGTAATTCTGTGGAAAAATGCTGAGGTTATTCGTTGGGACAGTTAACTTAGTTTCACTAGCTATTCACAATAAAAACTTTAACATAAGTATGAGAACATAAATCAGAAAAGGTCGCTCAGGGCATCAACAGATGTCACTGCAGTGCCTTTGACCGGGATGATCTAGAGTTCGAGTTCGATGGGTGACAGGAATTTCGACACTGGTAAGAGAGCTAGGTCGAGTTCAGCAGCTGTCTGAAGGAGAATTCTAGCAGCCGGCTAATTTTATCAGCCGTTTTCAGTGGTTTCTCCAATTAACACTAGGTGAATGCCGGAGCAGAACCATAATAAACGGGCCGGGTACGCGCGCGATAGTTTTCTTCCTCTTCCTCTATCTATACTCAGCCTCACGTGAACGTACACTAACATGCACTACACTATCACATTTGTCGGGAGACCAGTTAGGCGCCGGATCTCGCCAACCAACTGCAAAAGATCACCCCCACATCACGCGATGAAAACCTGCACTAAATTTACGGGAATAATGATCTTAGCAATTTATGCGTACGGAAACACTAATTAATCAATCAATGAGAACATAATGTTTTTTAAACATAATGACGCATAAACATGTACTCTTAACAAAACTATGTTTATGTTGAATTTACATGCTTTTAACTTTCAATCTCAATATTATGTTTCATCAATTCACAATGATCACGAACGTAAACGTAATATTGATACTTACCAAATCTATATAATAAATAATTTCAATATCATGCATATTCAGTTCAAAAATTGTATATTCTCTCGAACGACATTAGGGAAAATTGATGCGACGATACTAGAAATAATTATTTTCTATACTTTGAACGCGATGAATGTTTCTGTGCGCAGTTTCATGAGAAATGATGGTAAGGATTATGAATAACAGTTTTGCCCTTAGAACCTACACAAGTTTCTGTGTAACGAAAGTTCTAGATGTTTTTTGGAGCTTCCTTCCGCACAGTGTAAAATGTCGCCTATTTCAGTTAATTTGAACGTGAAAGCTTGGTGCTTCCTAACATTTATGGTAACGGCTTATGTTTATGTTCACTTTTACGTTTTCGTTCACTCTGAATGGTTTAGTCGCATGACATAGCACTAAGCTTTTGTACCTACATTACGTTTGCGTTTACGATTCATTATAAATAATCCTTTATTACCCTAAAAGGAATTTGTGAGTTAACGGAGTTTAAATTTATTTTGTGACATTATCATCGTTGTATTTATGATTATACACATTTCTTTAATATCATGAAGAGGGATTTGAAAGTAGTAGACATCTTTTGCCATCAAATGTAGCATTATTGGAGGTTTGCGAATTCTTCAATTATTTACAGTTTTACTCTAAATATATTTTGTTAAATGTCGCATCTCACGTTTGGCATGATTTGTGACCTTAGTCTTTTGATAATCATACTATGCATTTAGAACGGATTGTCATTTTATATTTAGTTTTTCTTTATTATTGAAAACCATAAAGACGTGATTATATGCTTTCTTTCAAGAAAATAACATAGATTGAAACGTTCTTCCGCTATTCTTTTCTCTTCTAGATCCGTCAAGTGTTCGTTACAAGTATTAAAGGACGCTGGGATAATGGTTTTCGTAATCTGAAGGAAGGCTTTTAAAACATAATTAATCCTGAAGCATACATCATAATACTTTACGCCTTCATCTTTTTTATACTCGTATGACCGCTAGTGACGCAGCCCTTCTGAACAGATTCACTGCAGAAGAAAACATATGTGAAATACATGAAGTATTTGTTCCAAGTCCACGTATCGTACGCATATACGATACCTTGCAGAAATCCTCTTAATGTTATCATTACAAATCGGGCTTGCGTCCTCCGATTTTCAGATTTTGTGGACATCTACTAAGGACAAAACATTTGATGAGTGTTACAAAACAATTTAATCTTTATATTAGGCATATACTGTCATTATTATAAGGTATGTGAAGCAAATATGGCCAATGAAGGTAATATGGCCAAGTAGCGGCTATGTTGTAATCTAAAAATGTTTACTAAAGATAGTACTAGCATGCTGCGTGGAAGAGCGTACGAAGTACGTTAGCCCCCTACCAGGCTCTTTGACACTCGCATTCGCACTCTGAAGTTTCTATTGTCAAGAACCTGCTGAAGGCGCTCTATCCTTATAACTTCTTTCCAGATAATTTTATCATTAGTTAGACTTGAAGGAAGTTTTAGTATTTTAACAGTATACAACAACCAAATATCGCGTATAATGAGCAATCTAATAAGATTAATGCCGTTAAATTTGCTCAATATTTTACCCACGTGGGAGAGGTTTTATAACATATTGTTTTTACTGTCAATATGGCCAAGGGTGATTAACTATTAAAGACAAAGAAACTTCCATTTGTCCTGAATGTGAAACTGTTTCAACTATTTTTATTTTTTATTTTTGTAAGTTTTCAAGCAATTACTGATATTTTCAACTTTGTATAATAAGTCTCATTGTAGAAAATTTGTTGTGAATAACTCTTCAATCCTTGTGTTACTAAAATCATGTCAGATCGTACTATTGTAAAATTATGTAAGAGAGTAATTCGTATTATATATCAGTATAGCTAGCCCTGAGTCCGTAGTTATGCTACAAGAAACCAGTCTCGCAATGCCATAAAACCTGCATGTAGATATATTGCCTCCATGTTAAAATCTATTGTAAGACAACAAAAATATGTTCTTGAATAACTTTTTTGTGATATAGCTATTTCAAGTTGAAGCAAAAGTGTTTAATTTTATTATGATGTTCATTTGGCTAAATGTTGAAATATATAACCAGAAAAATTTGAGGCGCTTAATACGACCATATTACCTTCCATACTTTAATAGTGTATTGTCAAGATTTCTGAGGATTATCAAATATTTTATACATGAGAATCCTCATATCGGGACAGTGAATGTGTTACAATTCCGTTCATGGGTTTTGTCCGTCTCGTTGTCAAGTGTGCCCCATCGAGAGAGAGAAAGCAAGAGATGCTCGTGGCGGGGGCGTGGGCTGCGCGAACGGGGGTGGGGACGTCTTCAGGACGGAGGGACTCGCCATGCGAGTGGTGATCGACTGGGAGGGGCGGTGGCGGTGGCGGTGGTGGGGGCAGGGCCATTGCGCAGCGGCGGAGGAGCGAGGTAATGGGCCGGTTGCAATTCGATTTGGCGCGGAGGTGGTCCGCGGCGATCGGCCGGCTCTGCGGGACGCCCCGGAATGTGGCGGCGAATGGTCGGTGGTCGTAGGGGTGGCCATGGAGCACTGACGGCGGCGGCGGCGGCGGAGTAGATTGGAAAATAGGGGATGGGGGGGGGAGCTGTTATGCAAGAAGTGAAATGTGCGGAGGTAATAGTAGTTTAAGAGTTTTATTAGTTTGATCACTGCAAACATTCCCCACATGAGCTAGATGATAAGATCCGGCGTCAAACTACCAGCGGCTAGTGGGTGTTTCCTCAACCAGGTATCGCCCACCAGTGACACACCGCCCCAGCCGGGACAAGCTGCAAACTCTTGACCGGACTTCCTGCATGTGTGGTAGTGTAGTGAAGCTTAGAGTACGTGTAAGTGTAAGTAAGCGGTGAAGATAAGACAAGGAAGAGGAAGGGAAGATTGGGTGCGGTTCATGGCCCGTTTTGTTAGGGTACAGCTCCAGCATTCGCCTGGTATTGATGGGAGCCACCACGTAAAACTACCGATCAGAGCATGCGGCCACTAGAATTCTCTTCTAGTCAGTAACTGATTAGATTACTACTTAAGAAACTTAGAATATGACCCACGTGACACTTGAAAATCTGAGATTAAGGGCCTAGGACGCATCATGTTCGAGCTATGCACAACAAACGCGGGTTGCGGGTTGCATGTGCTCTTTCCCTAAATTATAATCTGCGAACTATTATTTCTTTACTTTATCGCCATTACCTACGAACTAAAAAGAGAATATTGTAATCCTTTGGCAGAAATTGGCGAATTTTCGATAAAACAATACGTATCCTTGAACGATCTGAACGAATACGAGGACCTGCGAGTTTCTAACAGATATTGTAGTTTTGGTATACTTTACACTAAACCTTAATCTTCTAAAAACTTTTTCAAAAGGGGCTCCAAATGTTTTGATAATTTTTTTCAGGATAGAGTAAAGGCCCTTAAAAATGACGAATGGCCATTGGGGTCTCTGAATTTTCCAAAATTGCAAAAATTAGGAACATTGCCAGAAAGTATGTGTTGGTGTAGCAACACTACTTATTCTTCCATTGGTGTGACAGAATCTAAGCTGTGAGATATACCAAAGAAGAGTACCCTATACACACATCGAGTTTCTTCGAGGGGGATCAAATTGTAACATGCGAGTCAATGTTAAGCAAAGGTGGATTTGTAATCGTCAATCGGTTTATCGATGACGATATGTAAATTAAGATGTACTTTGTATTTTGAATAAATGGTATCTAAAAAGTATTTGTTTGTAGTGATTATTATCTTGGACTAATAGTCACAGCAAGCCATTAGTATTATCTATCCCGTGTTTTGTTATTTCGCCGTGCGTATAGTAGGTTCTTGTTCTAGAACTATTTGCCTGTCCAGCGGCGTTCTAGGCACTGGTGCCATCGTTTCGGCCACTATTCTGCGACCTTCCTCAGGGCCAAGTTCGTCCAATGATATCATGGTATTGCCCGGAGGATCTTACAATCGTTAAGCGTGCGCGAACTTCTCAACTTTTAATAGGGAGATTAGATTATTTAAGGCCATAATTAATACATTTTGCCAAATTTTGTCTGGATGTATATTGAGTGTTTGGAAAATCATTAAGAACATTTGTAAAATAAATTTATTGTGTAGTTTGTAATGGATATATGCCTTGTATAAACTGCTAGAGTCACAAAATTTTGATATTGTTGTTAGTGTGTGAATTTATTTTCTTTCTCTTGAGGATGAATTTGAAATGGTTTGAAATCCAGCAAGCCTGAGTTTTGTTAATTTTTTGATTGGTAAGATTATTCTCAGGTATTCTCTTTGATGTATTCAATGGTATTGTTAGTATCTTTGATGTATTCAGTTTATGCATGCAGCAGTTATATTAACGTTGTCTGCCTTGGTAAAAATATCAGTCTTTGTTATTTTAAGAAAGTTTTGGGTGGTATTCCAAATATAATCTAGTTTATTCTTCAAAATGCGAGATTATAATAGGTTGATGATAAAACCAGCTACAACAGTCCACAATTGATTGCGAAACCTTGTATCTCGCTCCTTAACCAACATCGTACCCTATCATTTCAGATGCAAATTGTTTGTATGCATTTTAAATGCATCCATCTTTTATGTAGCATTTTTCGAATGTACGAATGAATTTGAAGTGATCTGTTTTTTTGTTTTAAAGAGCTATAAAAATACAAATCTTTCTATGATACGTCATCAAGTATTAATCTTCTGCATTTATTCATATATCTGATGCTGGTGTATTTATTTAGTCAGAGCGAATGAAACTTTCGTTCTTGTTCGGGACTGTGATACCTCAAACGATAGATTCGTGTATTTTGCACATCACATAAAAGTTTATTTTTAAAACTGTGCTTACATATTCACAGCCACAGACCTAACGCTTTATTTACCTCTTCTTATTTTTCCTTTACTCACAAACTAGCGCGCAAGCAAGTCCAAATGAAAATATGTTTAAGATATCAAAAAAGTGTACTTACCAATGTAGTCGAGATCGGGCTGTGCCATTTTAGGAAGGCGGCTGGTCCACGGCTGACATGCTACAGGCTCTAGTCCATCTATATCATTGACGCGCTCTGTAATCAGGAAAGTGTCACTTATTAATTACAAGTCACAATATCATCTTTACAACGTAACAACAGTTAGGCAATAAACGCATTATAATCAATCCCTGCGTCAGAGCAGAAACAACAGAATTCAGATGTTAGATCCAATATACACTAGGCCTTTTCTGAAAGTAATCTTCGTTCAAAAGCAGATAGTAAGAATAATTGAGTGATACTAATGTGTATACAATTACAAACATTTATTTTCAATAATTTGAAAGTCTAAGAACATTATTTTTACACACTGTGTCTTTTATTTTGGATTAAAAATATATTTGACGTAAATGTTGATAGCTAACCTATAGTGTCAGTTCCATTTGCCAATGGAATTTCATTTCAGAGTTTACAAACTTCGCCTTGTCTCTGCATAATGATTCATATCTCTGCTTCTGTTCAGATATCCAACAAACGTTCTCAGTGGTAATTTCACGGTAAATTAACGCAGTATATTTGCGAACAAAAGGCGAGAACGAGAGGGGCGTGATGTGGCTATGAACGAGCGCTATAATAACAAAGTCATGGAGGGGAGGCATGAAGGGGAGGACTAGTGCCAGGCTTGTGACCATTCAGGGGACTTCAAAGCGGAGCCTCGCGCTTTTGGTCTCCTGCCTTTGCATGGTATCGCGACACCAAGGGCTGGAGCGGAGCAGGACGGGCGCTGAACGTGCCTAACGTGGCGTTTGGTCGAGTCCACAATTCTGAGGAGCTTCAAGAGAAGTGAAGGGCAAGTTTCTGAAAGTCAAGCGGTTAATGCCTGTTCATAATGCTACGGCATTTGAACAATACTCAGTAATTAGACCGTGTTCAGAGAAGTCAGAGCTAAAATTAGTAATTAGGTTTTCATTGTTATAATTCTATATCTTTGAGTTTTACTCTGGCGTTTACTGAGTGAAAGACCAATTCTGGCCTGTTTCAGCCAACGCAGATATTATGATTTAACTTTGCGCGAACAATTTTCAATGTCTCTAGAATTTCGGAACTTTCGGGTATACAAACTATAATGTTTAGATTAAAGTCCGATTTTTCCCCAATATTTCTGTTCAATAGTCATTTTCACGATTGTGAGTTTCTAGATTTCTTTATATTATATTTCAAGTGGAATATATTTAGATATTTCACGTTCTGGTTTCCTAATATAGCGATTAGTCAGGTGAGTGATGCAGATGAGTTTTATTAAAATCATTTTAGAAAAAGATGTCAGGTTTATTGGAGGGAATGCCGTAGAATATTCTGTAGAATTAATTTTCTATTTTGCGTAAAGATGTATGAAATTAACAAAATATGAACATTGCAAAACTACAATATTGATATAAGATTTTTCCGTAATGAAAGCTGTTCTAATACATTAAATATTTAAATCAGGTATGTATATTTTTTGACAAAGCAAGTAGTTTTATACATTTTTCTCAAAAACTGCTCCTCAAAGGACAGTAAAAAAGGCATAAGCTTCATTTTCGTAGAACTCTATACATTTTTTTAAAGGATCAAATGTTTCAAATAATCCGAAAATGTATTCGTTGTTGTATCATCACTAGTTTCTATGTAAAATTTGTTTGCAGTAGGTGCAGTTCGAGTTTTCTATGTCGACCTTAAAATTCCAATTTGCAATTCGTGTACGCGGAAGTTTCGTCCTTCTTGGGGCAGAGCAGTGTGTAAGGGTTTCGGACACAAAATTTACAGATGATGGAGTGAAAACAATATTATTTTTGGTACGGCCATAACGGAGACATCTTTGACACTGAAAATATGTTATTATGTTTTTTGTGCTTTTCGGTGCTTTTCATGTTGTTTTATTAAATATTTTTCTGGTACTTTACATAACTGACTTGAGATATTCAGTACATATGTCTACAATAATTTGAAAAATAAGAGATAAGATGTCACCACTGGGGATCCTCAATCGTAAATTAGGGTGGGGCGCTTAACAGTTTTCGCTGATTTGTGGATATATGGGATTTAAGTGGCTTATGATGTGAAGCAGATATAAAAGGAGTTAAAGGCAACGCAATTTATCTTTGAGGAAGGTAAGAGCGATGCAGTTTTGACGAAGTTTAGGTAGAGAGAAACTATGCTAGAAAAAGAGCTTATGAAGCTTGTTAAATAATCTTTTGGAAACGCTGGCGATGTGCTGGGTGACAGGAGAGAATATTAGGTCTCTGTGAATTTGTACATATCAAGTGTACCATGGAACATCTAAAGCTGTGCAGAGTACTTTATTTTGTAGGTTAATGGATAACTTTCTATTATTAAAAAAATAGATTTGGTGTAGGGGGAATCGGTTAAGTTTAGACCCAAACAGATATGGGCCTTCCACGGTAGACGAGTGTGTCCAGTAGAACTCCAATCCATTTGAGGGGAGTAGGTAATAGGTTGAGTGGGGTGGCGTGTGGGATGCGTTATAGTGTGAAGGTTCTGGTAATGCACTTTTAAGGGTTTAGGTTACGTTGCCAATTTGATCACCAAACTTAAAAAATTTGTTTAAATCTTCATTAATGGAAATACAGACGACATGGTGAGAATGGCTTAACGTGAATAAAAGTGTCATCCGCGTAGAGGGTCGTTTCAATTGATGAGGGGCGGTTCGTGGCCAGGTCGTTAGAGAACTGTTTCAGCATTTGCCTGGTGATGATGGAGAAACCACGTAAAACTAGCAATATGAACGACCGCTAGTATTTTCTTACACGCAGCTGCTGAACTCGATCTAGTCCAGTTAGTGCCGGAAATCCTGTCACAGTCGGGACTCAAACCGTAGGACCTGCCTGACAGGTATTGCAGGGACATCATTTAATGCCCGGAACGACCTAACCCGGTGGCTAGAGAAGGAAGTATGGATATCCTTGGTGTGTATTTTATCTAAAATTAACCAAGTAATCCCAGGTTAATTAATGAGTAATTAAAATACGTATTTAAAGAATATGAATTACTGTAGCGATATACACATTATTCAAAATTTAGTTTTAACCAACCTTGTTTTTTCTGGGTAAAGTAAATACTTTATATTAATATACAATCACCATATTAATTAATACATTTTATATTTAGTCACAAGTATATAGAAAAGTGGATGCACTTTAATAGCTGGTTCACAATTGATTTTGACACTTTTGACTAATTTTAATGAGTCTTGTTCTGTGGTTAATTTTGTTAACGTTCATTACGAGAAACGGAAGTACAAACGTATAAACAAAAGTAGAATTCTTCAACGAATCGAAATGATCCAGCTGTTAAACTGTTAAACAAGTAGCAGGATTTGGATATACACATTGGGCAATTGCGCGTATCCTTTATCATAGCATTTGCTGATACCGACGCCATATTGGCAATTTGAAGTGAGCTATGCGCATATAAAAATTGCTGGCGCGATTGACGTTTTAAAAAAAAATATAATGTTAATTTTTATTGTCAGAATTGACGCAACGCGTCTCGGTCCCCCAAAAGCGTTGAGCACTTTGCACTTGGAAGTAATCCTGCATTAATAATTGCACTATTTATAGGAGTAATCCTCCATTAAAATTATCTGTTATTTAATGACACGTCTCATCGCTGTCAGTTGTCAAGAGGACCGCCAGGTAGCGTCTCCGCGTACGCGCCTCCTACTACGCGCTCCTGCGTCACCACCCAGCAGCCAGAATTGCGAAGGAATTAGAACAGGGGTGGAGTTTATAACGATTCACAGGGGTGGACTAGTCCTTGTGAAGCAGATAAACCCGTTTTGTCGGAACAAATTTCACATGCGTCTCCGCTGACGTTTCCGCCGAGCGTGAGCTGCGTAGTGCGTTTGTTTTCCCAAGAAGGGAATAATGCAGCAGAAATTCACTGGAAAATTAGCCGAGTGCTCGATGTAAACTTTCAGACAATGGTAAGGGAATGCTGGTTTCAGAAGACGTCTTCAGTCATAGAAACGTCGGCCCTCACAGTGCTGCGATAACCTAAAAAATCTGTGGCAGATGGAACGTGCTTCATCATCCGGCGTTTAGCCTAGTCATAGGGGCGAGTGATTTTCATCTCTTCGTCGAATTCACAGATTGATTAAGTGGCCAATGTTTTCAGACCAATGAGAAGCTTCAAAGCGTCCACATATATAAGATAAATGTCCGAACTTTTACGGCGAATATGTAGAAACTAATAATGTTTGTACTCACATATTGGTAATAAATTCAGTTTTGTCTTTACTTTGATGTATTTTTATAGCGAATCGGAGGTTGAAAAAATCGGCCCTTTATAGAACCAAACCAGGAAACAGTTAACTAATAACGTAGAATTTTCGGACCTGTGCCGATGCCTTCCTTTGAAGTTTCCACGAAGGTGGCGTTTCTGTTCCTCGTTATTTTCCTTTCTCTCTCCGGACTTGTGAGCTCGTGACTCGCTCGTTCACGAGTTGCCGGCAAGCGCTCGCGCGTATAGTGCGAAGTTTGTCCAAGCCTGGTTTAGTACAATGAGCGTATGCGTCAAATATTAACCCATTCGAATGTTGCTACGCACATCAAGATTTTACCTACTTTGGACTGTGCGGAAGAAGAAAAGTTGTTGCCGAACAATGCACCGTGCAAACGGCAACCGCAAAATTAGTAACCCAGCTCTATAATTGTTTTAAATGAAAAGTATTCACTTCACAGGGCAAGCAAACATCGTTTATCCTCTTTAAGGTCGCCTGCTTCGTAAGTAACTTCGTAAGTTTAATCACGCTAGCAGGCCGTAGGTTGAGAGAAGAAAAAATCGCTTGTTTGTGGCACAAAAGGGAAAGAGTGGAAAAAGAGAAAAAGACAAGGTAGACGAGAAAGAGAAAGACAATTGTAATGAGAGGCAAGTAGAGACTGAAATAAAACGGGATAGAACGGAGTTGTTGAGAACTGTTTAAACCGTAGAAAAGAAAATGAGATAGGAAGTTCGAAATCGAGAGAACTAACTGGGAAGTGAGGATGCAAATGTGGAACAAGGTACCTGACATACGAAGTATTAAAGTTATCAACTGAGAAACATTCTACATGTAGAGAATTTGACAAGGAAGTGAACGTAATGGACGTCATCGGAGGAGTAGAAATAAAAGAATAAAGGGTTAGAAAGCGAGATAACAGAAAAATAACGGAGCAAGAAGGAGACAAGAGGTTAGAAAAAGAGAAAAAATTAAAGAATTAAAGAAAAAAATTAGATGAAGAACAAAAGGCAAGAAAGAAAATGATAAAACATTTGAAGGTACGAAAGGAGAAGAAAGAGACAATTGAATACAGATATAAATAAATGCAAGGGCAGGGAAATGAAGGCATGACGGGAAGCGCAAGCAGAAGGCTATACTGGGTTACATAACAATTGCAACTTAGAAGATAGACAATATATGCGAGAGGTGGTAAAACATTGTATGAAAGAAGCGAGGGAGGAATATGAGGGGTAGATGGAAGGAGTTGGTGGCGGGGAATGAGAGTGCGGGCGCTACGCCGGCCAGTCGACTGCCCTGTGCTCGAAATAAGCTGAGGTTAGCCTTATTGCACTTTATGAAGTCTCATATCCTTACACAAAACCAGGTAATGTTGAGGTTTTTATGTGTGTTTGGCGTACACAAACTCTCGTAATTGCTTTAAAAGTGGGACAGTATATCGTCCAAAGAAGATCCTTCCCTCGCACCATGTTTTACTTTTTCATAAAGACCACCGGACTCCAACGTACGAAGCACTTTTGAATCGAGCGCATCAATTAACGGAGGAATAAAGAATACGTTCAAAGGAATTCTGGAATACTTTTTTAATTACGAAACCCTTTAGACTTTACAGGAGAACACGAAACAATTACGAATCCTCGAGTTTTAAAGGACGTGCCGCAATTTCTAATTTGCAAAGTATCGGTAGCTTCTTCTTTCGTCAAGAGTGGTGGAATCTTTTCTTGATGTATTGTCATTTTAAAATACTGTGATTAATAACTTTGATATTATCGTTAGTTACATTATTAGAATGCACCTATAAGATATCTTTGCTGTGTAGTATATTTCTTATTAACTTGTTTTTGTTTAGTAATGACTTCCATTCACTTGCGTTCATTTTATTTGTTTTATCCTTCCGTAAATTTATATGTTGATAGTTGTAATTACAGAAAAGAATATGAAAACAAAGAAATCAGGACTCACCTTCTGTCGTTCAACATTTCATCTGCTGAACAGGATACATTTTGGGAAAGGTCTAATATAATTACCTGCATGTCCTTACGTCTCAAAAGAAAGATTTCTATCTCTTTACATTTTTAAAAGAAAGATGGAATTCTAAACTTCTTCCCCATATATTTCGTTGACTCTTACATTTTTTCTCTATAGCAGAAATACTTAAAGAATCGTCTCTAAGGAAATAATATAATTTTGTACAAGACTGGTAATAATGAAGGTCACCATTATTTGTGTATATCTTTTTTCTTTATTATCGTCCGTGTGACATTGGTTTATATATATAGTAGTATATAGTTTACAGATTTAAACTATACGATATACCAAGAAATTTCATGAATCCATTCAAATACATCTTTGTTGACAGCCCGTTACAGGATAAATGCTTATTGTACAAGATCAATGCTACAAAATGTGTTTATGCTCTTGAGTTAAATTGTTCCTGGGATCTCATGTCAAAATTCAGTCGTTCTCCATTAATAAAGACATGAAGTATTCTTCGTTCACGACTGTAGGTCATGACGTACTGTCCGGTAGTCCAGTTGCTTACGAGGAACTAAAATTTCGAAACTCCAAATGAGCTGAAGAGACATTTACGATTTCAAGAGAAAGACCATAAACGCAGAAATATTCCTCAAAGCCTCATTACAACTTCAAAGAATTTCGAAAATGCTGCGCTTCACATCAAAAGCCGTTCTCATTTCTGCTCAAGTACCCAATCCAAGAAGAAGGCCGTTCAGAAGGGAGGTGACAGCATCGTTACCGAACTTTAACTTTGCAGAACTCAATTTGTTTCTCGTAAAGTTCATCTTTAAGGTTTCATGAATATGTGACACATTTTGGAGATAATATGAAGTTACGGTAGGAGATAGGAAGCATTACACAAGCGCATTAAGTGCAGGTAATAGGATGTTCTCTAAATCAAAAACTAAATTCGTGTTGCCGAGGTGTTGATAGGAAGGAGGTAAACGGATTTCCTTGCGGAACACCGCTGTTGGATTCGGGCTGAGGCGGGTGCGTTTATACACAGTGGTCGAATTAAAAATCCGAGAGGAGATCGTGAGAATAAACTTTGATAATCAGAGTATGCTTGTTCCTTCTGAACCATTGTGATGTTTTGAAATTGTAAACCATTTTGTTGTCCTTGCCGATATTACTTAGTTAAATAGATACTTAAATTGTAATTCTATTATTACTTTGGTTTTCATTTGGAAGTCATGTTACACAATGAACTGGACATTGTCATTGGTTTTGCTTTCTAAAAGCTGAATTCACAAGCTACATACTTGGATTCGTATTCCTCGGCCAACATTCTGATTCCTGCACTTGTGCAGAAACAGAAATTACACACAAAAATCGAGAAAAATATCAAAAACACTTGACAATTTGCATCAGGAGTGAGCGCAGATTTCACGGTCAAACAATGGCGTCCGTCTAACAGAAGAATACCAACGGAGTTTAACAATGAAGTTATATATCCAATTATATTAAAGAACTTTTTCTACTTACTTACGGTCCCTTTTCAACTACTAAGGTCATATAGCGACCACTGTAAGGAACTTTCAGGGTAACGATAACGTTATACGAACACACACAAACAGCTATGACCCGGGCGGGATTCGAAACTGTGACCCTTCAGGCACGAGGCAGCTGTGGCTCTTCAGCCTTAGCGACTTCGACTACCCAGCCCGGCATTAAAGAACTTTCTTATTAATTTGTAGTTCAATATAATCATCATTACACTAATTTATGTTATAAGTTGATAAGAATGGAGCCTCAAAAAAATCCCTTTTCTATGCGAGAAACGGGATAGAATAAAAAGTAATCAATCTTCTCGGACATTCACACACAGACCCCGGTAAGCCAAAAGCGGCATTTCCGCCCACTGTGTGGAAGGTGTGATGAACTCCGGCTTGGCGGAAGAGCCGGTTTGCTTTCTTTATCGCCCCGTGCACATCCCGCCCACGCATACATTACTCTGAGAGCAGTTGCAGGTACGGCCGTGGCGCGGCAGAGACCTTGCGGCCGGTTGGTCCGTTTCCTGGCCGCGCGCGCAGGAGAGGTTGAGGTCAGTAGCAGGGACGCGGCAGGCAGAGCGGCAGTATTGCCACGTTGAGGGTTGTACTTGTTCGTACTTCACATACCTATTTTGTTGAGGGGAAAAAATCAAATCAATCGTACTCCTAATTTGTTTCCTTAGCCTTCATTGTTACATCTGAGGTGAGGGATTGTTAGGAGTATTTTTATTTTTGTATTGGTTTTTGTGTTATCTTTTACTAAATTCTTCTAATTTTAACTTCTTCTAATTTTCTAATTTTTTCATCCCAATAGAAAATAATCAAACTGAGTTAACTGATTGAATGTTCACATACCTTTTATATGTTGGCCAGAACTGTTTCAAATATTTTTTTTACGAATTGGCTGCAGCTCATTTACTAGAGCTGAACTTCGATAATTGTAAACTAAATTCTGTATTATCTACAGGAAAAATATTAATCATGTAAAATCATTTTAGAATTCTCTATCGGTAAGAAATATGGACCATTGTAATTAGTGGTGGTAAAAATGCACGTAATTTCTCTACCCGTAATTTCACATAAAATTAAGAACTCCAGTTTTCGAAAATTAGATATGAACTCATTTCAAAATCTATCTTTAAGGAACAGATTTAGTCGAGGGAAAATGTCTATCTTTAATTTTTTTAGCCGTAGAAGGACTCCGAAAAAAATTTGAACTGTTGCAATTTTCGAAAAATGAAGTTTTTCAACGAACATGAGACCTGCACTATTCTCTTAAACGTCCTTCACAATCTCTAACAACTAAATTTAATCAAACACGGTTCAGCCACGTTTTTCATTTTCAAAGTTTTGAAAATGTGCAAGAGACTTTATGTAAAGTAACCCTCTAAACTAAAACATATGTTTCAAATTACAGATGCCACAACATCAGTCAGATCGATTGGAAAATATCAATTTTCGAGAAAATCGGCCGAACGATTTAGTCTCTAGAGTTGTTCACAGACGGCCAGACAGACGGCCAGCCAGACGGCCAGACAGACGGCCGGACAGACGGCCGGACAGACGGCCGGACAGACGGCCGGACAGACGGCCGGACAGACGGCCGGACAGACAAACAGATAGACGGACGGACAGACAAACAGACAGACGGACGGACAGACAGACAGACAGACAGTCGGACGAACAAACGAACGGAGCATTACATAATTTTCTCTCTACTGAATAAGCGGTATCGATAAACTGAAAGGACTGTTTATAATTATTATTAAGAAATCAGAAAAGGGGTTTTCTAATTAAGATTGCACATTTTTATTCATTAAGTAACTGAATTGCTAGAACGAAACAATATTGGTTTAACGTATATATGCATATATTCTATCTTATATAAGTATGAATATAAACATATGTAAAAATTTGATAGCATTATGTTTATGTTTTTAGGCTTCAAGAGTGCAGGATTTGCAAACTAACTTATTATTAAAATGTTGTAATTTCATTTTACAAAGGAATTCTTTGTTTCTATTGTCAAAATCGAGCCTATATATTATTAAAAGGTGTTTCATCAATAATATTTCCACCAGGGTGATTAATTACACACTAATTTGTAATATACGGATAATATGTTTTGTTTAATAGTGGTTATGCGGAAGAGCGCTCCAAATGGCCCAAGCCCATGTGAATAGTTATTATGATCCGGGGAAATGTTAAGAGTCCACCTGGCAACACTGCAGGCGACCAGCTGAAGAAGCGACCTAGAGTCAAGCGCGGCTATGATGGAGAGGCCGTCGCGTGGGAGGACTAGAGTAGGGTCTCGGCCGAGTAAACGAAAGCACGACTGAGAGCCCCGGATCGAGATAGAGAGGGGGGAGTGAGGATAAGAGTGGGTGCAGCGATGGAGCGCGTACGGGCGGAAGCCGAAGGAGAAACGGGCGTCGTAGGAGGGGGAGGTTAGCCCTAAATGTTGAATTCAGAGTCCAGAATTAAAGAGGAGGGAAGGAATAAGATTCTTGTTGAGGTGTATTCTGGGAAACGAATTAAAATCTGCTCCAGGTCGGATTACAACACTAATGGGAATATGTGGGGGAATTAGAATATAATGGACACGCGTACGAGATTATGGAACAGATGAATTGAGGAAATATAAACGAGGCTATGAAAGATTACAGACAGGGAATAAAAATAACATACTTGTACAAAAAAAAACGTTTTGCAGGGGGCAAATGAATATCGAAAACAGAAGGCGAACGTTTAAGAGAGTAGGTATTAATAAATAAACTAATGAGAAAACTAAAAGAGAAATCAAGAAGTTAGTAGGAGATGGTAAATGGAAATATAGCAGGCAGGCGGTTTATTTTAGAAACTTAAGGTATTTGAGTCTCTTATAATTTAATGTTCAAGGCGTAAAAAGTGACTATAAATACATATTTTTTCAGTCCATTGCAAAACTTATTAATTTCACATGGCGGTTATACATTTATCTTACATTAGTTAATATATTAGAGGTTGTTTAATTCGTCTGAGAAAATAGAGCAAAACCTTGAATAGGTGCTGGCATTTGGTTTAGTGAATTTAGACAATACTGAATGAATTAAAGGAATTGCCCTCTTTCACTCTCAGGTTTCTCGTCACTCTCTATGTTCTCTTCCTCATTTTCTCCTCCTCCTTACCTTTTCTTCCTTTCTCTACTCACGCTCTTTCGAATTTTGCTCAACTAAGTTTGAATTACCAGCATTGCGTAAACGCTGGTCGCACTCCGGCAACGACTTTTGTACGATTTCACGCACGCAGTTGACCAGGGAGGACGTAAGAACAAGGCGGGAATGCGTTCGGCGCGGCGGTGGTGGCGGTCGTAGTTATATTTGCATTGGCAGCGAGGCGTCTCCGCGATTCGGCGAGGGTGGATTCAAGAACGAGGAAGGGGGGCCGTGGAGAGGGGGTGG
>BOPP01000070.1:4811716-4824798 GCA_017312745.1 Gryllus bimaculatus | reverse complement strand
GGGGCCCGAGAGAGGTTGGCGGGAGTTTCTCGCGGTTTCCCATTAGAGCAGGGCGCGTCCGCTTCTCTCCGCTTGAAATCGAAGGAAACCAGAAGCGCCCACCCAGCGACGCGGGGATAAAAATAACTCGTCCAACTGGGATTTCCTTTAATTAGGCGTAATCCCAATTCGGCGTTCACCAGCTCTACCGACTCATGAGAAATCGGCGCTCTCGTGTCCCTGTTATATTGTGACACAGCACAAGGACATTTTTTCAAAGAATATTTATATGATTATCGTTAATGATATAAAGGGATAAAATATAAAATCATTTAAGAGAAATTTGATGGATGAAATGTAATATCGCGCTTATTCTTCAGACTTTTTCTAATTTTCATTTCTGAGCACAATCCGGCATTTCTCGATGTTGGACTTTAAACGTTTGTTGTTGAAGCAGCTCTTCCATACGGTCTGAATTTTTGAGAATAAATTCCTATAGCACAGAAAAAAAGCCCGTAACAATTTCGTTTTAATCGTTCTTGAAGCATGAAACATAATACATTATAGTAAACAGCGCAAAATATAAGCTTGTAAACACTAACTTTTTACAATAATATAACCAACTTAATTGATCTTTAGAGGAAGTAACGGGAAACAGCAAGAAGAAATCGGATGCGATGGGGCTGAAAAAGTCGGGGAAGTGTACAACACTAAAAAGGGGTGAAGGCGAGTGGGAAGTGATAAGTGGAAGATAAAGAGAAATAACATGAAAAGAGAAGCGATTGGCACAGGGAATGGGCAAGCGCAATTGGAAAGCACATGTAGAATTGTATTGAAAAGAAACCAGTATCTGTCAGAAGCAAAAAAAGATGTGATGAGTTGAAAGAAAGACTCCGAGGAAAAGGTATATACGGGCGTTAAAAAAGTGGAAAGGCAAATCAACGAGAAGAGACGTGAATAAATGGGGGGAAATGTGGCGAAAAGGAGTGTGTGGAAATGAGAAGTGTGCAAAGATGAAAATGGGGCAACTGGAAACATTTACGCAAAACGCATCGAAAACAGTCACGAGCAGGAAGATGAGATAGGAAGACACGTAGCGTGGAAACGAAACCCGGAAAACGTAATTGATGTAAATAAAAGAGAAGAGGCGTGAAGAAATACGAGAGCGTCGACGGTATGTATGAACGGTAACAAAATGTATGAACGTGAAAAGGAGATAAGTAGCGAGAATGAAGATGCATAAAGTGTAGAGATGCAGCGCAAGGGAGAGGTGGGACACGGGGGAGGGTTGGGGGAGGAGGAGGAAGACGGATAGAGGAGGCAGCGCCTGGAGAAAGAAAGAAAGAAAGAAAGAATGAAAGCAAGAAAGAGAGAGAGAGAGAGAGAGAGAGAGGCAGTGCCAACGCTGCGTGATGCGTGTTAAGCGACGAAGAACGAAGTTGCAAAGCAATGTAGAAATGGAGAGCGCGAGGTGAGCCACAAGGAACGGCGGGTGGACGAGGAGGACGGGCAGAGAAAGCAGTGCCTGGAGCAAGAGAGAGAGGGCCAGAGCCAGCATTGCGGGCTGCGTGTTAAGTGTAGGAGAACAAAGTTGCACAGCAATGTAGGAATGAAGCGCGAGGGGGATGGGCCACGGTGGAAGACGGGCGGAGGAGTAGGACGGACTGAGGAAGAGAGGGCCTTGAGCCACAGAGAGAGAGAGAGAGAGAGAGGGCGGCTGGCACCAGCGCTGTGTGGTGCGTGTTAAGTGTAGAGGTACGAAGTTGTCGAGAAGCGAGCGGAGCGGAAGAGGCGCGCCGACAAAGGGGAGGGGGGTGGATTCCACCATCCGACTCTACCACCAGGTCCTCTCCCACCCCCGCCCTCTGCCCCGACCTGATAATATAACTTCCTCATATGGCCGCTGTACAGAACACTGCCAGCACTTCGTTGTTTCAAATGCGCATGAGGAGGCTGCAAAGCTTCTATCTAGATTTCTTACACATGTCTCACATGTGTCAGTTTGCATTTTCTGCTGCCAAATTTTCTTTCACTCTTTTTACTTTCTCTCCTAACTTCGTAAGAATAAGAAGGGATCTAATCGTGAGTCGGAAATCGGCGATCTGCCGACAGAGAAACTTGTATTGCTGGGCGTTGGTAACGAAAAGTGGACAAATCGTGTTTCTATATGTACAAAATTACTTCGTGTGACACATTGTGAAGTCAGAAACCATTGTTTATGGATCCTTGACATCAGAAAAGCGATTGTCGGCAAAATGTGTCTGTACGTCCGTCGGTTAGTGTCTGTCTGTCAGTGGTCAATACTAGCAGTTAAACCATTCAGACAATTCAAATTGTTATTGTCCGACCGATCTGAACGGACCCGAGTCTTTTGGGTTTAAAACAAATAATTTGATTTTTTGATATTTTATGTGAATCCTCGACAACATTTTATCAAAATGGTCCTAAATTTTTAATTACATTTTGGGCTCGAAGAAACGCAAAGAAAGGGTGTAGGTTTCATTTTTGTTCAAATCCTTAAGTTTTTGAAAATTGTAAGAATTCATTTTTTCGATGTCTTCCTACCAAAAACATGAAAATTAAAATAATTCTCGCTGAATGATATCATATGATTAAACACAGATTTTGATATTAGGCAGTGTAAAACTTCGAAAATGGTGATAACGTGTAATTTTGTGTGAAATCCAGGGAATTTTTAAAGAATAGTTTTCTCCAAAACCTCTCCAAATTTATTCTTTAAATTTCTGCTTCGTATGTAGCAATGATCGATACATTATTGACGCTAGTACTCTGCATTTTGGGGAACTCTGCATCTTTAAAAATTACAAAAAATAGCATTACAAAAGGGCAAGATTGATAATAAGAGGTTTTGTCTCAAATGAAATCTGTTCTAAAAATCTTTAAAGTTGATCATGTACATTTTTGTAAAAAGCACTAGACTTTTTTGCGTAACTTCTGCTATTTAATATACTTTCTGCTATTTCGAATTTAATATTATTTATAAACAATGTCAAACCGGCTCTATTTTTTTATTTTTTACGGATGAAGCGAAGGACGCTTAAAAATAGCACAGGTCGAATTTTTCTTGGGCTCTGAATTTGTGAATTTTCTATTAGAAATATTGCGAGAATGTTTGTTCTGTATTAGCTCCAGCAGATATTATCATACGTTACCTGTTTATCTTTCTTACTCGTATCTTTCTTTTTTGAATCTGCATTAAATAGAATCCGCATTAAAAGAACATACATAAAATCCACGAACTCACCGGTTTTAGAGAAAACCTCCTACCCATAGAACCATAATTCTCAACAGACACCCTTTCTACATATTGCAAATGAAATTTTCAAACCTTGAACCAGACCTGACCTGAACCAGCCCCTGAACAAACCCCTAGTGAGATGCTTCCCCTGATGTTTATGATGTATGTTTAGAATAAGCTAGTAAGTAACAGCTATATCTAAATTCGAGAGAACAATTTGACGTGACAGTGTGAAAAATGAATTTAAACAAATTAGAGGTACATATTTAATTTGTACATCAAATATAATTATTTGTAGGGCAGATAAAGTAATTCGCTTTGATACAATGTTATCTCAAATTTAGTGTGATGCCTTACACAAAATTGTAATATTGAACACATAGTTTTGGTTTGACCACAGTAATAAATATTCTTTATTATTTTTACTATATTCAAAAAGACTAATCTATCAAAGCTAAAAAAAATAATCTTAAAAAATCATTATTACTTCCTTCTCGAATTTTTTAAAGAGTGCATTATAGATTTATGGTCAAGACCAAATCAATCTATTTATATATAATTGTTTACATCGTATCCCTTTGCATTCTATATAACAAGGCCCATAATAATCTCATGATTGCCCGTAACATACCGTCTGAAGGGTTTGCTTGTTGGTATCTCTCATTCAAATTCATAATGGGGAAAAATTGTCGCAATATGTGTGCTGCCCAACATTCCCAACGGTCTTGGAATTGCCTGTACTTCATTTTTATGTCAATCATTATGTGAGAGATTGCTCATATAATTTCTTCGTTCTGCTAATTATTTGCAAAATATAACATTATAGTTGAAAATAAATTATTACATTGCACATTTGTGTTAGTTAGAATTAAATAAAGAATTTAAAAAAGACACTGCTTTAAAATATTGTTCCAAAGTCACAAAAAGCATAAACTAAAAAATGAAAATATGTCATAAGAGCGTAGAGCACAGAAGAACATCAAGAGTGAATTATGGCCCTTGAAGCTAGAAATACGGGGCATTACCTATTTAAATAAGAGTAAGAGGGCAAATAATTTCCCAGCATGGATCATTGCAATAGACGTTCAGGATATTCAGTCTACGCATCGCGACGACCTCTCTGTGCAAATGACAGGGTGTTTCCTTCCCCGGAAAGCGGCATACCAACCCTACTTTCGTCGCTCTTTCTCCGCTCTGGCGGACAGACGTTCGACTCTTGAGTGCAGAATGCCAGGAAACAGGCGTTGTGCAGAAATGGTGAAGTGAATGTAATATCCCTGGAGTTGTCGGTGATCCTCTCCCGATGGAACATGAGATACGGTACTGAACTACACGTTAGATTGAAGGGATTCCAGTATCTTGCTTGGAGTCGAAGAACAACGTCGCAATCGGGACAAGCTCCCGAATTGTCTCTCAGCATGGGATGTAGTGTACTACATGTGTGTATATGAGTCTGTGTAACAGTAGAGAAGCGGACAAAGATGTAGATCACGCCGTGACCCGTTCGTGGTATACTCATCCGACCTGGTATGCATCGGTGAAAAAAGGAAAACCACTGATCGGATCAGCCAGTCACTCGAATTTTCGAACTCAAACTCGACCATTGATTGAATTCAATCCAGCTAGTATGTAGCTAGTACCTAACATCCGCAACCGTCGGAACTGGAACCTCATGGCTTCCAGACGCTTCTTCGGCGCTTCTGCAGTCTTCGCCGTCTCTATTACATTGGCCGCGGCAACCCCCGCTTCTTCCGTCACATTTCGTGCGTCGTCGCAATCGTCACCTCAGCTGCGAGCACCTTTTCTGCTGACATTTCCACCCTTACAGTTCACATCACCGTCTCCGCCGTCGTCTTCTTCACCACTCCCCAACCTCGCTCCCCTCGTGTCACCCATCGCCGATCTTTGTTGGGTAATCCCGCTTCACCGCCTTTGCACCGTTCAGCCGCCCCCGCCGTCCCCGCCGCTACCCACCCGCACACCGCCACCCACCGCCAAACGCCGCCGTCACCGCCCGCCCAGGGCAAGACTTAATTCCGTATATCGATTCTTTTAGCACCCAGGATAATCTGGGAGCGTGCTTTGCATAATTCGGACGGTGGCCCTCGTCCTCCCACCTCGTCGTTGTAATAGGGCTGAGACTGGCCTCAGCAGCAATCACGGAGATTGGGCGCCGCCCGCCCCCGCGCGCCCGCCCCGCCCCTCCGCCCGACCGCTTTTCTCCTGGCGCTGCGAAAGCTGTTACTGTCGCGACACGACATTAAAGTCCCACCTAATCGTGAGAGGGCGCGGGAGACAGCTGGGAGATGCTGTGTTTTCGTGGGATGCCAAAGCAGCCTCCGTTGCTTTGTTTGAACAGGCCATTAAAGGGGCCTTGAAACGTGGGTTGCAACTTTGAAAGCCACCGTTAGTGCAAAGGTCTGCGCATTGTGCCTTCATAGCGAGAAAAGAGAAACCCAAGGCAGAATCAGTTTAAGAGATTTTCTGGAATAATACAGTGAACTAAGACGGAATACATGTCATTCTGTTCAATTAAAAAAAATACTCTTTCTAGATATTCAGAGATTTAGTATAAATTTTGTGAGGGATCATCTTCCATTTACAATTGAACAGAACATATTTTGATAACATCCGTCTTATTATATATCTCAATAGCCTAAAGGCCTCTTACGATATTTATTTTGTTTTCGTTATTCTTAGAATTCGTTTATGTGCACGACTACAAACTTACGCTATGCATATTCAACCATATTAATTACTCGCTAATACGCATGGTCATTTCAGGTCAGTCGTGGTTATGAGCCTGCGAGAAACACTTGGCGAGTTCGAATAAATCATGCTTCTGAGGTAAACGAATCGTAAATCTTCAATAAGAGAGCAACAAGTACTCTTAAAAAAATTCTGCTTAATGATACTAATATTCAACTGCATTCTACAAAATAAAGCACTTTCTCAGTTAACCCTAAGCGAACTTCGAAAGGCCACTTTCAAAATGAAATGTAATAACACGTAAATGAGTTAACTTTTTTTTAATATTTGAAAAAAAATTGATTATTTTAATTTAACTGTCATTTTCAGGATCGCCCTCTCACTATCCTTTCCAGTAGATTCTTGTCAGTCAGATTAGAGCTAGGATGTAGGCAGGTGTATAGAATCTACCATTTCAGCTCTTCAGAAATGACCACTGGGTCAATATAAGTAGAGGAAGGACGCGTTTCTTTGCTGTCCTGATAGACACGGGATACTCATATGCATTTGGGATCTCTCTTATTGCCAGCCAGTTCAGTATACTGTACGCACAGACACATATGATCAGTATTAAAGTAGGTATCAGTTTCAAGACAAAAGGTATTAAATTTGAATTAATGGTTTTTGGTGACAGTATTCGTATACAATAGATGTTTTTTGAAGGATTCAATGCTAAAGAACTATAAGAACTAGGACAATACTTTGAACCCGTATAATTAGAAAATTTATTTCAGGTAACATCAGTAATACATAATTTGTGGACTGAATATATACCTCATGCAATAGTTTGTGCCTCTCTTATCGAAGAAAAGATCTAAGAAATATAATTTATTTTTTATAGAATTTTGTGAATATTAAACACATCAATTAACATGCATTTTATGTATACCTATATTGAATTTATGTTTGTAATAACATGACAAAAAGGTCGGGTGGTAAAAATACATTTATTTCTTCTTTACTAGTTCGGGGTATTACAGTGTGATGAAGAAAATTAACGAAATAGACTCAGTGACCATTGAGATGTATTACAAACCCAATTATGAAAATAACATGGTCCGGTAAACTACATAAGGAGGGTTTTGAAAGGAATTACTGTCAATCCAATGAATTAAAGTATTTATTGACTTTTATAATGTGTTTCGTTTAACTTATGGACGAGGTGTTCATTTAGTTTACACGTTTCTTATTCATTACTTAATGCTGAATTGACTAATTTCAATTTAAGTCTATACACCTCTTCATAATATTCAAAATTTGTGAAATGACGCATATTATCGACATATCCAAAAACAATTACACATTGGGATGGTGAAGAACGTAGGAAGCCTATGTATCTAGGACTGAAATAAAACTTAGCACCATTGAAATGACGTCTACTATATTGGAGCTGAGTGATTTCGGTTGACCAAATGTGTGTGAAGGATTCAACACGTGGTCTCATTTTCTGAAGCTGTCTCGTCCTGCATGTCTCGTGACATGCGCTACAACCTGTCTCAGAGGAAGTGTCACGCGTCAGTTTTATGCCGCGAGCACCCAGACCACGCTATTCTTTTATTTGCAGCGGCATCCACCTCGTTTAATTGAGCAAGGACGCCAACTGCGTGTCTGCAACCCGGGGTTGGACAAGGGCGAACCCCGTTTTTCGGTGCTGGAGCATAAATAATTTCACACGCAGCCCAGGTGTGAGTAGATCCGGTTTAAATTATGAATGTAGCTCGAGTAATGCAGGAAATTAAATTTAGTGTTTACTCGAAAAATACACAGCGCAACCGCTTTCGACAACAAAATGGCGGTGGAGAAATACTTCGTTCAGTGCAGGAGGGGAAGGGGGCTGAGGAAGGTAGGGCTTGTTTGCAAACGTTCTTCTCACTTCACGCCAGGCTCGGAAGCTGCTCATATATCACTTGGTCGGACGCACGAGAACCTTTGCGTGTATTTGCCTATCACCCTCTCCCCTCCCGCAAGCCCCGGTCGCTGCCGCGTCACTTAGCAAGAGGTTCGGCCAGCGATCAAAGAGGAAATCCAGCCTGTGTCATGTCGCTTGTGTCCCTCCGGAAACTAATCCGGCGGCGTGGCGTTCCACCCGAAAGTTTCCGAATACGAAGCGACAACACGAGAGCGTCGTTCCGCCGCGCCGTACACGAGCCCGCGACGGCGACAAAGCCGCTTGCCACGCTGACGTCCAGCATATTGGACCGCGCGCCTTGCCTCTGCACGAAGGCGGACAGGACTTAGAACCGAGATTGGTCTTTCCTATCCTCTCCCACCTCCCTTACTCGTCCTCCCGTCTTCCCTCCTTACCTCTATCCTCCTTCTCTCTCCACCTCGCTTAACCCTTCTCCCTCTCATCACTTCTCCTCTTTCGCCACTTCTCTGACCCTCTGTTTCTCTTCCTCTCTGTTTCTCCTCCTCTCTCTTCTCCTCCTCTCTCTTTCTCCTCTCTTTTCTTCCTCCTTCTCTCTCTCCTCCTCTCTCTTTCTCCTCCTCTCTCTTTTCTCCTCTCTTTTTCTCCTCCTCTCTTCTTTCTCCCCTCTCTCTTTCTCCTCCTCTCTCTTTCTCCTCTCTCTTTCTCCTCTCTCTCTTTCTTCCTCTTCACTCTCCTCACTCTCTTTCTTCTTCTCTCTATTTCTCCTCCTCTTCGTGTTTTTCCTCCTCTCTGTTTTTCCTCCTCTCTCGTTACTCCCCTTATCTCCTTAGCTCATCGTCTCCTCCTCTCTCATTTCTTTCTCTCCTTTTCTCCTCCTCTATCTTCTCTCTTCTCTTCCTCTTTTTCCTCATCTCTCCGCCTCATCATGCACTCCTCCTCTTCATTTCTCTCCTCCTCCTCATCCTCTCCTCCTCATCTCTCTCCTCCTCATCTCTCCTCCTCCACATCTCTCGCTCGTCTCCCTCCTCCTCCTCCTCATCTCTCTCTTCTTTCCTCATCTCTCTCCTCCTATCTCTCCTCTTCATCTCTCTGCTTCTTCGTCGCGACCACGGCGGCCGTGGCATGTCCCGTGGTTTCTCGGGCCTGTATGCGGCGAGAGATGCACGCCGGGACGGTCGCTTTGAGTGCTGCAAACGGCGCGGAGAGAGGCGGTGGCTACGCGATCTCGGCGTTCTGGGAGGGGGCAGCTCGTGAGACTTCCAATCTGGGCGACGTTTTGTCTGCGTTTGCGGGGAGCAGAAGAAGTCTTTTGGGGGGAATATGCACTTTTGGAAACGTTGCTGGCTGATCTTGCTTACGAGTCTCTGCGGTGCTGCTTGTCGACCGTGGGTGGACCGGAGGACACGAGTTCAAAAGCCAAATGTAATATTTGGGTAAAGGAGCAATAGCTTTCTCTAGATCACATCTTTGAGATCTTTCTGAATCTTTTCAGAAGTAAAAACGTGAACACAACTTCTAGTAATACACTGGAAAACGGAAGGGTTACGTTTCTTTGATTTCTTGTTTGTTATATATTTATTGCTAAAAAAATATTGCTTTCCACATTAGTATTAACTTCAAGCAATTGTTTTGCCAATATGTTTTTATAACAAAAATTATTGCATTAAAACGTACTGACCTGATTTGAAAGTATGTTTGCGGTGAGAGGAGTGAAGCGTCGTCAAAGTTAAGGGTGGGCCAACCCGCATTTTTAATTCCAGCATTACCGATGGAAGGCGCTACGAACTGGTAATTCATTCAGACACGTGTCCGGATAGTTTTGATCACGTAGTGTATGTTTTCGAATTTAAAAATTTGGTATCGTTTTCATATTTTTTATTGAAATACTAAATGGACGAAGTATTGTATTATTAACATTCGTCTTCGTTCTTTATTAAAAAATTGAAAAAGAAAAAGGTTTAATAAACTTTAACGAAATATAGAAAATATTAAGTATTTACAGTTTTGTATTTTTCAATGAAAGTTCTATTTGCCATTCTTCAATGGGAATAGTATTTTGGGCATTTTTCATTGAAAAAATCATCCTGCTGTCAATAGACAATGTCCGTAGCGGGCCTTCTCCTTCAAAGCCAAGCTGGCAAAGTAAATAGAGTAAATTGATCAATTCACTGGCGACGTTCCAAAACAGGTTCCACCCACTTGCCTCCCGCGCGGCCGGCATGGACGCCGGTGTTGGGCAAGGCTCGGCGGCGGCCGCTTTCGAACGCCGAAGTTTGCGCGGAACCCAAGAGCAAAGCTCGCGTAGAGGGTGGGAGTGGGGGTGGGAGCGTCCGCTTCCTTTGACAACAGGGCCGGCGCGGTGAGGGCGGGGGCGCGTTGGGGAGACTCACACGAGGCGGCCCGGAGATGACGCTTATCTAAGCGTCGACTGGTAGGCCTATCCCCGACAGCAGCGGAGGTCGGGGTTGCAGCGAGGGGGGGCGCCGCAGCCGCCGCAGCCGGGTGATGGATGCGTGGGCAAATCCGCGGCGGCGGGCGGCCGCGCGTCGCACAAGGTCCCGCGGGGCTCGGCCGGCCACCCGCGCGCGCGCCGGCGCCGCCGCCACGCCGCCGCCGCGGGCCAGGCTGCCAGGCCCGGGAAGCTGCCTGCTTCGATCGCGCGGACGGGTGGCGAGAGGCGGAAGCGAGAGCGGAGACGACGACAGCGGGTGGGGGGGGCGGGCGGAGGCGTCGGATGACGATGGTGGCGGCGGCTGGCGGCGTAGAGACGTCGGGTGTGGTGGAGAGCAGCGGAGAGAACGCGCGCGCACTGCGGCGGGGCGGCGGTGGTGGTGTAGGACGCAGTGACGTGGTGGTGGTGATGGTGGACGGTGGCGGGAGGGCGGCAGGTTGGCACGTCTGCTGACCGTCCTCTTGCGCCCTGGACGTCCCCACTTACTGTCCGGCCGAGGTCGTTTATCGACATCTCCAAACGGAAAGCGACCCACGCGTTCTGAAGGCCCTGTGTGCGTGGGCTGCTTCTTTGCCTGTGCGCTTCGTTCCCATTTACAGCTTTCCAATTACCATGTTGAGAGTTTCGTGTATGCTCATTAAAACTTGATCTCAACTAATATCCTTAGAACAGACATGGGGAAGAAAAAGTGATTTCTTCTTAGTGTTTATTGAATATTAAATGTTTACATCACAATTCTAAATAACAGTTTTTCTGTTATTCTGCCTTCATTTAAGCGGCTTTATCTTGCCTCCTGTTTTGTTATCTCTATGTGGGTCTGTTGATTTTTGTATTCTGAAGAACGACATCCACATCTCGTTTTAGGTTCATTGTAGAACTAAAAACATACTGTCAACCATATTTCCGTGGTAGTCCCCTGCATTTTTATTCCATAGTTGAATTGCATAGGTGATTTTTTTCAAAATCCCGGAATTTTCAGATGACTTTTTCAGATGACGAATCCTTTTGTTTAGTACCTCATATTTCTAATAAATAAGGCATCTCCTTGTTTTTCTTCCTGAAATATATTTCTGTACTATATTTTGATATTTTACCGATAGTTATTTTTCTCCTTTTTTTTGCATCCTTACTTGGTGCTCCATACTTCAGTTACATCTCTTAGCGTCACAATTCATTGCGCGAATCCCTACATGCACGTCGGGGCTCCAGCTTCCGTCGGACTGCTAGGCTTCGTTCGTGTGCTAACTGTGCATTCTAAGCCACTATACTAGTGTACTAGTCGATTAGACTGTACGTTTATAGTTATTTTATACAGAGTATACTTTATTAATCTACACAAAATCAGCACTATCTTTGTCTAACAGGTGACCATTTACTATCTGAGCTCGAATATATATATATATAGTATATATATATTATGTAATATATTTATATATATATAGTATATATATATATATATATATAATATATCTTTGCCCGCGAAGTAGAAGAGTAACTATTACAATGTCGGGTAAAATTCACTAGGCGTATAGAAACAAATCTAAATATTTGATGTTATGCAACCCCCAACATATTCGCCATGATTTTTTTCTTCACTATATCGTTAAATAAGCTCCTTAAATAAAACGTTATCTAAGGCAATTGAAAACTACAATTCGAGGCTCAAGGCACGTCAAAGAAACTTTCTTCACACGTGAATCTACAAGATGATATCTCTCTTAATTATTCGGTTACAATTCGTGGGAAGGGGTGCGACGGGGGAGACAAGAGTTTGGGGGAGAAAAGAGAGGAAAGCAGAAAAACGTTTGCGGAGTTTCCGCTAGTAGGGAAATAATATCGTCTTTCCCCACAGGTAATGAAAGTCGAATCCGACTCATATTAACCCAGCAAACGATTAAGTGTCAGAATAAAACTTGGAAAGTTTATCGGTATCTGTAACAGATTCCAAAACGCTTGCTTAAACGTGAAAATATATGCGAATGTTAACAATTTTTAAAAATCTTAAATATTGTTTTATCAATCAGAAGTAACAATTTAGTGATGTAAACTCGAAGTTTCTAGGGAGTCATTGTACTGTATGTATATTATATGTAAGTTTTTTTGTTGTGGCTCTTCTTGTGAAGAAGTAGGAGAGTAAATTGAAAGACTTCTTTCATTAAGGATCACTATCGCTAGCTAAAGGGTAGTACCCAATTGCAACTGAAGAAACCAGTAACAGTGCAAAAACTTGGGAGAAAGAAATTTCAAAAAAAAAGCTCATTGAAAATAGAATCGTACGAATACTAGAGCATACAAAACTAGAAACGTAAGGACAAACCGAGAGTAAGGGTTGATTTTAATTTAGTATTATTTTTTACTTGTACCGTACAGAATTTTTGATATATCCTTTCTCCTGGTTTGTATTTTGACTCGTCAATTTAATAAGATGACGATTGATCCTGGTCGCTTTGAGGTCTTTTAGGCAAGTTCTGCTCCATTAGTACATAGTTTGCTATCTATTATGCTTGACACCTGCACATCTTGGGCTGAATAAGGAAACCTAAGTGTGTAATGATAACAACTGACGTGGCTAAACGATTAGGTGTAAACTACAGAGATGGGATAACTGTATATGAAAGGACAAAAGACTTACTACAAACGACAAGAAGAGCGCACTCCCACCACACAATACTAGTAAAGACTAGTATGCTAACAAGAATAGTCACACAAATTCAGTTCAACAATATTTTGCATTCTGTGTGTTTATTTGCTCATAGAAGTGTGAAATGTGTATT
>BOPP01000070.1:4796348-4811691 GCA_017312745.1 Gryllus bimaculatus | reverse complement strand
GAAAAGAAACCAGTATCTGTCAGAAGCAAAATAAAGATGTGATGAGTTGAGAAGAAGACTCCGAGGAAAAGGTATACTACGGGCGTTAAAAAAGTGGAAAGGCAAATCAACGAGAAGAGACGTGAATAAATGGGGGGAAATGTGGGCGGAAAAGGTAGTTTGCGAAAAAGGTGTGGAAATGAGAGTGTGCAAAAGATGAGAAATGGGCAACTGGAAACATTTAACGCAAACGCATCGAAAACAGGTCACGAGCAGGAAGATGAGATAGGAAGAACGTTAGCGTGGAAACGAAACCCGGAAAACGTAATTGATGTAAATAAAAGAGAAGAAGCGTGAAGAAATACGAGAGCGTCGACGGTTATGTATGAACGGTAAACAAAATGTATGAATCGTGAAAAGGAGATAACAGTAGCGAGAATGAAGATGCATAAAGTGTAGAGATGCAGCGCAAGGGAGAGGTGGGACACGGGGGGATTGGGGGGAAGAGGAGGAAGACGGATAAGAGGAGGCAGCCGCCTGAGAAAGAAAGAAAGAAGAAATGAATGAAAGCAAAAAGAGAGAGAGGAGAGAGAGAGAGAGAGGCAGTGCCAACGCTGCGTGATGCGTGTTAAGCGACGAAGAACGAAGTTGCAAAGCAATGTAAGAAATGGAGAGCGCGAGGTGAGCCACAAGGAACGGCGGGTGGACGAGGAGGACGGCAGAGAAAGCAGTGCCTGGAGCAAGAGAGAGAGGGCCAGAGCCAGCATTGCGGGCTTGCGTGTTAGTGTAGGAGAACAAAGTTGCCACAGCAATGTAGGATGAAGCGCGAGGGGGATGGGCCACGTGGAAGACGGGCGGAGGAGTAGGACGGACTGAGGAAGAGAGGCCTTGAGCCACAGAGAGAGAGAGAGAGAGAGGCGGCTGGCACCAGCCGCCCTCTCCTCTCGTGGTGCGTGTTAAGTGTAGGAGAACAAAGTTGCACAGAAATGTAGGATGGAGCGCGAGGGGGATGGCCTCGGGCAAGAAGGGCGGAGGAGTAGGACGGACGGAGGAAGAGAGGCTTTGAGCCACACAGAGAGAGAGAGAGAGAGAGAGAGAGAGAGAGAGAGAGAGAGGAGAGAGAGATGGAGAGACGAGAGAGAAGAGAGAGGCGGCTGGCACCAGCGCGTGGTGGGTGCGTGTTAAGTGTAGAGGTACGAAGTTGTCGAGAAGCGAGCGGAGCCGAAGAGGCCGCGCCGACAAAGGGGAGGGGGGTGGATTCCACCATCCGACTCTACCACCAGGGTCCTCTCCCACCCTCCGCCCTCTGCCCCGAGCCTGGATTAATATAACTTCCTCATATGGCCGCTGTACAGAACACTGCAGCATCGTGTGTTTCAAATGCGCATGAGGAGGCTGCAAACTTCTATCTAGATTCTTACACATGTCTCACAT
This sequence comes from Gryllus bimaculatus, assembly GCA_017312745.1. Lineage (NCBI taxonomy): Eukaryota > Metazoa > Arthropoda > Insecta > Orthoptera > Gryllidae > Gryllus > Gryllus bimaculatus. The sequence continues at coordinate 4,810,278 of BOPP01000070.1, read as the reverse complement.
GTGTGATGTCATTTGCATTTTCTGCTGCCAAATTTCTTTCACTCTTGTTTACTTTCTCTCCTAACTTCTAAGAATAGAAGGAGCAATCTGTGAGTCTGGAAATCGCGAATCTGCGACAGAAGAAACTTGTATTGCTTGGCGATTGGTAACGAAAAGTGGAACAAATCCGTGTTTCTATATGTACAAAATTACTTCGTTGTGACACATTGTGAAGTCAGAAACCACCATTGTTTATGGATCCTTGACATCAGAAAAGAACCATTGTCGGCAAAATGTGTCTGTACGTAGTCGGTTAGTGTCTGGTACTGTCATGGTCAATACTAGCAGTTAAACCATTCAGACAATTCAAATTGTATCTGTGTCCGACCGATCTGAACGGACCCGAGTTCTTTTGGTTTAAAACAAATAATTGATTTTGTCTGATTTTATGTGAATCTCAACAAACATTTATACAAAATGGTCCTAAAATTTTAAATTACATTTTGGGCATCGAAGAAGAACGCAAAGAAAGGGTGTAGTTTCATTTTTGTTCCAATCCTTAAGTTTTTGAAAATTGTAAGAATTCATTTTTTTCGATGTCTTCCTACCAAAAACATGAAAATTAAAATAATTCTCGCTGAATGATATCATTGATTAAACAACAGATTTTGATATTAGCAGTGTAAAACTTCGAAAATGGTGATAACGTGTAATTTTGTGTGAAATCCAGGGAATTTTAAGAATAGTTTTCCGAAACCTCTCAAATTTATTCTATATCTGCTTCGTATGTAGCAATGATCGATACATTATTGACGCTATACTCTGCATTTGATACTCTGCATCTTTAAAAATTACAAAAAATAGCATTACAAAAGGGCAAGATTGATAATAAGAGGTTTTGTCTCAAATGAAATCGTGTCTAAAATCTTTAAAGTTATCATGTACATTTTTGTAAAAGCACTAGACTTTTTGCGTAACTTCTGCACTATTTAATATACTTTCTTGCTATTTCGAATTTAATATTATTTATAAAACAATGTCAAACGGCTCTATTTTTTTATTTTTTTACGGATGAAAGCGAAGGACGCCTTAAAAATAGCACAGGTCGAATTTTTCTTGGCTCTGAATTTGTGAATTTTTCGTATTAGAAATATTGCGAGAATCGTTTGTTCTGTATTAGCTCCAGCAGATATTATCATACGTTACCTGTTTATCTTTCTTACTCGTATCTTTCTTTTTTGGAATCTGCCATTAAATAGAATCCGCATAAAAGAACAACATAAAATCCACGAATCATCCGTTTTAGAGAAACCTCCTACCCATAGAACCCATAATTCTCAACAGACACCCTTTCTCATATTGCAAATGAAATTTTCAAACCTTGAAACCAGACCTGACCTGAACCATGTCCCTGAACAAACCCCTAGTGAGATGCCTTCCCCTGATGTTTGATGATTGATATGTTTAGAATATAGCTAGTAAAGTAACAGCTATATCTAAATTCGAGAGGAACAATTTTGACGTGACAGTGTGAAAAATGAATTTAAACAAATTAGAGGTACATATTTAATTTGTACATCAAATATAATTATTTGTAGGGCAGATAAAGTAAGTTCTCTTTGAGTACCAATGTTTATCTCAAATTTAGTTGATGGTCCTTACACAAATTGTAATATTGAACACATAGTTGTTGGTTTGACCACAGTAAAAATATCTTTATTTATTTTACTATATCAAAAAGACTAATCTATCAAAGCTAAAAAAAATAATCTTAAAAATCATTATTACTTCCTTCTCGAAATTTTTTTAAAGATAGTGCATTATAGATTTATGGTCAAGACCAAATCAATCTATTTATATATAATTGTTTACATCGTATCCCCTTTGCATTCTATTATAACAAGGCCCATAATAATCTCATTGAGCCCGTAAATACCGTCTGAAAGGTTTGCTTGTTGGTATCTCCATTCAAATTCATAATGGGGAAAATTGTCGCAATATGTGTGCTGGCCCAACATTCCCAACGGTCTTGGAATTTGCCTGTACTTCATTTTTATGTCAATCATTATGTTGAAGATTGCTCATATATTCTTCGTTCTGCTAATTATTGCAAAATATAACATTAAGTTGAAAGATAAATTAATTACATTGCACATTTGTGGTTAGTTAGAATTAAATAAAGAATTTTAAAAAGACACTGCTTTAAAATATTGTTCCAAAGTCACAAAAAGCATAAACTAAAAAATGAAAATATGTCATAGAGACGTAAGAGCCACAGCAAGAACATCAAGAGTGAATTATGGCCTTGAAGCTAGAAATACCGGGCGATTACCTATTTAAATAAGAAGTAAAAGATGCGGGCATAAATCATCAGATGATTTCATTGCATACGTTCGCGATATTTTGTCATACTCGAGTTCCTTCACTACTTACTATGTGCTAGCGTTCATTTTCGCGCCGCAGACACATCACTACAGAGAATAGCATATATTATATTCAGCCGGCCGGCTGTTTCCCGTCCCCGGAAAATAGTCTTGTGGAAGAAACAACCCTCACCGCGCAGACACAATTACATATATACAGAATCGCTCTTTGCTCGCGCGGCTGGCAGTGTTGTTATCATGTCACTGTTTCGACGTCTTGTTTTTTGCTTTTCAGGGAGGTGCCGAGGTGAGGAAACAGCGTATAGTGACCAGAAAAATGCGCTCGACACTCGCTCACTGCTCACCTCATCGCTGAGAGTTGTCGATGTATCTCCTTCTCCCATTGAAAAATCGAAGGAGTCTCGGGGGAAATTTTCTAGGCGGGTACCCTGTAACTACACTGTTGTTAGATTTGATATGGACTATTCCTAGTAGTGTCTTGCTTGGTGCAGTCGTGGAGGAAACGACAGTCGCAGACATCAAGAGACAACACATCATGGGTTCCGTTATAATTGTGGCTAAACTCAGACAATGGGAAAATGAATAGAAAATGCCTCCACCATCTCGTGGTTGGGTATGTATTGTATTGTTCTTTTTTGAATTTTTTCCTAGTAACGAGGTAGAGGAGAGGCGGACTAATAGTTTGTAGTTATTTCACGCTCTTTTGTCCCAACGTTACGTGAAATAAATACCTACATATCCGACCATAGGTATGCATCAGAGTGAAAAATTAGGTGAAATACGCGAGCCTGCCTTAAATCGACCGATCACGACCTCCTGTTCACCTTCGACAATCTCTTCAGCACCTGCGAACAACTCGACCATTGATTGAATTCTAAATAACAGCTAGCGCTCATGGAGCATGAGTAATAAAATCGCCTTTATCACGCAACTCTAGTCTCGTGGAACGGTCGAACCCTCCCTGCTTCCAAGACAGCATTACATTCAGGCGTCGTTCTTGCAGAATCCTTCGCCGTCCTCTATTAATTAGACCGTCTCATCTCTCTCCTCTTCTCTCCTGTTCACGAGTTTCGTGGGCGCGTACGTCTAATTTGCGTCAGCGCTGCCCTCATTGCACTCTTTTTTCTTTCTGACATTTTTCCCCACTATACATTGTCATCTTGGTCGACCTGGATACATCCGCCCGTGCGTTTACTTTAACACTACCGCCTTCTTCCTCTTCAGATAAAGGGTGGCGCAACCACAAATACACCACTACATATCGTCCAGTATTACACACATATACACGCGTAGATGCACTTCGATATAGCACATCGTACTCGTCTTCCTGCGCCACAGTACCATCTTCGCACGACATATAACCACGAGACAAGACGACAACACATCTTCTATCTTCTGGCTTCTGTCTACACGGTCTCCGCACAGATCACACGACGAACGACTCTAGTGAGAGACAGATACATTAAAATATCAGAGAGAAGATAGATTATAGCTCTTTTTATATTATATATCAATATACACAAGATATATATAAATCGATATATCATAGAGAACAGATATAAAACATAATATAAGAACATAAATATAACCAAGAAACGTAGGTTCGCCTCACGCGTATCCTCCCTACGATCGGTAATAGGGCTGATATCTGGACAACATACAAGCAGACAATAACCGAAGAGTTGGGCGCGCGCCCCCGCCCCGGCGCCCGCCCCGCCCCTTCCTGCACACCCCTCCCCGCCGCACTTTTCTCCTGGGCGCTGCGAAATGCTGTTACTGTCGCGACACGACATTAAAGTCCCACCAATCGTGAGAGGGCGCGGAGACAGCTGGGGAGATGCTGTGTTTTCGTGGGATGCCAAAGCAGCCTCCGTTTGCTTGTTTGACAGGCCATTAAAGGGGCTTGAAACGTGGGTTGCAACTTTGAAAGCACCGTAGTGCAAAGGTCTGCATTGTGCCTTCATAGCGAGAAAAGAGAAACCCAAGCAGAATCAGTTTAAGAGATTTTCTGGAATAATACTAGTGAACTAAGACGGAATACATGTCATTCTGTTCAATTAAAAAAAATACTCTTTCTAGATATTCAGAAGATTTAGTATAAATTTTGGGAGGGATCATCTTCCATTTACAATTGAACAGAACATATTTTGATAACATCCGTCTATTTATATATTCAATAGCCTAAAGGCCTCTTACGATATTTATTTTGTTCGTTATTCTTAAATTCGTTTATGTGCACGACTACAAACTTACGCTATGCATCATCAACCATATTAATATACTCGCGATGTCATTTCAGGTCAGTCGTGGTTATGAGCTTGCGAGAAACACTTGGCGATTCGAAAATCATGCTTCTGAGGTAAACGAATCGTAAATCTTCAATAAGAGAGCAACAAGTACTCTTAAAAAAATTCTGCTTAATGATACTAATATTCAACTGCATTCTACAAAAATTAAAGCACTTTCTCAGTTAACCCTAAGCGAACTCGAAGGCCACTTTCAAATGAAATGTAATAACACGTAAATGAGTTAACTTTTTTTTAATATTTGAAAAAAAAATTGATATTTTTAATTTAACTGTCATTTTCAGGATCGCCCTCTCACTATCCTTTCCAGTAGATTCTGTCAGTCAGATTAGAGTAGGATGTAGGCAGGTTATAGAATCTACCATTCAGCTCTTCAGAAATGACACTGGGTCAATATAGTAGAGGAAGACCGTTTTCTTTGCTGTCCTGATAGACACGGGATACTCATATGCATTTGGGATCTCTCTTATTGCCAGCCAGTTCAGTATACTGTACACAGACACATATGATCAGTATTAAAGTAGGTATCAGTTTCAAGACAAAAGGTATTAAATTGAATTAATTGGTTTTTGGTGACAGTATTTCGTATACAATAGATGTTTTTGAAGGATTCAATGCTAAAGAACTATAAGAACTAGGACAATACTTTGAACCCGTATAATTAGAAAATTTATTTCAGGTAACATCAGTAATACATAATTTGTGGACTGAATATATACCTCATGCAAATATGTTTGTCACTCTCTTATCGAAGAAAAGATCTAAGAAATATAATTATTTTTTATAGAATTTTGTGGAATATTAAACACATCAATAACATGCATTTTATGTATACTATATTGAATTTATGTTTGTAATAACATGACAAAAAGGTCGGGTGGTAAAAATACATTTATTCTTCTTTTACTATTCGGGGTATTACAGTGTGATGAAGAAAATTAACGAAATAGACTCGTGACCATTGAGATGTATTTACAAACCCAATTATGAAAATAACATGGTCCGTAAACTACATAAGGAGGGTTTGAAAGGAATTACTGTCAAATCCAATGAATTAAAGTATTTATTGACTTTATAATGTGTTTCGTTTAACTTATGGACGAGGTGTTCATTTAGTTTACACGTTCTTATTCATTACTTAATGCTGAATTGACTAATTTCAATTTAAGTCTATTACACCTCTTCATAATATTTCAAATTTGTGAAATGGACGCAATTATCGACATATCCAAAACAATTACACATTTTGATAGGTGAAGAACGTATGGAAGCATATGTATCTAGGGACTGAAATAAACTAGCACCATTGAAATGACGTCTACTATATTAGCTGAGTGATTTCGTTGACCTAAATGTGTGTGAAGGATTCAACACGTGTCATTTTCTGAAGCTGTTCCGTCCGTCATGTCTCGTGACATGCGCTACAACCTGTCTCAGAGGAAGTGTCACGCGTCAGTTTTATGCCGCGAGCACCCAGACCACGCTATTCTTTTTGCAGCGGCATCCACCTCGTTATTGAGCAACGGCCGCAACTGCGTTCTGCAACCTCGGGTTGGACAAGGGCGAACCCCCGTTTTCGTGGCTGGAGCATAAATAATTTCACACCGCAGCCCAGGTGAGTAGATCCGGTTATAAATATTATGAATGTAGCTCGGATTAATGCAGGAAATTAAATTTAGTGTTTACTCGAAAAATACACAGCGCAACGCGCTTTCGACAACAAAATGGGGCGGTGGAGAAATACTTCGTTCAGTGCAGGAGGGAAGGGGGCTGAGGGAAGGTAGGGCTTTGTTTGCAAACGTTCTTTCTCACTTCACGCCAGGCTCGGAAGCGCTCATATATCACTTGGTCGGACGCACGAGAACCTTTGCGTGTATTTGCCTATCACCCTCTCCCCTCCCGCAAGCCCCGGTCGCTCCGCGTCACTTAGCAAGAGGTCGGCCAGCGATCAAAGAGGAATCCAGCCTGTCATGTCGCTTTGTTCCCTCCGGAACTAATCCGGCGGCGTGCGTTCCACCCCGAAAGTTTCCGAATACGAAGCGACAACACGAGAGCGTCGTCCGCCGCGCCCGTACACGAGCCCGCGACGGCCGACAAAGCCGCTTGCCACGCTGACGTCAGCAATTTGGACCGCGCGCCTTGCCTCTGCACGAAGGCGGACAGGACTTAGAACCGAGATTGGTCTTTCTACTCCTCTCCCACCTCCCCTTACTCGTCCTCCCGTCTTCCCTCCTTACCTCTATCCTCCTTCTCTCTCCACCTCGCTTACCCTTCTCCTCTCTCCACTCTCTCCTCTTTCGCCACTTCTCTGACCTCTCTGTTTCTCTTCCTCTCTGTTTCTCCTCCTCTCTCTTTCTCCTCCTCTCTCTTTCTCCTCTCTTTTTCTCCTCCTCTCTCTTTCTCCTCCTCTCTCTTTCTCCTCCTCTCTCTTTCTCCTCTTCACTCTCCTCATCTCTCTTTCTTCTTCTCTCTCTTTCTCCTCCTCTCTGTTTTTCCTCCTCTCTGTTTTTCCTCCTCTCTGTTACTCCCCTATCTCCTTAGCTATCGTCTCCTCCTCTCTCATTCTTTCTCTCCTTTTTCTCCTCCTCTATCTTCTCTCTTCTCTTCCTCTTTTTCCTCATCTCTCCGCCTCATCATCACTCCTCCTCTTCATTTCTCTCCTCCTCCTCATCTCTCTCCTCCTCATCTCTCTCCTCCTCATCTCTCCTCCTCCACATCTCTCCTCGTCTCTCCTCCTCCTCCTCCTCATCTCTCTCTTCTTCCTCATCTCTCTCCTCCTATCTCTCCTCTTCATCTCTCTGCTTCTTTCGTCGCGACCACGGCGGCCGTGTCATGTCCCGTGGTTTCTCGGGCCTGTAGCGGGCGAGAGATGCACGCCGGGACGGTGCGCTTTGAGTGCTGCAAACGGCGCGGAGAGAGGCGTGGCTACGCGATCTCGGCGTTCGGGAGTGGGCAGCTCGTGAGACTTCCAATCTGGGCGACGTTTGTCTGCGTTTGCGGTGGAGCAGAAGAAGTCTTTTGGGGAATGGCGACTTTTGGAACGTTGCTGGCTGATCTTGGCTTACGAGTCTCTGCGGTCTGCTTGTCGACCGTGGGTGGACCGGAGGACACGAGTTCAAAGCCAAATGTAAATATTTGGGTAAAGGAGCAATAGCTTTCTCTAGATCACATCTTGAGATCTTTCTGAATCTTTCAGAGTAAAAACGTGAACACAACTTCTAGTAATACACTGGAAAACGGAAGGGTTACGTTCTTTGATTTCTTGTTGTTATATATTTATTGCTAAAAAAATATTGCTTTCCACATTTAGTATTAACTTCAAGCATTGTTTTGCAAATATGTTTTTATAACAGAAAATTATTGCCATTAAAACGTACTGACCTGATTGAAAGTATGTTTGCGTGAGTGGAAGCTGTCGTCAAAGTTAAGGGTGGGCCAACCCGCTATTGAATTCCAGCATTACCGATGGAAGGCGCTACGAACTGGTAAGTCATTTTCAGACACGTGTCCGGATAGTTTTGATCACGTAGTGTATGTTTTCGAATTTAAAAATTTCGTATTTCGTTTTCATATTTTTTATTGAAATACTAAATTGACGAACGTATTGTATTAACATCGTCTTCGTTCTTTATTAAAAAATTGAAAAAAAGGTTTAATAAACTTTAACGAAAATATAGAAAATATATATTTACATTTGTGTTCATTTTTCAATGAAAGTTCTATTTGCATTCTTCAATGGGAATAGTATTTTGGGCATTTTCATTGAAAAAAATCCTGCTGTCAAATGACAATGTCCGTAGCGCCCTCTCCTGTCAAAGCCAGCTGGCAAAGTAAATAGAGTAAATTGATCAATTCACTGGCGACTGTTCCAAAACAGGTTCCACCCACTTTGCCTCCCGCGCGGCCGGCATGGACGCCGGTGTTGGGCAAGGCTCGGCGGCGGCCGCCTTCGAACGCCGAAGTTTGCGCGGAACCCAAGAGCAAGCTCGCGTAGAGGGGGTGGAGTGGGGGTGGAGCGTCCGCTCCTTGACAACAGGGCCGGCGCGTGAGGGCGGGGGCGCGTTGGGGAGACTCCGAGGGCGGCCCGGGAGAGACGCTTATCTAAGCGTCGACTGGTAAGGCCGTTCATCCCCGACAGGCAGCGGAGGTCGGGGTGGCAGCGGAGGGGGGGCGCCGCCAGCCGCGCAGCCGGCGGATGAGGATGCGTGGGCAAATCCCGGGCGGCGGGCGGCCGCGCGTCGCACAAGGTCCCGCGGGGCTCGGCCGGCACACCCCGCGCGCCGCGCGCCGCCGCCACGACGCCGGCGCGCGGGCTCAGGCTGCAGGCCCGGGAGAGGCTGCTGCTTCGATCGCGCGGACGGGTGGCGGAGGAGGCGGAAGCGAGGCGGAGACGACGACAGCGGGGTGGGGGGGGCGGGCGAGGCGTCGGATGTACGATTGGTGGCTGGCGGCTGGCGGCGTTAGGACGTCGGGGTGGTGGATAGCAGGCGGAGAGAACGGGCGTCGCACTGCGGCGGCGGACGGCGGGTGGTGGTGTAGGACGCTGCCAGTGGGTGGTGGTGATGGGTGACGGTGGCGCGGAGGGCGGCGGTTGGCACGTTCTGCTGACCGTCCTCTTGCGCCCTGGACGTCCCACTTACTGTCCGGCCGAGGTCGTTATCGACATCTCCAAACGGAAAGTCGACCCACGCGTCTGAAGGCCCTGTGTGCGTGGGCTGCTTCTCTTGCCTGTGCGCTTCCGTTCCCATTTACACTTTTCATTACCATGTGAGAGTTTCGTCGTATGCTCATTAAAGAGCCTTATTCTCAACTAGATAATCCTTGAGAACAGACGATGGGAAGAAAAAGTGATTTCTTCTTAGTGTTTATTTTGAATGATTAAATGTTACATCACAATTCTAAAGTAACAGTTTTTCTGTTATTCTCCTTCATTAAGCGGCTTTATCTTGCCTCCTGATTTTGTTATCTCTATGTGGGTCTGTTGATTTTTGTAATTCTGGTGAAGTGAACGAACATCCACATCTCGTTTTAGGTTCATGTAGAACTAAAACAAACTGTCACCATATTTCCGTGCGTAAGTCCCCTGCATTTTTATTCCCATAGTTGAATTGCAATAGGTGATTTTTTTCAAAATCCCGGATTTTCCAGGATGACTTTTTCAGCGATGACGAATCCTTTTGTTTAGTAGCCTCATATTTCTAATAAATAGCATTCTCCTTGTTTTTCTCCTGAAAATATATTCATGTACATAGTTTTGATATTTTACCGATAGTTATTTTTCTCCTGTTTTTTTGGGCATCACTTACTTGGTGCTCCATACTTCAGTTACATCTGCTTAGCGTCCATATTCATTGCGCGAAATCCTACCATGCACGTCGGGTGCTCCAGCTCGCGTACGGAACTGCTAGGCTTCGTTCGTGGTGCTAACTGTGCGATTCTAAGCAACTATACTAGTGTACTAGTCGAATTAGACTGTACGTTTATTAGTTATTTTATAACAGAGTATTACTTATTAATCTACCAAAATCAGCACTATCTTTGTCTAAAGAGTGACCAGTTTAGCTATCTGAGGCTCGGAGAATATATATATATATAATATGAATATATATTAATATATAATTGTATATATATATAGTATAGGTATATATATATATCTTTGCCCCGAATAGAAGAGTAACTATTACAATGTCGGTAAAATTCACTAGGCGGTATAGAACAAATCTAAATATTGATGTCAAATGCAACCCCCAACATATTCGCCATGATTTTTTTCTTCACTATATCGTTAAATAACTCCTAAATAAAACGTTCTAAGGCATTGAAAACTACAATTTCGAGGCCAAAGGACTCAAAGAAACTTTCTCACACCGTAATCTACAAGATGATATCTTCTTAATTATTCGGTTACAATTTCTTGGGGAAGGGGTGCGAGGGGGAGACAAGAGTTGGGGGAGAAAAGAGAGGAAAGGCAGAAAAACGTTTGCGGAGTTTCCGCTAGTAGGGAATATAATACTCTTTCCCCACAGGTAATGAAAGTCGAACCGAACTCATATAACCCATGTGCAAACCGATTAAGTGTCAGAATAAAAACTTGGAAGTTTATGCGGTATTGTAACAGATTCAAAACGCTTGCTTAAACGTGAAAATATATGCGAATGTTAACAATTTTTTAAAATCTTAAATATTTTTTATCAATCAGAAGTACACAATTTAGTGATGTAAACTCGAAGTTCTAGGGAGTCATTGTACTGTATGTATATTATTGTAATTTTTTTGTTGTGGCTCTTCTTGTGAGAAGTAGGAAGAGTAAATTGAAAATTCTTTCATTAAGATCACTATCGCACTAAAGTAGTACCCAATTCAACTGAAAGAAAACCGAGTAACAGTGCAAAACTTGGGAGAAAATTTCAAAAAAAAAGCTCATTGAAAATAGAATCGTACGAATACTAGAGCATACAAAACTAGAACGTAAGAAAACCGAGATTAAGGGTGTATTTTAATTAGTATTATTTTTTACTTGTACCGTACGAATTTTCTGATATATCCTTTTCCCTGGTTTGTATTTTGACTCTCAATTTGTAATAGATGACGATTGATCCTGTCGCTTTGAGGTCTTTTAGGCAAGTTCTTGCCTCCATTAGTAATGTTTGTATCTATTATTCTTGACACCTGCACATTCTTGGGTGAATAAGGAAACCAAGTTGTAAGATAACAACTAGACGTGGCTAAAACGATTAGGTGTAAACTACAGAGATGGGATACTGTATGAAAGGACAAAACTTACTACAAAGACAAGAAGAGCGCACTGCCCACACAATACTAGTAAAAATAATGCTAACAAGAATAGTCACACAAATTCAGTTCAACAATATTTTGCATTCTGTGTGTTATTATGCTCATAGAAGTGTGAAATGTTATTGTAATTTTCTCTCCCTTTGCATTTTTCCGACTTCATTTTATTTCATCGAACCAATGTGTGTGTACTTTTACTCATTTATATGTTAACTGCTAATTTGGATTTATTTGTGTATTTAGTATTTGAAATATTTATGATATTCTACGAGAAAATACGTTTTTCTGTAATATTAACTCGCTAGAATTGGTCTCCCGTCAATAACTCTTTAATATCAGAGAGTAGGTCGGAAAATCCTAGCACACGATATAGCATTATCAAAACTCCGTAACCGTAACTGTAATTCTTAACCGATTTTGAGATATTAGATTTTAGAGCCTCTAGTACACATCTTTTAGTGAAGTGAACTTGCCCTAACAAAAGTGCCCTTGAAACACATGTTTCCTATCGATCAGTTGGTTGTGATACTTCCAATATATATCAACTTGTCCCAACAAAATCTGATGTAATGTCTTATACAATTTCTCTCAAATGATCTTGCTCTTCAATCTATGTATTCCCTCAATATTTCCAAAGAACTTACTCTTAGTCATAGTTTGCATTATCTTATTACTCAGAAAGCGGCAAAAAACTTTTCAATACGAGAATATTAATCGAAGAGGGCAACTTAAGGAACGAGAAAAGGAAAGCAGGAACCGTACAATTTAATTAGAATCATCTACGAGCATTTGATAGCAACGTTAGAAGTATCGTTCCATTTGTGGATCTCTCGAGGCCACAAATAGTCGCGAACAATCATATCCCCCTTTCCGAGAAGAATTTCTAAATTTCGCCACCACGGTCGCACAAAGCAACAATACCTTCAAAACCCGATAAGTGAAATGTCATGACCATGAATGGGCGTTATACGAAAAACAGGCGTCGTTCCAGAAAATCGAGCCTTGCGCACGCGTACAAAAGGAGTAGGCGGCCGTGGGCCTTCCACAGAAACTGGCAGCTTGCAACCGGGAAGTGACGTGCACTTCAGACAAAAGGGAATACGCGTGGAGCATTACAGAATTATGAAAACCAAGCAGTCTCCGAGCAATACTCCTCACCAGATGAATTGTTGTAATGTAATTCCTAGAAGCAGATGATAGTATACCTGCTTTTGATTTTGAATTAGAAAGAATGGCAATTCACGAAAAGAGAATGTAATGTAGTAAATATTGAAGTAACAGTTAAACTCTGATAGAGTTCAGTAATTCATATTGATTTGCAGGTTAGTTTATTGTTTTTAGGAAAAATTCATGAAGATGTATTTGTATATCTAAGTGGTTTCGTATATTATTACTGCATGATGTACGGATTACCTTAAGGTCTAAATTCCAAGTATATCATGTCATGGTATATCAAACACCTGTTTAGTGCAGACATGTTGAAACTGAATCCGTGTTTCTCAAGACCAGGACACACTTACTAAGGTACTTTAGTATTACGACAATGAAGATCATTCATTTTGTCGTATTATATATCACAACTCCGCTTTCCAGAAAACATTTGAGATTTAGAGGAACTTCATAAGATACCATTTGAAGCTTTGTTCACAAATGCATTAAATCTCAAAATACACTTGTAATACTCATAGATATTAGGAATGCACGAGAAATTTGAAAACAGTACTTCTCATACCAACAGTTTAAAGAAACAAACTGACCGTTTTTCGAAATAACTTATTTAGACTTTTTTATAAAAAAATGACCCAATTGATTGATTAAAATATTTATTAAAAACAACAAATAGTATGCTCCAATATATATAAAAAATATTTAAAATTTAAATTATTTAAAGTGCCCGTATCGATGATTTAATTACATTAGAAAGAATACCTTCAATAATAGTGTTGGAGAGCTTAAAAATATTATTTTGCAAAATGTCGAAAATTGAGAGGTTTTTTCATAAAAATTGAATTTAAACTATTTGTATAAACAAACTTTCCTCTATTTGAACAAGAAGATGCAACTACTCACGTCTCGAATAGTTTGTAGATTCGGGAAATGCAAAATCGAGAAATGCACTGTAGAACACGACAAAGAATATATTTAAAAAAATGCTTTTTATTTTAGGAAACACATTAAATTTCGAAGAGTGGCATGATGTGTCTTTCAAACATTGCTTTCTTCCACGGTGCAGCTACATCGTCGCGCGAGAAGTTCGTAAAGGAGCGAGAGGAAAGAACCCGTAAAACCCAGCGTTGTGGCCACCACCCGGGCGAACGCTCCGCTCGGCGAGAGAGCGGGGATCTCCTCGCTAAAATAGCGAGGTTCACGGCGTAATCACGTTGCAGTCTCCGCAAGATGGAATATTGATAATAACATTGCGAGAAGCGCCAGCTTTCCCCCTTGCCCCTTTCCCCTCCCCTCCCCTCC
>BOPP01000070.1:4718963-4796248 GCA_017312745.1 Gryllus bimaculatus | reverse complement strand
TGTCCCCGCCCCTCTCCCCCCTCTCCCCGCCACGTGCGCTGCCAGGGGGCGCCCTGTCCCACTCTTCAGCGCCACCTGTACAGCTATATTTAGAAATACGACACCGTTTTTTTCTTTCCCTTTCTTTCTTGTGTTGGCGAAGACAGGGAAAGCTTGCACTGCCGCTGCTCTTGCGGAAGAGATAGGTAAGCATATCTTCTATAGCTAAAAATTCTAGAGCGGTATTGTACCTCGTATGAGTACTTTATGTGAATAGGGCGGGAAATTAAAGCCAAAGTTGCGTTGCTTATCCGATTAATCATTTCTTTAATTCTACATTTATTACAGACAGTTTACAGATTAAAAATAATCGATATCTTATATTGTCTTATGCTAACTCGTATTATCATTCAATATAACAACTATATCAAAATCTCAATAAAGTATAACACGGGTAAAGACAGAAATAAAGCTAACACACAAGTGTCGTGTAAAATCGTACATTAGCAAGACGTCGTGACGAAGGATGTGAGAATGGCGATGAGCGTATCATTTCCTACTTCTTCTTCACTGACTCGCATAGAAATGCGTTGAAAATTATGGACTCAAAGTTGTTTTCTGTAAATCTTGAAGGTTTAAGCCCTATCATCCACTTGGAAGCACAAAGTGAGTCGTGAAATAAGATATAGGCTCGTCACAGGTTTGTCAGTATTGTGTACATTCAAATGTACAATAACATATGTTTTTTAAAAATACATACTTTTTATTTTTCATTCGGAAATACCTACTAGGTCAGTTTTCATTCACTTTTTTATATGCATTGGATGACTTACTACTTTTCTTACTTCTAATCTCAAAAACTAACTTTAATTATTGGAACGAATAGAAAGCTACAATCTCCACCTATTTGGGGAAAGTAAATAATGACCTGAGAATTTTTAAATTCAAATACTAGTAGTCAGAAACAAAATTTTCCGCCATTCTCTACCTACGTTTGTTGTTCTAGACGGAATATCAACTGTGTAAGTTGATGGCCAAAGTTCCATTGTATTAATGTGTCATTTTATACTACAATATTGTATTACATGTGCACCCTAATTTTCTCTTTAAGGTCTTTAACGCTACAAGAAAATATATTTAGAATATTTTATTCATCAGGTTGAAGTTTCGAATCTACGATGAACGTGAACTTTCTAAATAATCTACAATGTTGCATATTGATGAATATTTATTAGTCAGAAATTGAATTCGGCAGCAATTTCTTAGTACCACGACCTTTAAAGCAGAAAATCTGATAGAGAGAAAGATAAGAAAGTCAAGACGTGTCCTCGTATGTTATTAATCTCAGATGTACTATTCTTACATATGATTTACGAAGAAGTTGAAATACATTTTCTGAACCTTAACATCCCTTTGAAAATCATTAGATGGGACATATTGAGATGAAATGAGAGTAATCGTTAGGAAACGTGCTTGTTTTCTCCAGGAATAGAAAGTACAAGTTTTCTATTCAAAGTACAGTTACATTAGCCTCACTTGCACGAATATCTTCGTAACTATCCTAGCCTATGACTCCTAATGATAATAATCAATATGAGTCTGAAACGAGTTAATCGTAGGGTAGGGAAAGTGATAGCTTCTAGAAATCCTTACTGTTTGAAGATGAATGGTGATATTTAAGGTTCCCAGCCTGAAATTCAGCTAATCAAGAATTTATTCAGAATTATTTATTACAGAAAATATTGTAACGTATTGCAAAACGAACCTCGTGGCCGGAAGTCTGGCGCCGCGCAGGTACGCGTGTAGGATTAGACAGGCCCAGACGCCAAGGGGGCGAGTAAGAGTGTTTGAATAGATGGTTTCTAGGGGCGGACGCGCCCTTATTTTAGAACTTCCAGAAACTTTCCATTCATGGGAAGAGATGTCTAAACGACGTGGTAGCGTGGCGTTCACATGGGGTGTGGTCGCCGCGCGAACGCGAGATGACGTGACGTGTCACGTGGTTTGAAGGTATAAAAGCGAGAGCGCAAGGTGCGGGGGTGGCTTGTGAGCTGGGTAAAACCGCGTGCGCATTCTTTGTGTGAATGCACAAAACTTGCGCCTAGGGTGGCGCGGAGACGAGCTACGTTCGTGGGGCAACCCATGTGTGGGGAAGCCTCTGTTAATCAACTATTCCACGTGTGATTACTGGCACGGAGTGTTACGCTGTGTGTGTGCACTCGTTGGGGAGTGGTGAAAACCACGATTGAGACCGATCTTCAATCGGATAAGAATCGCTCCTGCTATCAGGGGAACAGGTCTATCAGAGCTGTAATTAACTGTTTCAAATATTTATTTGTAAATACTTATTAATAAACCTGTAAATATCAGACCTAGTGTCTGTGATTGCTGTTGTGTTCCCACGATGTCACAATATTTTGATCTAATTTCGACCAATTCAAAGGATGCTATTACATTTCAACGGTGATTCTACTTCATATATACGTAGAGATATGTACTAGAGCGAATATTTTTTATAAACCAGACATTGATTTTTCAGAATTTTCGAAATCCATTGTAATGGTGTCAAAATATATGTATATTTTTTAAAAATTTGTTTCCTCTCAATTCACGCAACGCATCTCCAAGCCCCGGGGGCGTTGAGCTCTTTGTGCTGACAAGTAAACCTTCATTAACATATTCCGTCATTTTTTAATATCACGTCTCGTCGCAGTCAGTTATCAAGAGGACCGCCAGGTAGCGTCTCCGCGTACGCGCCTCCTACTACGCGCTCCTGCGTAACTACCAGCGGCCAGAATTGGGAAAGAACGAAAATAGAGGTAGGGTTTGAGGCACTTCACAGGAGTTCGGCTAGGCGTAGTGAAGCAGCTAAACTCGTATTATTGAAACAAATTTCACATGAGATTGTCATGTAATCGACGGGAATCGAACCCGTCGAATCCTTGGTGAAAGGCAACCGTCTTTGCGAGTCCGAGTCAGTTGTTTAGTGCAAAAAACACAGTAAATGCATTGCTAGCAGGATTTTTATTTACTTTTAGGTGGCGTTCAAGTTTGGATAACATGTAAACCCAAGGCAATCTTCTACAAACGCAGAGGCGTTTGAAAGATCTCAAGTGCGATCCATTTCTCTAGATTTGAGTGAAAATTGCAAAGAATCGCTAGAAATGATCGAAAATCCTGCCACCGTCGGGACTCGAAGCCTAGGACCTCCCGGTCAGGGGCACTACAGTGACCTCAATTGTTGCCCTGAGCCGGTAATGCTGCCTTTCTTCGCCGAAAGACAGTTACATTTCGTGAGGCTGTGGTGATGTGGGGTTAAATGGATATTTAAATTGTTTGTATGATGGGCGCGATAGGGAGGCGTAAATATCGGGGGGGGAGGACTTTAAAGAAAGTATACATTTTATAAATAAAAAGAAATTTAGGACATTGTGAGAATTAACATCTGGAGAAATACAAATATCATAACTGCATTTTTATTTGATGTTTTAAAAATACATTTTCTGAAATTTTTGTAGGGCTTTAGCACACATCCAGTTACCCTTTACATCCCGATGGGACGCATACTCGATCATGCACTCGACGCCAACAGATTAGAGGGCTCCTCTGATTTGAGGTCAGCAGAATGTGAGGCCCTCTGCAGCAACACACGTGAGAGACAAGGGACAAACACGCATGCTAATGGAACCGGACTCGAACCCGCGATCCGTGGGAGCGAAGCGCTGAGTCGGTACACGCTCTTAGACTCCTCGTCCATCCAGGTCGATTTTTAATTTAATAATTATGTTCAGTTCAAGTCAATACTTTTAAATGGTAATAATGAAGTAGGATCCACGGCTGGACGCTTGGCCTGCACTGGCGTGCCGGGGATGAGCGGGAGCGCGATGGGAGGACTGCTCAGAATGACGTCGGTCGCTGCGTGGCAGAGAGGGGGCGGGCGCTTGTGCGCAGGAGGCGACAAACGGACAATCGCGCGGGGGCCGGGGGAAGGAGCGTCGGCGGGTGGAGGCGGGGGGGAGGGGCGCACAGCGGCGCCTCTGCGTTTGACGCGCGCTCTGCACGGTGCGCGGAAGAGGATGTTGGAGGTGGGGTGGAGCGAGGTGCTGAAACAGACTGGCAGCGGAAGCAATACACGCTGTAGAATAAACGTTGCGAACTTCTAGAGCATATAAAGAGGTCGAAATGATCACATTTTGCCGATGAACATATCGTGGGTATTTGCATATAATGGAGTTATATGCACGTGCTCATGTGGCATTTGCCCCTGATTGTTAGGCCCCGTGTGCTCAGATGTTTAGTAGGTGCATGAAATATTCGGCACTGCGTCATAACAGCACGTGCCAAATATAAGGAGTTGATAAAAACTTAGGGGAAATATCACATGTGTAACTCTCTTTACATAATTTTTCACTGTATGCTCAGTAGTAAAAATTGATCATTTTCTCTCCCTCTTTATGCCTTGGAGGTTCATTACATTTATTCTGTGATATTCTGACAGAAGCGGATGCCAATGCAACTGCGACCAAAAAAGATTAGATAATTGAGCCTTAATCGCAAAATCTTTTAGCAGTAGGTCTAGGTCGATGTAAAATATTGTTTTGCTGCTCTGATTGTATGCTTTTGTTACTAGGTAGCTCTACCTTGTTGTTTCATACTGATAGTCTTTGTAATATAGTTTTATTATTGTGTAGGTGTTCGACCAATCACAGAGAAGTTTACAAATCAAGTTTTAATACGAAATTTATTGTTGATCATCGTTCGCCTAAGTATCAGAGTAATCACAAGGACAGACTAATCATCGCAAAGCCACCTAGGTATCAGAGTGTTTAGCAGATATTGGCGAAGACAGACTGCGATCCGTGCAGTTAAATAACAAATAGTCAATTAAATTTTACATTAATTTCGAAATTTTTTTCTGCCTTTTTGGGAAATATTTCTGTCTTCTTTAACTGACTTCTTTTATTGACCATCTGTGATAAAATTCGGGTCTCCAGGAGGTGTTCAGCTTTCAAAAATGCAACAGAATGTCCAATCCAAACAATACAATAAAAGTCTCTCCAGGATTGTAAACGCTGTGTAAATGACAGAGAGAAAAGTAAACAACTTGTTTCACGCGTCACAAAAAATATTTGTAGTTTGAAACTTACTAAGTTATGCGAGAAATGCATCTATTGTGCACAAATGACTCCACAAAAACTCAGAGAAAAATGAAATTATTTTGGCAAAATCATTAATTGAACAATGATAAAAATAAATTTAGAAATGACCACAACGTTGTTTTTTCTCGGCTGTTGCCAATTGAGTTGTAACCACTCATTGAATTTTACCCAGAACGAACTATTCGATATCCAACCGAGTTCTTTGTAATGAGTTTCATGTTTTATTTTGGAACTTCTGTTCTAGAAAATAGTTTCTCCTGAAGGTTTGGATATTGAAATTCAACGAGCTGTACACACTGTTCCTGAAATAAGATGTTGGAGAGATCAGCATCTACAGGGAATCTCGCAGACAATTTTCTGCTGCATTTATACGGAGGCCTGCGAGATTTATGAGGCAAGAAAGTGCTGTAGAAATTTAATTTTGAGTTATTCCGGTTTGACTCCTTTGACGAACAATTTTTACAAATTGTCTTTGAAAATGTCCTTGTATTTATCAAATTTGGTGCTTTGGGTATTGGTTCCCGAAAACAGTGAACTGTGGGTCGTAAACAAAACACTTGAATATGTCAGACTGTTCATTATACACCTTTCCGCGCGCTGCTTTGCTTTAGGAAGTTATTTCAAAGACAACTTGGAAGTAACTATTCAGTTCTCCAACGGTTGGAGCGAAGAAATCATTTGTCACCGTGACGTGGAATGAATTGCTAGTCAAACAATGCAACGCCACACGACAAATAATCTTCATTTACGTCCAATTTTTCTCTCCACTTCAAACAGTGAACATTAATATTCCAATATAATTCTGTCGCTGAGGCAAAGCAGGGAGCTGTCGGTCGGAGAACGGATTGTAGAGTGCTACCTACTGCACTAATTTTGTTGACGGAGCTCATCATTACTGAGAAACATGGACGTTTCTGACTTTTTGCGAATGCACCTGCCAATACAAGCGCTTTGAATAGACAGCTTATTTGTACTCAAAATGAGGCGGTTGGTTTGGCCAGAATGAGATAAACCAACGCTTCAACTTTGCGTTTCACGGTTTTTACTTGGCTATACCATTTAGAATTCTGCTTCATACTAATTTGCCTTTATTTTGATTTAAGGTATTAATAGAAAGCAATCAAGAACACAAAAACACTGGGGTAATATTCATAAAAAATATTATACTCTGTGAATGGCAGAATGTACAGACTTAAATAGACAAATGTCGAAATAGTGTTTCTTTGCAATAGTGTTAATTTCGTTTTCAGTCTATTTGTTTAAATTTCCTTCTATTAGTCTATATTCGGTGTAATATTATTTCACGAGTACGTTCATTTTTCTTTGCAGTAAATTTTATTTTAAAAATTGAATTTATTTTCCATTTTCGTAAATAGATTTTTTGTAATAAGTAGAGTGCGGAAATCTTTGAAATTACATGATTATCATGAAGACGTGTACCCTTAAAATCTTCATTTATTAAGTTATTCAGGTCTTTATACCAACGAAACGAAATTGTGTATATCTCAACATATTTGTATCATTATATAAAAACTCAAAATAATTACATATTTTTATACAAAAGTAATACATATGTCAAATAACAATTATTTATCCTATTTGCTTAAATATGAATATTTGGAAGTTGGTTAGCTACCTGAAAATATAGTTTGAATCTGGCCCTGATGGAGTCGATCTGAAATACCTGACGTGGGACAGAAAGTAATGAACAGATGAAAACGTTTCAAACTCTTGAAGAAGTAGGGCTTACATGTTTATTTAGCTAGTGAGATCCTCAGCGGAATATCGGGAGTTCTCCCAGAAGTCTTGCTTCCAGGCGTATATTTTAAGGACAAACGGGGCTTGCAGGATTTATCCAGCAACTCAACAAGAATGCGTCTGAAGTGTACTATCACGAGAAATAGTTTCTTTTTAAACGGAACATAATTTTTGATTGCCAACGGGACATTAGTCTTGAAAATATGGAAAAATACCTTCACTACTGCTCTTAATTGACATTTGCTCATAGCTGACGAATTAACTATATTAATTTGAATATGACGAATTTGTGTACAAATATTTTTGCACAATTTTGAATTCACTCTTCAAATTTAATATTAAATACTTATGACATGTTTTGGGTATTTGATAACAAAAAACAACATATTGTTGTTGTTTTTACGGTAAAAGAAATGTTGGAGACCATGTTTGTTTTACCGACAGTTTACAATATCACAGACTCACACAAACATACATTTATAAGGCGGGATCCGAAATCGCGACCCTTTGAGCCGAGAGCTACGGATATTCTCGGATATCCTGACCGGCAATATTTGACTTTGAGACTGCTTCATCTTCGAGCCTGAGTGACTTTGAGAAAAAAAAAACTTTTGAGGTGAGTTCCCTGTTGTGTAACACTTGATTTCTTCTTATTTTTTAAAATGTGAAATAATTAAGAAAGTATAGAATAATTGTTCATTGGAAAGACGTTTCAATACAAAGTGAATTGTCTCAAAATGTGTATGTAAAATTCAGAAAAGTCAAGTTGTGAGGCCACGTGATTTTTCAACATTGTTTCATCTCTCTCATAACTTCTAAAACGTCTGCGAAGTCTTGGAATACAGATGCGGTAATCCCATCATCGCTAATCCGAGAATACGTGCGTAGCTCTGCCTTATCGCTCTCTGACAGTGGTCAACCCGCAGCGATCAGTGCGATAACACTCGTGCCAGTTGTTCGTTTCGTGTGAGCGGTGCGAACAGTGCCACCTAGCTTTCAAAAAAAAAAAGTGTTATTTTAGTTGTAGTAAAAGCCTACAAAATTTTTTTTTTAAAACCAGTGAATGGCCACAAATAGTTGCTCCGTACCGGGGCAAAACTAATCTCGAAGCGCAATGGACGCTACCTATAGTGAAAATGGTTGCCCTCTGTGTGTGAAAAACGCGCGGGGGCTTATCAGTAGAACCGGGTTGCACCCATCCCAGATCAAGCCAATACTTCAAC
Organism: Gryllus bimaculatus; assembly: GCA_017312745.1. Lineage (NCBI taxonomy): Eukaryota > Metazoa > Arthropoda > Insecta > Orthoptera > Gryllidae > Gryllus > Gryllus bimaculatus. Next base: position 4,788,129 of record BOPP01000070.1, on the reverse strand, counting down.
AGCAAGAACAATCGTTCTCCAGCAACACTTTCAACACCTCCAACATCAGCAACAAATGGTGGAATGCAACTCTCTCAACTTCTAACTCCAATATCATTATGCCTCCACATCCGCATGTGCAAACAGCAACCACCAAACAACCGCAGCATCCAAGGTACGCAGGAAACATGTAGTGAGCATAAACGAAAGAGGCTCACGCCTCGCCAGAAGAGGATATACCCAGCGTATAATATTCCTGCTTTCAAATAGTATAAGCCTGCTAGGAACTATTAAAACTAATGAAGAACCTGAAAACGATCCAATTATAAAATTCCCCCAATTATAGTGCAACAATGCAAGTAACTTTCAACTTTTGTTAAATGATGATTTTAAAAAGAACGTTAAGGACGACTTCACAACTAAACAAGAAAAAGACGCCTATCTAAAATTTCATTTACTTCCATCAAGTGATTATAGAAGTTTAGGAAAAATTCTTGCTGAAAGCAGAAAAAAATCGAGTTCCATTCTTATTAAAGACCCTTCTATAAAAACGTTAGCGTTGTAATGAAAGGACATTCCCACTACCTTACTCGGGAAAGTGAAATACTACAGGAACTGACAAGATTAACAATCCCAGCATTAAAGTAGCAAGACTTATATAATAAAGACAAGTGTCCCAACCTATATGTGCAATCGACTTAGAAAATACTTAATCCAAAGTAAAGAAATATTCAAACTTAACCGCTTTTTGTACTAGTGTTATCAGAATTCAGGAAAGAATCAAGTCTCCATGTAATCCATGTAAACGTTTCAGGAGATTTAGGCATTTCCCAGGCAAATTGCTGGCCTTCAGCCACGTGTTGTGTCAAAATTGTACTGGCCAGCATCACTACTCCGAGTGTACAATTAAATCTGCCCCCCCTAAGTTGCGTAAAATTGTGGTGACGAAACATACTGCTAACTTAAAGGCCTGCCAGCATTACAAAAAAGCGCAGGCAGATCCAATGAAAATTTCAAAATAACATTACACCCACCTTCTAACGTGTCCATCAAACCATTATTCATCCCTAACAATGTATCGCTAGACAAGTTACATTCACATCCTACCCTTTGCATCCTAATCCTACCATAATAACCATCGAGGTCATATCTCATTATTCAAAACAGGATCAATCTAATCTAATCTCAAACACGAATCACAATCATGTTAGCGGCCTCACTCCCATAATTGAAAACACAGAAAATTGTTCTGGACAAATTGAAATTATGGCCAAATAATATAACTAATAAATTTAACTTTTTAAAACTGGAAACGCCAACGACTGAAACGCCAAGAAATGAATTTAGAATTCCTTGTTAAAGAAAAATAAATTGAAATAAGCTTGGTAAACCGAAACTCCATCTTAATTTCCGGCGAGAAAAGTTTCACATTCCAGGATTTAGGAATTTTCAGAGAGGACCGAATGCCAACAAAGCATCAGGTGGCGTAGCACTAATAGTAGCAAAAAACATCGAGTGCATTCAAGTATCTACGCCTTCATCTCCGGAACTTAGAATCAATAGCGAATTAGAAGTAAAGAGTAAGCCGTTAATTAGTAATATATCAATAACACTACTGGTACCCACTGCCGCTGCTACTGCTGCTGCTGCGCTAATACTACTGGTGCTGTGCTAGTACTATACTTGGTGGGTGGTGGTGATGGAAATAGGCGTGGCTAATAATAATATGAATAATAGCCTTACAATGACAACAAAGTATAATCATTGCAGCTTACAAGCCTCCCATAAGAGATTCCCTGAAAAGACTTATAGAAAAATATTAGCTCATATAATCGTATTATTCTCTTTTTGGCGATTTGAACAGGCAAACACAGAGCATGGTGGCCTGCAACTCAATAACTATACAAGGCCGAAAGTTACTGGAATTTGTAAATAATAATAGTCTTGAATGATTTCATGTGCCCCAACAGATCCTACACATTTTCCCTACAATGTTAATATTATCCCTGACGTTCTCGATATAGTCATAACCAAAAATTTAAATTTCCCACTGCCCATCAAAAATTAGTAGCCTGAATTAGCATTCAGACCATAATCCGATCCTAATATCTTACCAAGAAAATTTTAAAGAAATTACACCAGGAAATAACCCTTTAGGAAAACTGATCAATGGGACCTAAGTTCGCCTTACCTAATGGAAAATAACTATAAATACCCACTACCTATTAGGTCGATGCAATATCGACTCCGAACTAGAAAAGTAAAATGCGGTATTTTTTAAATCTTCTAGACCACTCAAGTAACAACAAAAGATATACCCCCATTATTACAATACAAAAAAATAAACATATTTCTTCCCCTATTCCTGGAAAATTATTAATAGTTTAATTTAAATCGCAAACATAATTTAAGACGATTTTGGCAAATAATTCGAAGACCAGATATAAAGCAAAACTAAATAAATTATCAAGAGTATGTTAAAAATAAATTGGGATAATCACCGCTACACTGTTCTTTTCGCGCAGTTTATAAACCAAATTGATACAAAACTCAAGCACATTCTCTGGACAACTACCAAAAAAGAATCACTAGAGATAAAAAACAAATATCGAATTAAAAGTGAACAATAAGCTACTGCATTTCAATGTTGATAAGGCCAAAGGATTGCAGATCAAATTTACAAATGTAAATTTAGACCACACCTCAACAATAATACAACATAACATGAAATTTGAAATTATATGAAACAACCAGCTAATTACAGCCGGAACAAAATAAAGTTTATTCACGTCTGAAACGGCCAAATACCAGTAACATTTAAAACAACGAAGATCACCCGGGTATTGATGGAATCAGTAATAAGATGCTCAAAAATCTCAATAAAAAACTCTGCGGGTAGCAGGGACTAACTGCAATATTTATGCCATCTACGTTTTTAATTTTTCCCTACTGCCTGGAAAAACGCAAGAGTAGTTCTTCCCTTTCGCAAGCCAGGAAAAAGATCCTCGGACGTCCTGAAAAACATTACAGACCAATAAGTCTTCCTTCCCTCAATTTCCAAGATTTTTGAAAAGGCTTCTACTTAAAGAGACTAAAACAAGTATCTGAGAGACACGGATTGCCAATACCAGATATTCAATTTTGGTTCAGAGCAAATCACTCCTGCACTCTACCAGCTTGCTAAGGCTTACTGAGCTACATTGCACAGAGCTTTCAAGAGAAAAAAACATACCTGGCCTGCATTTTCTGGATATTGCACAAGCGTAACGACAGAGGTTGGCATACCGCGTTTTGTTATTTAAAATAAGACAACTTGGAGTCCCAGAGTATATTCAGAATATGTATTAAAGGCTTTATCACTGAATAGCAAAATTTAAGGTTCAAAATTAATCATCCTTTCTACTCTTCGTATATCACAGCCGAGGTTCCTCAGCGGGCTCAGTTCTCTCACCTATTTTTATTAATATCTTCGTGAGTGACATACCCAAGTATTCCAACGTGAAAACTGCCTCTTTTCGTACGATCACTGCACTGTTTTCAGCCAAGCTCAGATTTTAAACTAGCATATAATAGAGTTCAGAAAAATATTACATCCAATACAATTGGACAAAAAAAATGGTAGAATCGCCAATCAATTCTCAAAAAATGTCAGGACTAAGGATATTTTACTCTTAGGAGACCTCAAAAACCCTCCCAATATGAAAATAGATGACACCGATATACTTGGAAACTGAAACCAATAAAGTATCTTGGAGTATTGGCTTAGACAAGAAACTTTCCTGGAAACCGCATAGTTCACGCAGCTATCAACAATTCCAATGCCTAAAATATTAAAAACGTATACCCTCTTGATAAATCAACATTCAACACTCAATACCAAATGCCAGATTCTATTATATAAATCTATTATCCTACCCACACTAACTTATGCTTGCCCAGGTGTTGGGGAAACGCTAGCTTCACCACCATAACAAAGAAATGCAAATTGGTCCAAAATAAAGTCCTCAGAAAATCAATTAAAGCCCTCCATGGTTTATACGTAACCAACAAATTTCCACAGAGAACTCCAAATGGAAACAGTGCCTCGAACACATTAAAAAAGTTAGCAAAATTAATTTCTATGGGCTTCCCTTCCTTCATCTCCATTCCGCCCTGAAATTTCACCTAGGTCGAACAGCAAACATCCCAAGCCGCAATCAATCCAAATTTCCCAAAGACATGCTTAAACCTCCCTAAACCAATAATATCAATCCCCTGTATCTAAAATAGGATCTTCACGTTCTCCTTCCTATTTGCTCGATAGGGCAATCCTAACAACTACCCCCCTCTCCAAAAAAAAAAAAATCAAAAATTAAATCCAGCTGCTTCTACAAGCAAACCAACGAATTAAAACGAGTCAGAGTATCCTTAATTCTCAATTGTGTCAGGACATGCCCAATCCCAAAAATGTCAGCTATGTAAAACCGAAACCCCTCGAAAGACCTTTGGTCGAACGAGAAGAAATAAATTAAAAAAAAAAGAATACGTGCAATGCGAGATGGAATACAAGTGTTATGTGAACCAAGCCACCCTAATGACCAAATTGTCCAGCAAGCAAACAAGCGGCGATAATCTAGAGCTGAATCGCGACTGGTTGGCAAAACTGTGTCGAAAAACTGCGACGGTCGGTGCTAGTGTCAAGTCCGCTACATTCTAGTAACCGGTTCGCGCTCATTTGTTGTGTTTATTTTACAGTACGTTGGTACAATGTGCGTAATGTAATATGAAACTTGATAAAGTTATGTGCCAGTAACTTTAATAGTATTTGCACATTAAATGTCACATCATTTAACATTGTAGTTGAAACATCGTTATGAATTTTTCTTTTTTACATAGAATCCGAAGTTTTTTGTAATTCGAGGTTCCGTCAGCCCCAATTACCTCGGAATATCGCCGCTACTGTAGGCAATTTATTTTGGGCGGTCGGCATCCGGCCGGTTCCGTAGTCGCCCTCATAAACGTCCCAGTGGCAGCAGCATCTCGTCTTCCCAGTAGGCGGAATATAGGAATGTCATGCCAGCGTCCCATGCATTTGACGGTTCGCCGACCCGGACGCGAAACAATAGTTCCCCATGCGTGCGCCGCGCGGCCGCTCGCGGGTGAGTGGCGTTGAAAGCGGCGTTTTGTCGGATCATTGCGCGTCTCTGTGCCCTCTGACCCGAAGTCCTCATTGGGGTCTCGCATCTAAATGGCATCGCGCACGACGTTTTTTTAGGTGATGGATTCTTGGCGATCGATGTCGTACGGATGGCTCCGCATTTCAGCTCCATCATCACGAGGTCGAAGCACGGGAATTTCTTCCTGTGATTATACATTCTTCACGCAATACTTTTTATATAATGTTTTGAGACATTTTCATGTCTTATTAGAGTTCCAAACATGCAATGTATCCTATTAATGAAAATAAACCACGTTCTTTATTTTCAATAAGGCTAGTCGAGAACGTTGAAAATATTTTTTGTAGGTTTTGTGACATTCTATTTAAAATACATCGCAGTATAAAGGCTACCATAGACCGGTGCAGCAAATACGCAACGAGTGCAACGCGGAAATTTCCCTCTAGACGCGGCAACGAAATTCGCGGGACCGTTCACACAGGAGCGTCAATTATGACTCAGCGTTTGGTGACAGTTTTCCTCATCTGATAAACAAAGTCACGGGAACTCGGCCCAGAGGGGAGCGAAAACTCCCGAAGGCGGGCGGAATTCCACGAGACTCGAGCGGCGGCGGTCGAAACGCGTCCGACTGCGTTCCAAAATCCGCAGGTAATAAAACGCTGTCAATGCGCTGCCGCGACGCTCGCAGGTCTCATAAGGCAACACGTGACGCGAAATTTCCATTGAGGCTATTCCGCGTAGGCGTCGGTCTGTAGGAGCTTTATGTGTAGAGCACAAACAAGGGAGTCGATTTTGAGAGTCTTGGGAAAAAGAGAAAACTGAGACTAATGAAAAGTAAGAGAGTAATAAACATAAAACTGATATGAAAAGTAAAACGAGATGAAAGGAGTAAGAAAATAAATCAAAACGTAAAGATAGTAGAAAAGAGATTCGCAATACATGAGGGAGGAAAGTAAGACATTTAAGAGAAGGAAGGAAATAATAGAAAATAATAAGGGTAAAGAATGGAAGAATGTTCAAGAAAAACTTACATAGAATAAAGAGGAATATATTTGCGGGGCTGTAGAAAAAGTCGTAGGCTTCTTCAGCAGATACTGCCTTTTAAATACTCTCTGCGTCTGGGTGACACGACCCTCTGCTCCCCGCGATGGCTGGCACACTCCCTGCACCCGCGCCACGATTGGTTGCCGCCAGCGGGTGCTGTGGAAGGAGCTGGTTTCCGCTGGTTTCCGTGGATTAATAGATCAACTCGTAAATAAATGCAGCTTTCACGATGGATATTTAAATTGTATACAGTAAGAAATAATTCCCTGGATTCATGTTTGAAATAAAAGCAAACTATTTATAGTTTGGGATGGTTAAAATGTTATGTACCCGTTTCCCCAACTGAAGAGGCAGCTTGGACACAACTTTGCCTTAAATTTCATTTCTTTAGTAAACAAAATAAATAACAAACCAAATTATTTGCTTCTACAAATAGTCAATAATGTATTTTCATTGATTCAACGTTTAGTAAAAAATGTTTCATAACAATGGAGATAAAACAAAATGAATAGAAAATATATCCAAATCTCCCCAGGTTGCATTGAATTAGTATTCCTTTGGATACGCATTGTTGCACTTCAACTGCAACTCATGAAGTCTGCATTCGTGTCAATACTTATTCTGTAACGAAGATAACATATTCTGAGGCGTGGCGATAACTATTTTTAACAGTTTCAATTAATCAGATTAACGTAAAGATAAATTAATGCATTCTTGTTGCTTTTCGAAAAAAATATTGATTAATGCAGAATAATTGGTTCATTTTATTTTCATTTGAATATCTCTTTTTCTTTCTTTTTCGTCTTCCTGCATCTTTAACTTTCAACGTCAGTTTGAAAGTCCACTCCCTTCCGTGAAATCGTTGGTTGAAGTCAAGGCCTTCCGCGCGGCCTTCGGCCTTGCCCTGCTGCGTCAAAATCACCCTCGTCCCTCTCTTCCTAGCGCCGACTCGGCCATTCCGCGGGCGCCCGGAATACCCTTCGCGATCCCTTTGCGACTGTCACTCCGCAGCGCTGGCGTCATCGCCGCCGCAGCCGCCGCCAACGCCGCTCCCGGTAACGTGCAAATACCAGTGTATAAATTGTTCATGAATTTTTATGAAGATGGATCCTGTTGGTATAGCGACCGGGTAAAGAGGTGTTATGGATCCGCCCGCGCCCAGCTACGCTGTGGGGGCTGGGGTTGATGGACCATTTTAATGACGAGGCAACCCTGGGAGAGAGGTTACGCTAGGGCGGCCCGGTAGTTTCTTCAGTTTGTTTTCTAGGCGTCGCGTTGAACGTATGTTACGGTGCTTGTGTTCTAATATGTCTCAATTTAAAAATATTAATTTAATGCATTTAGAGTAGGATGCTGTTTTATACAGGGGGTGCTTAGTAAAATTTCAATACATAATTTGTTCTAGACTTATATCTACATATATACATATTTACATTGGTTAATAGTTTCGAGACTTGAAAAAATAATACAATATAGTTAAAAACCCTAAATAAATAAAAATAAAAATACACTAACAGACACTAACTTTAAATTATCTCTGAACTAAGCTCTTGAATTGTACTAAATAATGATATGGTCTTTTAAATCTGCCAGTTCGATTTGCGCAGACTTTTGTTGAGGGTAACTGACTTTTGCTCACGCATGCACATTTAGCTGGTTTTCTGCGCACACGCACTGATTTTATTGTCTGTTTTTCACCAGCACTACTCACTACTCAGAGGGGCACCCGCAGTTGTTCCATCACAGGCACTGTGGGTAGTGTCTCTTTGCTCAGCAGTGCACCTCGAGGTAAACTCTTGTTCATGGCGCCAGAATGTGTGTGTGTGTGGGGGGGAAGCAGAGTGAGATTGAGATTGTCGCAACTTAAGAAATATAATAACACTAAGAATAGCATCGTTTAATGTGATCGTGTAAGTGGAATTGGGTAAATGCCACTCAATTGACTCAATACGAAATACAAAAGTCAGGAGTGTCGGAGTTGCAATTTGACGTTTGTCTTTCGAAACATTTTTATCTGATATTATTAATCATTTTTCCTATTTTTATTTTTCATTTCACAAACTTAATATGGTCCGTTGTAATGCAGAAAAATCACGGAGTATTGTAGACTGAGAAATTCATAAGATTTTTTGATTTGATTTATTAGTGATTGAGGGTGCATCAACTACTAAGGTAATTAGTCTCGTAAATGCAATGCATGTTTTATCGACAGAGAAGGTGGCAGTGATATTCCCCTGCTGGATGGTGAGATCCGGCGCCGACTACCACCTTTTAACGGAATTTCCCCCAACCTGGTATCTCCCACCAGCGCGGCACCGCCCCAGTTGGGACAAGCTCTAACCTTCCGACCGGTCTCCCAATATGTGCGCGTGCGTGTGTATGTAAGGGGTGAGGATGGGACAAGGAAGAGGAAAGAAATTTCGCTCGCGGTCCGTGGCCCGTTTGTTAAAATACTGCTTCGGCATTGGCCTGATATTGATCAGAAAGCTACCGATCAGACCAGCCGGCCGGTAGAATTGTCCTCCAGACAGCGACTGAAATCGACCTAGCTAGAGGCGAAAATCCTGCCACCGTCGGGCCTGGCATTCCAGGGCGTCCTGGTAAGAGGCACTGCAGTGACATCAGTTGCTCGTCTGAGCCACCTTTCTTGGTGATAAATCCATAAGTAATATGGGGGACGCGTAAATGAGGAGAGAGATAACGGCAGAGTTTACACCGCATAATAAACAGTATTGATAGATGTAAAGAAAATATGTAAAGTCATTATTTGAAATTTAATGGATGTTCCCCTTTCATTCGTCTTTAATGCGTTATGTTGCGTTTGTGTTGGAAATTATTGAAACATATTATCTTCTTTATCGTTTGGCTTTCCTATTGTAGAAAATTTACATTTTACCCTTTCTGTCCTCTGGCTCGCAACAGACCTTGGCCGACCACCCGTGAAGCAGCCTCTCGGCCGAAGTTACTAACTTTGAAGATGTCCCTATCAGCAATTCTAACGGATTAACGCCACGCAATAGCACTAACAGAGCTCCAGAGACACGACCTACGACACACTACTACACACTCAGCGGTGACAAGATTGCTACTGCGACTTAACATTTTAACATATTTATTTGCAATCTAGTCAATCACAGATTTTGTAGAGATTTCCAACATAATACATCTTTATGAGGGGGTTGGGCATAAGCAGGTGGGGAGTTCATTTTATGCGAATATCCTTCTAACTGAGAGTGAGTTGGGCTTGATTAAAATTTTTAAAGTAGTATTTTGATTTTGTTAAACAGTGTGTTTTAATTAGGTCAATGATTTGTCTCCAGAACTTCCATTTTAATTTATATCTAAATATTTTTTGCTGTATTTTTTTCCCTTGTGTGTTATCCTTCTTCATTATGAATACCACTGCATCATTAGGGATGGTATATTTGTTCTTGTATTAGGGAGTTTGCAGCATAAAGGTTAAAGAGGGCAGGAAGCACTGTGTACCGCAAGGGTCGCTTGCGAGCGCACTTTTTGATGAGATATGTGAGTATTGACTTTCATCGCAAAAACTGTTTTGCAGTAATGTTTTAATTATTTCCTTCAAATAATGGGATATCTCAAATTTCATAATTTATATCATAAATATGAGTACCAGAACTTTGCCTTTTCCACATGAAGAAAAACAGCTAATGTATGATTGTGCCGAAGAAACCGGTTTGCTACATTTTTGGTTAGTCTTGAAACCTGCTGAATGATGGAGTATTATTTGTGAAAACTTAATTGTTCTTTGGGAATTATCGCACTTGTTTTTAAAAACTTTTGCAACCTTTCTTTATATATTTTTCAAACACTTGTATTACATTATGTAGTAAATTTTTCGGTGTTATGGCGTATGATGTATCGCATATGGTCCCATCATAATGTGGGAAAATTGCAACGCTCACGGTGATTTTTGCGTTATATTGTCTGGTTGACGAAGTGACAAAGATATGGCGCTGCTCTTCAGACAATCGATTACGGAAGCCGACCGTAAGTGCTAAAGAGATCCGGACGAAGTTAGTTGGCCGCAAATTTTCAAGAACGACAGACGTGTTACTTGGATTGGGTAAAGTTCGTGTTGTAACTTGTCGGGACACGTTGGTGGAAGATTTCGATTAACATTGTCGTTTTGTAAGTGTATTAGGGACTGTAATAAGGGAAATATTCATAACGCGAGTAAATTATGTAATTCTGAGAAATATTCGTGAACTTTGTGCGGATGCTTTCTGCCAGTTGCACGTGGTGACAAACACTAAATCATTTCAGTGCATTAGATAATCCCGTGAGGAAGGAATAACTACTTTTCGAACCTTCAAACTACATGTGGCAAGTGAACTGTGGGGAATATATTTTTGTGCCCTTTATTTTAACATTTAACAAAGAACTGTAGACGACGAAGTGCATGTGGTAAAAAGTACGGGCGGTCAAAGTGGAATTAGAAGCGAAAGATCCAGCAATAAGTTGACCAAATATGGCGAGAATTAACTCACTGTATTTTCCGGATAATTGACTGCTAGACCAGTAGGAACTACGGGTATCGACCCCCATGACCACATATAGAACTGTGTATTAGCGATTCACTGAGGGAATTATTGGTTGCACGGGTAAAATTTCCACCATCAGAGCCGCAGGAGGCGAGTTCAGCGTCGTGTGCATTGTGCAGCGTGTTCGGCGAACTTCGGGTGGAGTACGAAGACATCCGAAAGGTCCTCGAGTGGCGGTGGAGTGACAGGCCTTCATCCCGTGGAGTCCACGAAGTGGACTTGGGGGAAGTGGTGCCAAGTCCAACAGAACAGCTGTGGGAGTACGGCAACTTCGGAGGCGAAATTGTAATGTATAGAAAATGTTTTTTGAATAGGGCACACAGGAATAGATCATTGTAGCCATCAGTCTATCATGCTAACTCCATTCTGCCGAATTTGAGAATGTGTAAATATTAATATGTGAAAATTAAAATTTTATTCGTCTTTATATTGTGCAAGGTTGAGATGTAATTTAAATATCAGAAGTGTACTATTGGTTATCTTTTACATTATTGGAAGTCGCAAAGGATAGAGTCCTCACGTTAGGAAAGAGTATTAACTAGTTAAAGATATTTCATGTAAGGTAAAGAGTATAAAATGTTTGTCAGATATATAAATATATATGAGAAAGTTATTTTCTGCGATGTAGTAATTTATTTAAAAGAAATAATATTTTTAATTCCGTAAATAGTTAATTTTTCACCTGACGCGTCTTGTCTTGATTAGAGAGAGCCAAACAGAAAAGACCAAACTAGAAACAAAAAGACTCATGCCCTTGGTCGCTTCTTTTTTATTTAGGGGTTTACATAGTAGTTTATGCAATTAGTTTATATTGTTATACTATGATTTATTTAACCGCGCACATGACATAAATCAGCTGTTCACGTTTTCTTTTAATCAAGAGCTTAAACGTCCTTATAGTGACGGCATTTTACCGACATATAAGCTCCCGATTGGATGAAACCGCAACAGCTGATATGTCAACTGCTCGACCGAACAAATCGTACTATAAATTTAATTTAATTAGTACATGTACTTCGTAACTTTGTACGAATGCAATAAAAAACATTATTAACGAGGTGCATACGCTATTTTCTGGTATATTACATTGTTAATTCGTATACTTTCATATACATTATAAATATGAGAGTCAAATTTAAATTTTGCGAAACAACTTTCTTGTGGCGTGGCGGGTATTATACGAGAAACCGGTGGTCAGCCGTTCAGTTCACCGTTACCTCCCCACGATTCTCTCGCTGCGATTTGAGCCGTAAGATGCCCGTTTATGAACGATTTTTTGCAACAGAAAAGATCATTTGCAATTCTGGCACACAGAAAAAGAACCTTTTGCATCTTTTCTGCGACCTCGCGCGCGCGCGCGCGTGTGTGTGTGTGTGTGTGTGTGGCGCATTTCGATGCCCGCGCGGCCACGCGGGATGTCATCGCCAGGTACGGCACAAGTAATAAACATATCGGTCTGTAGTTTAAGTGTAGTCTGTTGTTAATGACCTAGTGTAATCCTTGCCTGATTTGCTTGTTGGGATTATTATAGCTTGATTTCACACATCCGGTAAATAATTGTCACGACTGCATTGTATTGCGCAGTAATTCCTTCAATTGTTGACCGTGGAAATAGTGGAAACGTGAACCATTTCGAATACTGTGTTAATTTTATAATTGCCAACTTCTATCTCGTATTATAATTTTTGTATTAGTTGTTAGGTTTTGTATGAGGTTTTAGCCGGAGATCTAAATTTACACTGCTTCTGCGCTCTGTTTCGAGCCGGGGGTGCAAACTATTACTCGTATCCCCCGCTCACGCCCTTCCCAGGTTCTGGCATCATGACGTACTACTTCTGGTTTCACTGCTATCTCGTCACTATAAAGCGTGGATTATTTTATCTCCTAGGCAGCCCATAACACTTAAATGAGGATGTATCTTAAAGGAAATGAACGTCTTAGAAGTTCTTATTCTTTTTAACTGACATTATCAAGTCGTTAACTAAAAAAGTACCGATGTCTTTCGGATATTTTATACTCTGACATATGTGGATGATTACAAACTTTCTGAATGAAGACATTAAAATAAAATTCCATTTTAATATTATATGAAAGTGTATATGAACCGTATATTGAATGATAATAGAGGCTCATACTAATGCTTTCAAAATGGAATGCCCGACAAGCTTTCACATCTTTTATTATTTTTGAGGGCCTTTTTTATTAATAGACACATATTTTGCTTTATTAAGTTATTTATTTATATAAATTTATTCATTCATTTACATTCCACAAAGACATCATTTTGATTCTCTTACGGTTTTCTACTCATTGCCTTCATTTATTAATATAGGTAGAAAACATCTCCTACAATGTAATTGGTTGATTTAGATGAAAATTTGGTTTCTAATAAAAATGCCTTCAACAATATTAGGATATTCTAATAAAAATGCCTTCAACAATATTAGGATATTCTATTAATACTGATGACGTTAAGCAACAATCAAGCTCTACATTTTTATTCAATTTATGTAGGTTACGAAAAACCTACGTAACTACACGAGATTTTCATGCAGATCATGTTTTCATAATATCCGTCAAGAGTTCAGATTTTTCCTAGTGTGCCTTATTAGTATGTCTAGAACTGATCAAAAATGATAATTCTGAATAGAGAGCTGATTTTTTTCATCCAAGGTCTTAAACAATTATCATAAGATTATATATCAATAAGTATTCAGTGTTTTAGAGTACTTCATATTTCATTAAGCAGAATATTTTAGAATCTATGTCCGAACTACTACTTCAGAATACATTTTGTTACTTACATAATATGTCGAAGTTCTAGAAAGTACCTAAATATTGTCGTGGAAACTTTCTCTTCGCACAAAAATACGAAATAATAACTTTATTTCATATTTATTTTATTCGGCATTTAAGAGCAAGAACTGACATAATATCAAATTAATTTCTTCAATGAAGATGCGTAAATTGTCATAATCAAACTCTAGATACAAAATATAATTATTGATAATTGAGAAAGATAAATCCATTTATTCTGTTAAACATGATCTGACAAAGTTAACTGGTGCCCCCTTGCTAATATAATTATATTAAAATATTTGATCATATTCCTCATTTCTACAAATGTATTATTTCTTTGTATTGTGGACTGCGATAGAAGAACGCAATGAAGAGAGTAAATGTATACATACTAAACCTAAAATTCCAATTTACCTTTCTACGAGAGACGAAAGGTGTAATACCTATATGAACATACGAATGAATACATAAAGGGAGTTATGAGCAGGGGTTTGCCGCCTCGTACTAAGTAAGTGATTTAAAGGGACTCGACGAAAGGTCGATGGGGAAATATGCTTTAAAAGACGCCATCACGATTCCTCGCTCCGCTTCCTTTTACCGCAGAAGTCGGAGAAAATTTAGAATTCGGCAGCGAGCAATGGGCTCTCCTGTGAGTAGGTGGCGCCTGTGTGAAAGAGAAGGCGTGGTCGGACTGCCAATGCTGCTGCACGACGGCCTATGCGGTTGGGGGCGGGGCTTACTATTCGGTTGGCTGGCGAATCTCGAGTCTGCGGAATAAAAATTACTTTTAATGCATGGTAATTAGATGCAGCCACTTACAAGCAGATGAAATGAAATTCCTAAGAGCCATGAAAAGTTGTAGTATTAGGAACTTACTTGATTTGATTTATTTGGTTAACAAACAGTCAAAATGTATGTGACGTATGGGAGAGGAGATAATTTGCGCGCACGTTTTATTGAGATCTATAATCCCTTTCCGACATTTTAACTATAAATGGTTCAAAGATTAATAACAGTTAAAAAATAAATGAGTAATATTTTTTTAAACCCTAGATTAGCAACATTTGTAGAAACTTAGTATTTTCGTTCCTGAGTTATAGATAACTTATTAACATCGGTAAACGAATCCCAGATTTGATTTTTCTGCTTCGCTAACGGAACAGTAACTCACCCTCGTCTCTACTTCTACTTAGAAACGAGGGTATTAGGAATGACCTTAACTCGTAACTGGTATTGTGGTGGCTGTTAGTACTCCAGCCTTGGGAAGATACACCTGCGCGAAGAAGCCTATACTTCTGGGTACCTTTCGGGTAGTCAGTTGTTCTGCGAACCCGGCGGTGGTCAAATTGTTGAAGATGAGTAGAAACTTAGGTTAAAGTAGGGCACACGGTACACCCTTAGAGAAGCGTGGGGCGAGGAGGGGAGGGGAAGAGTGAAGAAGGGAGAGAAGGGGAAGGGGGAGGAGGGGCCTCCTCTAGCCCTCCCTCAAATTACGCTAAGCGCTCTGACAGAAACTTACCGAAAGACGATATTTATGGCGGTTTGACTGAGGATTTTATAAACCAATGATGAACCCAAGTCATTACTAATACCTGAATTATACTAGACTTGCTTCCCGCAAACCATGGCCCCTTTTGCACAGAACACTTGCGTTCATTCAATGATAGCGAAAACTCCCTTGGCGCAAAAAATACACATTTATTCTCACCATCGTATCACAGACACTCAACACTCCAAAACACAAATTGCAAAGAATCTGAAGATCGCAAGAAACTTAACTGTACGACAGCAACGAAGCTAAACACTTCGTCAGCTAACCGACACAAAATCACGTAGACACACGTTTTACGTATAATAGCCATATGAAATACATACTCAGTTCGAATAGCGTTTTATTTATTGAGCTATTTCCTTTCAAATTCCTTTCATATACTTGGACTCAACCATGGCATCCTTCAAATTTGTGCTCAATGTTGCTGACTGGTACCCTCGAATCATCGTGTTTTGCAAAAAGAACCTCTTTTAAAATTCATTATTATTGAGTTTTGTCCATCTGAAAAGGCGAGAATGGAATTGCGCATCACTGCGATGTTACTCAGTCGCCTGTTTTGCGTTGCGAGTAAAAGCTCGCGGTGCGAATAACCCACGTCGTGAAAATACCAGAGAGCGACCACTACAATTCGAAAACCTTGTTTTGAAAGCATTTCGGAGTGCGAATAGAGGTCGTATATGCGCCACCACAAATAGGGCAGCCGAGAATGATGGGTGGGTGATGAATCGATCTCTATATATGGCAAGTGTTTCGGTAGCACAAAATGAACCACAGATATGGCCAAAATTATTACTGTAGAAAGGTCTAGTGAGTTTATTTTTCTGTTGAGAGATGAACATGAGGTAAGTTTCTTCTATCTCGATCCCATTCGAAATTAAGTGTCTCTATGTGATGGTACTGTATAATATATCTGAAAAAAATATAGCAATTAAGCTTTGGAAGAATAACCACAATCTAATTCAATGTTTTCTTTCCTTTTGAATTGTTGCATTAACAATTGCAGAGAAAGGCCCTTCTGATTTAAAACACTAAATGTAAATTAATTTTCATAAAAAAGTAAAAAAAAATTCTTTACTTCATCCCAATACTAAAGATCTGAGACATAAAATTAACCCCTTCACTAATTCTTGGATGGCAGAGATTTTCGCCTTTACTTCCCACGACGTGTCGCACTCCTGGCCGGGATCACTCTTGCAATCTTGAACCTTCATAACACTTTACCCAGACCGCCCAGAAGAACACAATCATTATGGCGCAGAAAGGAATACATTTTTGTCATTCTTTGCCTTTACTTCCGAGAACGCAGATCCAAAACGGCGAACAGACCCCAGACACAGCATTTGTAATCGTAAACAATCCCAGACGCGTATCTCTTGCGGCAGACGGGGAAGCTCTCGCAAAATTGGTTTCATTATTTATCCGAATCCCAAGCTGTACACGGATTTGACGTGCATTTTGCTAACCGCGCTTGTGGGGAAAGAGCTCGAAATAAACGTTTTAAATTTTTCTTTCATTAATGTGCCAATTGCCATAATTTTGATTGCACGTTGAATCAAATGAGCACTTCCTGAGGGACAGAACAATTACATAACAAATAGTATCTCTATTTCTCGTCAAGGTTGAAATTGTATTAGTGGGTGTATTGGAATTTATACATCTACAACGAAATCGTTTGATGCATTTTCTTGGTTAGAAAACATCAACTCGAGTCCTGATTTCCTTATTATATTAATAATATAAAATAAAACAGGTATACATACACACGTACGTATATATATATATGTACTTTTTAACAAACACTTATCGAAGATCAGTACAATTGATGTTCCTTAGATTCGCTAAAATTAGTTGTCAACACTTAACCCGATGATAAATAGACGTATATACGTCTGAAAACTGAAAGTACTCTACTGAATTTCATAATATATGTATGCGTCGATGACTATTTAACTATTCGTAAAAATCTTAGTATGTATCTTAGTATCTTAATGCGAGATGGATGGTACTGGTGGGAATTCGCTCACCCTTACCCTTTTGCTTTTCTCTACTTCAATCATTACAACACTGGAGGGGGTAAGTTCTTTGGAAATATAGTTAATTATGACCAGGGAAAACCTTTATATGAACTAAAAATATATGAAATGTGTAAATATATATGTATTTATTTTCATGAAAATATGGAATTAAATATGAACATAATATGATAAATTACTATGATAAAATAATATTTTATTTTCAGTTTGTAAACTAAATTCATCTTCAAATTCTGGAATGTAAATTCTAATTTTAACGGGGAACCGACCTATCCAGGACAATTTCTTCAGTTCCCGACCGATCTCTGTATGTGTGGTAGTGTAGATCATGCAAGTGTAATGTAAGTATGAGGTGAGTTCAGGAGTACGGAAAAAAGGAAGGATCGCGTGTCCGAATGTCCCTTTGTTATGCTTAGCTCCGGCATTCGCCTGGTGTTGGTCGAAGAATCTGCAGAAAATTTCCGATCAGAGCGACCGGACCCTAGAATTCTCCTCTAGATGGCGGCTGAATTCCACCTTGCTATCTAACTAATGTTGAAAAACCTTCCACAGTTTGGACATAAACCGCGAAGGATATTTCGTTTAGAGGCACTGCAGTGACATCAGTGGATGCCCTGGGCCGCCGCAGTCGCATCTGGTTTCTTTTTTGTTTTGAAGCTCATCAACTTCTTAGGTCATTAGGCTCGTAAGTGTAGTGCATGTTACATACTGCGGTGGTGGCGTTCCTCCCCCTCTGGAACGTGAAATCTGGTGCCGACCTACACTTCGGCTTCTGTTTTTTTCCATCTTCAGATACCTCCATCAACATGGCACTGCCCCAGCTGAGGCATCTCTAAGCTTCGGTTTACCGTCATCTGTGATAGTGCATGCAAGTGTAATGGTGTTGCAAATGTGAGAGAAAAATGTCAAAAATCACCAAAGAAAGATTGGGTGTGGTCTTTCTTGGCCATGAATCAGAGAAGTCACAGAAAACTACCGATTGAAACAGCCACCCCTCTAGAGTTGCTTAATACGGTACAGCTATGTAGTTAGTGTGAAGTCAGTCATCGTGAAAACTCTATCCCTAGAACCTCTCACAGCACGAAGTGGCAAAGACAACGGCGTTCTGGGTGAGCTGTGTCAGTCTTTGAGAAAATATTATTGTATACCATAAAAACGAAATATAGATTTATCACAAATGTTTCTTACATAACAGGCATTGACGTGTAATAGATGTAATGCCCAATTAATGTCATGTTTCATTAGACTCCAGCCTTTCGCAAGAAGCATGTATTTAACAGTTGGAGAAGCATAGAAGGTGGCGATAATGCTGTGCCAAAGTTTCCTCACCGGAAACAGCCGCCTTTGGGCCCATCACAACTCCTCCTCCTCTTGCGGAGAAGTGATATAGTGTCGTCTCAGAAAGGAAAGTGAAGCTTAAAGGCCGTGCATATGACATATATCGAAGACGAGCAAGCAAACTTGAGATTATCTCACAACTTTGTTTTCCCGGAACAATTAAGGAGAACTTTGATAAGATTCTGATGACGAAATTAATTGTGTGGCCTCTAAGGCCTGTTGAATGTTGGTGGAATATCGGCTCAAGGTGACATTAAATGGCGTTTGTTATCTGAAAAGTACACGGACTCATTTACGTGCGTGTGTTTAGTATTTTGGTTCTGAAACTCGAACGCTTTAAATATTCCAGACATTGTATTTATATCGCTTACTGATATTCCCGGTTTCCAATCATAAAATGTTTGATTTTCTATTTCGTTTACATGTGAACATGGTGTACAAATATTGGTTTATTTCTGGAATGCCTGTAATAAATTCGCGGTATTCGCGGGAACTCAATGGAAGATCTCTTGCATCCGATATTTCAATTAACAATGTGTGTTATTTATTATCCACAATGCAAGAAATAATTCAAAGGTTTTGTAACATCCAGAGAAATATGTGAGGATCATATTTTGCCAATTGAACTAGCGCATTAGCTTTTTATTATTACAAAATATTCGGTTCCTCAAACGCAACTTATTAATACATATTTTCATTGAATCGCATGGATTGTAATGTAACAAACATTTTGTTTTGTTTGTTGGTTATTTTTGAAACACAAGCTGCGACCTAATAATGACATTTCCAGAATCAAATTGATTTATTACGTTTATAACTTTCCGTATTTTCTACTGGACTTTATCTGTAAGAATGAGCAAATATTATTAAATTATATTTTCATAGCCGATATAATGAAATTATATTCTCCTCTCAGTATCCTGCTATTACATTTTTGCTGGTCAGCCACCAGTTAGAAAAGAGTGATTAAAGCGTTTCATTTTCTCGTATTAAATACAGAGCTAATTATAGTAGGTCGACTTTGACCTAGTAACGCGGATTAGTGTTTCAACAAAATGTAGTATTTATCCGTTCGTACGGTGATCGAACTATATTTCAATCTTGATGTATCAAATAGCACATCTGTAATTCATGTCATGAAATTTAGTGGTCAACGCTTTTCAACTTCATTATTTTCCATTCTGTTAGTTTACAAAATAGGTAAAGTTAATAAAAGTCCACTCATACAATATCCGACGATCATAGAAGGTCTAACACCCTTTACATTTTTCGCAATTTTTAAGAATTTTAATGTCTTAATATGAAAACATCAAATTAAAAAACTTACTTGGATATGTTTTTGAACACCCTTAAACACGTTTGCTCTTTGGAGAAAACTTCATACATGCTTGTAATTGAAATACAGCTTTGTTTTTGGCCATATAAAAGATTAGTGGACTGTACCAGCCATAATATAAATGTACGGAAGCAGGGCAGATTTTGCATAAGCAGCGGTTTATTGCCATATATTTTAAAGATATCAAGTGGTTTTTAATTAACACATCTTTATAAAATAACATGAAATTATTAAATAAGCTGAAAAACATAATTCAGGGGAAATGTCATATGTACAAATGCAAATGACACCATTATAAAATACTTCTTATCAAGTGTATATAGACAAAAAGTGATCATTTTCTATCCCACTTCATTCCTTACTTTTATTTTGACGCCTCCTGTAGAATGCGGACACATACACGTTTTTAAATATTATTGAAATGGCACACAAATTCAAAACTGGGATCAAACAATGTGTAGTTCAGTTCTCTTTCAATACTCCGAACGCAGAATGTAACTTATAAATACAATCGTCACAATGGTTGCCGTATAGAATATCCATAAGTGGCTCACAAGTATAAAGAAAATTAAATTTGGAACTATCAATTATAAAACAAGAAATTGTAGGTTTTAAACACATTATATTCTTGAAAAATGCTTCTTCAAAACTCCAATTTTCATTTCTTGAAAAAAAAAAAATAATAAAAAAAAGCACCAAACATGTTTGAAACCTTTTATTGTACATTTAGAAGTAAAATTAATTTTCAAATTATAGGGGGGACTCAATATTTTTAATTTATTCCAATAGTAGACCCAAAAGTGAATGGAAGCGTCTTTGCAAGTTCTAACCCAATTGTAAACATATTAAGATACTTCAATATAATTGCTCTTTATTAATTAAAAAACATTTAATCAAATCTTTTTGTCTGATATGATCAGAAAATGGTTTTTATTTGAATTATATAGAAAGAATCTTGGTTATCACCCACTATATAGCTCATAAAAAATACGCAAGTGTTTATCAGAAGCAACTCCTGTCAAGAAGACATGGAAATGATTTGACATAAAAACGTAAAAAAAGGTCAAAATTGCTAATTTTTTCTTATTTTTATCCTAACTAATTTGTGAAACTACTTAATCGCAATGTTCATAATTTTATTTTCCATTCTTTAAAGAATTTTACCTGATGCCAGTGAATAAATAGAATATCTTTGAAAAAACACTCACGAATGAAAGAAATAACGCGTTAACCAAATTTTCCGCGTTGAACGGCATTGCGTTTGCCCTCTGCGTCATCTGGGCCAACATATTCCGCAGTGAGTAATCCAAAAATATGCGAGAATGCGTGCTCTTAGTGGAAACACGGGACGCCCAGAGATATTCAGCCGGTCGCTAATCGCCGCGCCACGCCAGATTGGCCATTCGAGGGCGCGGACGTGACGGCAACTGGCAGCGGCGGCGGTGTGAAGGCAGGGTAGTGAGGGCGGTGGAAGCGACGGAGCGGTGGCGGCGGGGGAGCGGCGGGGAGAGGAGTGGCGGCTGTGAGGGTGCCGAGGGCGGCGGGTCAACGGATGTGTGCGCGGGTGGGAGCGGGACAGGAACTGAGGCACTGTGAGACCAGGAGCGCGGGGTGGCTGAGCGGGGAGGCACCGGGGGCGGTGCCGGGGCCGGGGGTCGGGCCGGCGGCGGGGCGCAGGCGGTGGCGGCGGAGATTTGCGAGGGACCGAGCGGACGGCGCGCGATCGGCGCCGTTGAGAGCCTCCGTCCAACTCCATTAATAGCCGTTGCGGCTCGGCGAAGCGGGAGCGGAATCGAGAGCGGCGGGGGCGGGAACGGGGGCGGGAGCGCGTGCGCGAGCGGGTGCGCGAACAGGAGCGACCGAGGGCCATGTGAGATCCACGAGAGCACCTCCCCAACACGCTCCAGACCGCGACTGGCCGGCAGCTTCACTATCGTCCTATGGTCCTTGCGTATGATCTTTGTTAAACCCGAAGTTGTCACGCTTGTAACGCAGTTATATTTGATAGAAAAATATGTTTTATATTTACATTACGAACTCCGGCGTGTATGCTACTCTGACAAACGGAAAATTTACACTGATAACAAGGCAAAGAAAAACTCAACATGAATTGTGGAGTATTTACATTTTAATTGTTAATTACAATCATTGACTTTGGAAGCAAGGTTGAGCAATATGTTTTCAATTCGTAAACAAGAATATTAATTAAAGAATGCTGGAAATAGGAAGAAGGTAGTAAAGTACAGAACTTAACAATATCAATGACATATATGTCCAATAAGAATTAAAAGGTTTAATTATATTTTTTGTGATTTTACGTAAGTTTTAGAGAACAATTTGTTATGAACCATAACTTATATTTCAACTGAGTACAAAAGTGTGTCAAGAAATTCAAGGAAATTAATTACTTTTGCGCTCGTAATTTATCCTGTCACAAGAACGGAAATGTGAAATCTTCTCGGAGATACATTGGAACCACCACTTATGAAACGGAGATATTCTGATTTGTTCACCATAGTAAAACATCAGTCCCTATAAAAGAGAAGGGGCTAGTGTGGACTGAGAGCTTCTGTGGGCAAATGTTATTTTTCCATAGGTAACACACGAAATCCGTAAAAATTATTTCTTAGATGTTTCAGATTTCAGATTTATTCAGTCAAAAGACAGAAAAAACTATGTGACGTAGGGGGAAAATATTATCTGCGCACGTTTTCTTGAGTTCAGAATTCCTTCCCGTCATTTTAACTATAAATAGTTGAAAAATGAGTAAAAGTTTAATGTAAAGAAATAAAAATAAATTATAAAAATCGCAAGATTAGCAGTATTTGAAAAGTAGTCATTTTCGTTTCTGAGTTATAGAGAACATCGGTACACGAATTGCAAATATGATTTTCCTGCATTGCTAACAAAATAGCAACTCGCCCTTAGCTCTACTCTTACCATTACATGCAAAAGGAGAGTTCAAGAAAACGTGCGCATAGTGAAGTTACATGTTGGTCACAGTCTCCTTTACGCCAGCCAATTTTGGCCTGTAGATCTTCAGTAGTCGGTGTGTAATGGTCAGAAGTGTGTTTGTGGTTGAATTCGAATAAGTTGCTATTCCAAAGTCCGTACAGAGTTTTAATCTTAAAATATAGATATTAAATATACTTCACATGATAAAGTGATGTTTTAGTTATCTCTGCATTCAGTAAAAGTATTTTTCATGTTTGTTGGAACGGTTTCATATTGTTAGCTGGAGCTGTTTACCATAGATAGTACTCGCATGCTGCCTGGAGGAGCGTTAGAAGTGCGTTAGCCCCTCACCAGGCTTGTTGATAGGTCCATTCACACTCTGGAGCCTTTCTTGTCTAGAGAGCGCTGAAGGCACACTGTCCTTGTAACTTCTTTCCAGGTAATTTAATCATTAGTGACACTTGAAGAAGGATTAAGTATTTTGACAGTATACATGAACTTTTTGCGCATTTAATGAGATTCAGTCAATCATTCTAATCAGATTATTCCGTTAAATTTGCTGAATATTTTACCAACGTGGGTGAGATTTTATAACATGTTGTTTTTGCTGTCAGTATAGCTAAGGGTGTTGGACTTACCATTAAGGACGAAGTTTCATTTATCCTCAACGTGAAACTGATTAAACTATTTTTTGTACGTTTTCACGTGATTACTGATGTTTTCAACTTTGTATAATATCTCATTGTAGAAAATATACTTGCGTTACTGAAATATATGTCAGGCCGTATTATTGTAAAATTAGACTGTAGCAGAGAAGTAAATATTATATCAATATACCTAGCCCTAATTCTGTTACAACAAAACCAGTTAATTTGTCAATGGTCATAAAACCTGCATGTGGGCATATTACAATGCTTTTGTTAAAAAAAAAACAACATTATTCCTGAGTACGTTTTTTTTGTGATATAGCCATTTCAACTTCAAGCAATAGTATTAAATTTCATCATGATGCTGTTAATGTGTCCAAATGTTGAAACATATAATTTGGAGGAAATGTGAGGCGCCTAACGTAGCGATATTACCTTTACGTACCTTACTTAAAATTAAAGAATGGATTAAAATTGCAAATAGAAAAACTCCACTCAATCCCCCTTTTCCCCTACAGGTGTCTCAGATAAAAAAGGGGGCCTGTAGAGGGATCGAAGGTGATCACGTTTGGCAAATGAATATGTTGTGGGAAATTTCATTTAAT
Organism: Gryllus bimaculatus; assembly: GCA_017312745.1. Classification (NCBI taxonomy): domain Eukaryota; kingdom Metazoa; phylum Arthropoda; class Insecta; order Orthoptera; family Gryllidae; genus Gryllus; species Gryllus bimaculatus. The sequence goes on along the minus strand of BOPP01000070.1, from coordinate 4,764,120 downwards.
GAAGTTAAACATGTCACAGATGCCTCAGCTTGCGAGGCAAATTTTTGTGCACAAGTGTTAGGTATATCAAGTTCTGAAACTATCAAAGAGTATTCATTTACATGGCAGTCATCGCGGCATAAGGGGTTGCCCAACAATCAGCGGTAATTGTGACATTTGTTTCTTCTTTCATGCAATTTCCTGCCATAAAAGTTCCTTGGCAAAAACAAAATCTCCGAACTCTGTAGATTAAATAAAAGTTTAAAACATTTACCCACTGATACTTGTATAATAACACCAATCTCTTTGGAATTACTGTCAGTCGGATATATTGCTAAATATTTGCGGGAAAAAATTACTTAAAAAAATTACAACTTCGTTTCGCTTTATTCCTATGTTTCTATGATTATTTTGAATCAAATATCACGATCATTTGGATCTACTTAGTGTAACCAATTTTATTTTAAATTATCTTTCACAAATAAATCAATATTAGGAATGGGACTAATTGAAATAAACTATGAATATCTCTGTTTCATCAGTCTAAATAATACAGTATTAACTTCCATTACATGATATTCAATTGATGTCACCTTGCAAATAAATACATTCACCAACTAGTTTTACATCACACTACCTCATCGCATTATATTACTTGCGAAGATAACGTAATATTTTTATATTGTAAATTGGAAGATATTAACACTTTTCATCTATAAAACGCGCGTGATTACAAAAAATCCTTTAATATTTAACAGTTTTAGTTTGTTTCTAGGCTCTCTATTATCGCATTATTTGAACGTTAATATTTTCTACTGTATCATAAATTAAATTATTACATTTTCTGCCCATTAGTGTGTGTGTGTAAACATGAATAAAATAGCAATATGACTAGGGTAAATAATCATTATAAAGCAGTTTTTGCTTATGAGAGGTCGTAATTAATATATTGGTTATTCAATGTCCTTGAAATTTATTTACTTATAATAATGTACATGAATACACTGAACAAATAATTATAAAATGGAGTAAAGTTATAAATAAGGAAAGGATAAGAACATGACATGTGTGGTTGTTCACGTGCAAAGAACCACCACATTTCGTAAGTACAGGGGTCACCGTAAGAATATTTTATCCTTATTCAGTCGGATTATTTTCATAATTTTATGTAAAAATATAGTACGTGAATGGTTCCACCGCATTGTACGCAAGGCTCCATGAATGTATATTCTCGATTGTTTACCTAAATTCTGTGAACGACAATAATATGCAATTTTCATTGAATGACGGTCTTTTGTGTATAAAAAATAACGTTTACCATAATGTCCGCTTGATACTAACAAGCTAAATTACTTCTCAAAAAATTGGAGTCATTTTCGTGAATTATATTGTCTCTCACATGTTATAACGCTTGACCTCTCTACTTTTGTTTAATATACCACACCCCTCACATTCAGCGCAAATAAAGTCTTTCCAAATGCAATTTCCCCTCTACACAAGGCTTATTTTACAGCTTATTTTCCACCATTCTTGTTTCTTCCATGAAATACGGTAAATCAATAGCGCGCCGGCCGCCGTAGGGTCGCAGTTAGCTCACTTGTTGCTTTTGCAAAACGAATGCCGGCCCACCGGTTGTGCTGGTCGTAGATTTTCATTGTTCCGTAAGCTCTGGAAAATTATTGGTATCGGCAAGTTGAGCAAAGTGGTCTATGCTATCCAGCCGTAAATTAGATTAGATTATATTTATCGAGTTAATGTAGATTTAAGCATACGACTTGAGCGGGATAGTTACTTTACTGGTCATGTGGTTGGATAGATCTACGAAGGTCAATCAATAACTCTGCACTCAATGATTACAATTAATGACAACAGTACATTAAAATTGACGATAACAATACAAAAATTATACCATTTTCGAAATGTGCCACGTTTTTTTCTTTTCAATGTACTTGGACCATCATAGCACTAGCTTTCCGATACCCTCAGAAAAAAGGATTGTCGATGGAGCAGCAAGCCATGCATGCACTACTTCCTCAGTTGTAGGTCGGGGGCAAATCTTAGGCCTCTTAAAGCATCCGACTAAACAAAAGAGATTAAGTGTGACAAGATCGGAAGTACATTTGGACTGTTCAAACATCTCTAAATACAGATTTCAAAGGGCTGGTTCTGAGGCATGTGGATGTCCGTTGTCTTGTAACAAAAGAACGTCTTTCATGATTCCATCTCGACGTTCTAAAATGTAGAACCTGACTAACGTGCTCGTGATTTGCCACTTCAACAATAGTCTCTCTTCGGTTATTGAGAATCAGGGCACAGTCTCTCTCAGAATTGTGATCAGTGCTCTTTTATGATACTGAGGCCGATCGTGCTCTTTTATGATACTGCATGCTTGTTCGACTGCTTTTCAGTGTTTCAATCCACTGGTAAACTCTTTGCCAAGGAAAAACATTTCACTCATATTGGGTTAAAACACTACTAAGGATCTGAGCTTTAAATTTACATTCAGATCACAAAAACGGATTACGAAAGCCTGCTTTTTTTTCTGGGGGAAATTACAAAGAGTGGTACAGCATTTGAATTTTCAATGTCGCAACAAATTAAGCGAACATTCGGTGATAACGCTTAAACATACCATAAGAAAATCGTACATTCTCAACTTAGGCCCGGTAAGTACACAAAGCTCTACACTCAACCTAAAGACGGTTACAACAAACGTGAAGATACGTATTGACTTAGCCTCTATTTCAATAAGGCAGTAAAGTAAAACAGTAACAATATTTTATCCTCCATATTTTGTTAAACTATAATTGGCACCAGAAAATATAATAAATTAAGTCTACTTACGAAGCTAGAAGAAGACCGTATCAAATTAAAAGCAAATATTCGGACCGAAACATTTCATTAAGTGAATTTCCCAATTATAACTATTTATATTTGCGGACTACTTTCTGTGATGTATTCAAATATTGCAAAAAATGCAAGAGTTGAGGATACATTATTATTAGATATTTGAATATATTTTGAAAATTCATACATCGAATGTCATGAATTAGTTTTTCCGACAAAAAAAAACATTATCATGAAGTATTTTGGTATAATGAATATTAACATAAAAACTACCTTTAATCAAAGTGCATATATTATTGGGTGTCTGTATGAGGAAATGTCAAAGTCGCATAAATGAAGTAGTTAAACGAGGTTAAATAAATAATTGACAAGGTGTGATTTATTTGAGTAATTATTGTTCAAATTTCTGTCTCTCCGAAGACTTTGCAATTGTTCGCAGTCGTTGTAATGTTAGGCATAGACGTCGCTTTTTCTGTGATGAATACTTGGCTTTGGGGAATAATATATCCCTTACAAAGATGAAGCTTACATTATCTATCTTGAAACATTCTCCATTTGTAACGTTTAATTAATGCATAAATACATTCATTTATCACAATAAAAATCACACACATTCTTGATATTAATTACGTTTTCTGATAAATGTATTACATAACATTTAAGTATGATGAAGCAATTATTGAAATTTACGTTATAGTGATTTTTTCATGTAAGACTCCTTCTTAATGCATTTAACGTAAATGGCGGTCACTTGTTTCGTATAAAAAAGTTTTAAGCTTAAATCAATGCTGTAAAAATATTATTCCTCTCTTGCCTATGCTATTTCAGATACCTTTGCTCGTACATAAATGTTTTCCCGGGTATTACGTCATAAAGGAACAACAGTGCGCAACCCTATTCTGTTCTTCGCCGCAACTTTCGCTCTGTATTCTAAACTCCACGTAGAAATTTCATTCCATTTCTTGTACACTATGAGTGGGCATGTGGTTTGCTGCGGAGTTTGCCGTGGTTGACAGTATATTTTAAAATCTCATTTTTATTCAGACTATTTCCTATTTCTATTCATTCTTTCAGCGGTGAACATATTCATGTTGAAATTTCTATCTTCCGTAACATTTTCCTTCTTTCTCTTTTTCTCCCATTTTTATTGTATTATTTTTATTCCATATCTATTCTCTGATGTTAAAAACAGACTAAGACATATTTTATCAAGTTATATACGTATTTTATTGATAATTGATTCCTTACTTTCTCTCTAATTTTATTGCGTATTTTTTTCCGCGGTTTTTGAAATATATTTCATTTGTAATCACATTCTTCAATCATTTAATCATTATGTACTGTTTTCTCAGTCATTGTGATTCAATTTATCTTTGTACTTCTAAGATTATAATTTCTTCCCTCTATCATTACTCTTTTTACCCTACCTTTTCCATCACCGCATACTCTGTCATCTTTGCATGTGACGCTCCTTCAGGCGCGTGTACAATCAATGCAGTCAGTGGCGCCGGCCTCCCGCGCAGGGGCTGCCGCGAGCACAACGGGGAGACGGCGCCACTGCTGCGCCGCGACGTCACCTGCGCAACCGCCGCCGCTGACGTTGACACCACAGCCTCCGCCTCCGCCACCGCCGCTGCCGCATAACTCGACGCCGTCACCATATCCGCTGATGTCTTCACCTCAGGTGAATTACGTCACCCGCAGCATTATACCTCTCCGATCGTTGCAGCTTCCAGAAACACCAACACCTCCGTCGCTGTTGCCAGTACTCGTACATACGACTCCAGCTTTGTCATCTCTACCGCACAACGCTGCCACCTCCACCATCCCGCCAATGCGTCCCCCCAATCGATCCTCGCCTCCCCATCCAAAAACCTACCGGACTACTGACGCCGCCGCACTCCCCAACTCTACTTCGGGCTGCCGACCATCCGCCCCTGTGCTCACCTTCGCCGTCACGTCACGCCAAACAGTTCAACGCCACCTTCCACTCACATCCCACTATCCTTCGAACCCTAAAACTCCCCCTCAGACCACTTTGCAGAGATACCTCACTGCCAGCGCCATGCCGCCGCAAGCTCCACCGACATTCCACCGTTGCCCCCACCGCCCCCACAACCACTCCATGCCACCACCGCCCCGCCCTCAACACAGACAATACTCCCCCCACCCCCCCGTCCCTCCAGCCCGCTATCGCCCGACATCCACGCACTCGACCCCAACCCCCCTTACTCCGTCCCCGCCGCTCACGCCCCCAAAGACAACCCCCCACAATCCCCGCCCTCCCCACCCCCCGTCCCCACCGCCCCGTCCCCACCGCCCCGTTCCCACCCCGCCGCTACCGCGAGCCCTGACCCCGCCGTCTTACCTCCGCCGTCCCGGCCAACCCCACAGAACTGCCTCACAAAGTCCCTGCCGTCAACTGCCGTCCACGCCAGAGTCGCCGCCACAGACTCCGCCCGTCCGCGCCACAGTTCCCACCGTCCACGTCAGTCTTCCCGTTCACCAGTGCGCGCCGGCCCCGCCACACCTCGCTGTGCACGCTGCCCTGCCACTGCCACCGCAAACATCGCCGACTCCGCCACCGGCCCCGCCTTCACCGCCTTCACCGCAGCTGGCGTGCCATCTCGAGTGCCTTCCGCCCGCAGGCCGCGCATCGCGTAGTGGCGCTTCCTCCACCGCCTGCAGCCGCCCGCGCATTGTGTGAATTCTGACGCGGGTTATCTGCGCGCCCAGGTGACGGCCTCGCGCTGCTTTCAGCGCGCGCCTCATCTTCCCCGAAACGCACGACGGGACGTGGGAATGCCCCGCGCGGATGAAATAAAGCCGCCGGCATCTGAGGCGGCGCGACGCGGGGTGGAGTGCGGGTCCCAGCCTCGAGGCTCGGCACCTTTTTATGGCGACGCGTATTTGGCTTTTTTCTTAACAGCTGCTCTGGAAATACGAGGCATTTTAATCGCAATGGCCAAAATACCATGGATGTTATTTAATGGGCGTTTGTGATTCGAGGACGAATTTAATTATGAATGATTTGTTTCGGGAATAATTCATAGAAGTGCGCCAGTAATGTATGTCGGAGTGTTCGTGTAATTTGAATGAATTTGGCTACTTCGATCATATAAGAAATAGTACACGACTGAGTAAATCCGAAGGGCCGCCTCTGCGTGATGTTCAAAAAGCACGAGAGGGCTCTTTACTGGCTCTTCTCGTTGTTCTCTAGAGAAAAGTAGTTAACGCGGGAGGTCCTCGTATATCCATTAGACGTTAATAGACGACAGCCAGGGAGGGGGTCTTAGAAAATGAAAAAGTATCTCCGAATCAGAAAAATGGAACTGAATATTACGAGATTGTGTGAACTTTTGAAGTTAGTGCGTTTTTAGAAATTAATTGTTAGTCTGGTTGTCATATATTTTTTTCTTCTCAGAAAAAGATAAAATGAATGTAAAAAATAACTATTTTTAGTATGACCTGTTACTCAACGTAAGAAAATGTATATCCACTCAGAAGATAGTTAAATTTTTCGGGAACCACGAATGAGAACAGCAAACCACGGAGTATTGAAATGAACATTGATAACAAACTCGAAATGCGCGTGAATATGCCAAGGCAAAAGAACTCGAATATCGGAGGGAACTCCGCGAGATTTGCTGAATGTGAATATAATGTGAAACGAAGAAAAAGAGTCCCTCAAATCGTTGGAGTGTCTTGGATGTGCACATTTTTCTAGGTAATTTACTTCTGAATTTTGATTATTTCTCCTGCAAAGCAGCCGGCACCCCTGATCTGTAGTTTTCCGTGGTTTCTCCGAACAACACCGGGCGAATGCCGGGAGAGTACCACAACAAACGTGCCACTGACCACGCGCGATATTTCCTTCCTCATCCATGACACGTCACCCCTTACTTACACATGCTTACGCTAATATGCACTACACTACCACACTTGCCGGGAGATCAGTTGAGACCTTTGAGGTTTCCCGCAGTGCCGCGGAGGCGGTGCCCCGCTAGTGAGATAACTGGTTGGGAAAAACCCGCTAGCCAATGGTTGGCCGGCGCCGGGTGTCGCCATCCAGCAGGGGATGATCACTGCTACCTCCCGAGGAAAACACCTACTACACGTACGGGACTAATAACCTTAGATGTCGACGCGCCCGGAATCACTATCAATGAATTAATCTTCTCGTAAGAAAATAGGTAAATTCATCTATGAATATACATAATTTCTTAATTGGAGCTTCGAAAACTCTAAAACCTTCCTAAGTACCAATAGCGTTCATTTTACTAAGAAAATCTCTATTTGTGGGATAAACTTACGAGCATTAGAAACTGAATTGAGTGTAGCGTTTTCGTGAGAGAAAACTAACAAAAGTGCACAAAAGGAAAAGGATTGTCGAGAAAACACTCCGTGATGAGATTTGGAATCGTTGCTAGCAAGTACCATAATAATTTGCAAATACCATGTTAAAATATTAAACTTTATTTAAAAAATATTAATTCCGTAAATTATGATGAATCGGTTATTAATAATGATATGGATGATTAGTGAGATACAGAGCGAGTGAATTGTCATTCTCTATCAACAAACCATGAAACACCAACACGGTTGACATAAATCCGATATAGTTATATATTATTGCAGTTTCCTGTAGAGTTCTTGTAACTCAAGTAGCTACTCTCGTTGTGTACGAACAGCTTTCTGCTGGTCCATTAGATGCGACCCACGTTCTATCCCAGAGACGGCCTTGCTAGAGGGATTTTTTGTTTTCCTCCATTATTCGTTTATTCCCGGACACGAAAATTATACAGTTGTTCCCGCAGTTACTCATCTCTCATTTTTCGAGTATTTTTGTTATATTTCGACGATCAGCGTTCTAGTTGTGAGGATAAACTTTGGATATGTAACTGCATGCACGGAACATTTGCGGTCTGTTTCAGTAAAACGTAATCCATTGGAAAAATGTGTAAAGGTCATTCTGTAATATAAACGTGTTTTGATATTTACAGGCTTACAGTTCCTTTAATAACTAATACTCAATGCCTAATAACTAATACTAAATTATAATTTTACAATAATTTCGGTGAGTAGATCAATCTCTTATCTTGGTGATAAGTACTTTGTCCTTATTCCACATGAAGCAATAAAACTTATAATTATTCAATAAATAATTAACATTTTTCTCTTTGATGTAATGCAAAATAAAAGATTAGGCACTTTTGTTCGATTGTCTCTCACTGCAACACTTGTATATTGAGATGAGAAGTACTAAATTATCAAGATCATTAATTTCTTTAATATTCAACTTTGGGAATGTATTGCAAGGATATACATTTGTAATCTAACTTAGGTTTTCGACTTTTCTATATTTTTAAATATTATAAAATCTTTAAGAACATGTCTAACATATTCTAAAAATTATCTTGAACTAAATTAAATCAAAAGAACGTTAAATTCAACGTATTTGCTAATGTACTAGTCCCGTTATGAAAGACAAATGTGGCAAATGCACTCGCAATGGGTCATCCACGATTTGAAAATGAATTAGCCAGAAGTGAATTTAGTTTTTCGAGCCAGTTTCGCGCGTGCTTATTCCCAGGGCACAATGGCCGCGCATTTTGGAGAAAAGCGATAAAAAATATATCGCGGAAACGGCCAACAATGTAAGTAAGACTCGGGAGGGTTTTGTTTGCAAAGTTATTTGGTTCAACATTCAGTATAAAGCCCGGCTCGAGCGCCGAATGCCCTGCAAGTCCTGGATGCGACAATTTATTTATGTTTCATCTTGTTAATTATATCTCTAAAAGCAACGTATTAACATTGTAGTTCCTTGCCATACTACGTACGTAACGAAGAGAAAGTTACTATTATTAAAGCTGGAAAGTGGTGGTTATTTTTCGTGAGAAAGAAGTGTATTGTGGTTCTCTGGTATCAAACTTCTTATAACTCGTTGTGTACTCATAATCCACATTTTGTGAGTTTTTTCTTCCAAACAATTGGTTTACGGTGAAAGTCTGTCTGCCTGTGGACAACTCTAGTGCCTAAGAAGATATTTCCAAAATTGATATTCACCAACAGATCAGTCTAAATCGAAGCCCTGAGATAGTGAAACGGATACTTTGGAGCTTGAAATTGCTTTAGATGAGACATTAACACCATTTTCAAACTTTTAACAGAAATGCATTCCATGTCTTGGATTATTTTTTCCTTGGTTAGAACAAAGATTGACTAAACCTGGAACAGGGTTCATTTCTGTTTAGTTCAATGAATTTTCATAAATTCCTTACATAGTAAAGAGGAAGTATTGTAATGCTACAGTGGAACGTGAAGAATTTTCCAAAACTCATACTGTCGGGCCCTATCAATAAAATTAATCTATCTTATTACTATATGTAGTAAAATTACTTTCTATAACACGTTGTGTAGTCAAAATACAATTTTTGTTGGTTCATTTTTACCGAAAACTTGGTTTACGGCAAAATGTATATCCGTTCGTGGTCAATTCTATCGCCTAAAACATTGAGACTTTTTTCTTCAAAATATTCCCTGATCTATCTTATCGTACTCTACGCTCTTCGAATTTCAAACGTCTTCCTACAACTTCAATATGATGGGAGATATTTTTCTTAGAAGCGGGAACGTATGTGCATTGCTAGTTTACACTACTTTCGTTTTTCTTCAATTTCGCTTAAAATGTTTTCAATATAATACAAACGTGAAATGTGCTTCGTGATAAGGAGCGCCATAGTAATTATGTATAGAGTATACCTTCGTAGATTTAAAAAATTAGTGCTTGAATGTGTTATTACTATTATTTAAAACGTGAAGAATATCTAAAAGATCAATTAACAGTAAAAGTGTTTTCGTGCAAAGTGGACGACTACAAAACCAACACAATGGAATCATCAGAATCAATAAATGGTGGCAACCACAACATGGGTGAAGCCTCATCAAATCCAGTGGATTTAACACAACTGCCATGACAAGCATACAAGCCAGCTCGATCGAAAAGGTCGAACACAGAGGACTCTGAAGTGGGAAGGGTAAGGTAAAGGACAGCGTGTAGCGATAATAATAGTATTTATGTCGTTACAATTCTTACCGAGAATATCTTCAGTGAACTTAATTCAGAAGGTTTACCATAAAACCATGAAGAAAGTTCCAATAAAATCTTAATTCTGCCAACGTTTGTCCCCGACCTAACAGTATTCACTGTCAGCTTTGATAAAATTTAGGCATAAGTTGTAAAAATAGTTTCTTCGTAAAAAAATCGATGGCAAACGATAAAATTAAAATATTACCAAATATACCGGATGCATACAGAAATATAGTAAAACATCTATCTAGTGTAAAACGTGTTTTTATACGTACCAATGAAAATAAAAAACAAACATACAGAGTGTTCTGGCGTCACATACATCACATTTTTTATGTGAAAGATATTGAAGAAGCGCTGTTCGAAATGGATCATAAAGTGAGAAACATAATGAATGTCCATCATAAGTTAACAAAGTTACCACTGCCATTATTTTTTATTTACCTTCAATCAAATGCGAATAATAAAGAAATCTCTAACATTGACTTCTGAATTGTGTTGTCGTACTTCAACCACCACGCATGAAGCGAGACACAGCAAATGTAAAAATGGTCAAGGGTATGAACATACTAGAACTTATTGTACCTATCCATTTCAATGTATTAAATTCGGCAAAGAACATGCGTCTGATTAATATAATAAACAAAAGAATTTCTTCCAATATGTGCTCTGAGTGAAGCCAATCACGCGGGGAGCTATAAAGGTCGCCGAGTTGATTAGGAAGTTAAAAAAAGGAAAGACTGCAGTAACTCAGAAGGAATAATCTTCTAAAATGAAATTGTGATACAACCGCAAACCCATCAAAATTCAACAATTAATCCTGAAATTCACAACAGAAGCCCGCAAGTAATTAGAAGAACGTATGCCGACATTGTACCACCAATGCGCCAAGAATATCAGCCACATTATGATGACACCTACTCCATTCTTATCATCCAACAGTCCTTTGAACGATTTGAACGAATGTTCTGATGCAACGAAGTCAACGGATTAATGAAATTCGTAACTTAGTATCAACATTAGTAAATAAATTATGTCGTGATGAAGACGCAACAAACATTAAAAAAACAACGAATTATCGAATTTCTTTTCAATTCAATCCGGAGAACCCCAAGTGTGCTAGGCTCAGTTTTATACCAACTTTACACGTCAGATATACCGGAAGGTGAAAAAACTACAATAGTTACATTTGCAGATGATACTGCCATATTAGTCACGGATGATGACCTAATTGAAGCATCAAAAAAAACCACAAGAGCATCTAGTGTTGATCAAAGTATGGGCAAACAAGTGGAAAATAAAAATGAAGGAAAAAAAGTCAGCTCAGATTACTTTCACTTTAAAAAGAAAACAAAAATGCCCCATCGTAAATATAAATAATAAACCAATTTTGCAGGTTGAAAGTTTGAAGTATTTAGGAATACATCTGGACTAAAGGTTTACGTGGAAATCCCACAAGGTAGCCTAGGAGCAAATTCAACTGCAAGTGAAAATACTATGTTGGCTACTAGGGCACCATTCGAAGCTATTCTTTGACAATAAATTATTGATCTACCAAACACTAATTCCTATTTGGACCTATGATATCCAAATCTGGGATACGGCAAGCAGAAAAAATCTCCCCTTTTTCCAGAGATTTAAATCAAAAACACTTAGGATTGCTGCAGCACCAGGGCATATCACAAACAACGCTACACAGAGATTTAAAAGTACTGGCAGTCTCCGAAAGAATCGAAACGAACAGCTCGAGCCATCTTCAAGGTCTGGAAACCCACCCAAAACCTCTTCCCATCAACCTCCTAGATAATAGTGAAGAAACCTACCGATTACCCAGAATTTAACCCTTACAACTCCATCATAGACTTTCAAATAAGTCTCAATATATACAGTTACATATATTCCTGAACTGATTTCTCACCAAAAGTACTAAACTGGCTCTTTCTGTTCTAGATGCAAGATGGTGAAATATACTACTGGGATACATTCACACACAAATGGTCATAGTCTATTATCAATGTTGACATATTTACTAATTACTTTCATGTAAAATAATTGTAAATTTACCTTGGTCAGAATAAAAAAAAATATTTTTGCACCGACAAATCAATTTCTTAAAATTCCTTTCATGTTGTGAGATGTAAGAGAAAATCTTCAGTCGGGTTTGAACAAGAAACGATGAACGCTCGAGACGTTATTGCAACACACTTCTCTTCGTAAATTGGTCTCGGATACCCCTGGTACCTTCGTATCTACTCAGATTACTTGCTTAGGCGTATTTTTTACACATTTTTTCGTGAACGGAATTGTGTTTTATGTATGAATATGTCCACAAAACTCTGTACGAAGAACTACCTTCATGCCGAGTTTCGTTTAATACCGTATTCCCATCTCTAGATGCCCCTTTCTCAGTGAGACGAGGTTTTGTAAACGCCGTAGAGAGGAATACGCGTAATGTTTCAATGTTCCCATTAAAAGCCACAACAAGCACAATAGCTTTGGTAACTTCCGGAAAGTTATTGTCGACAATGGTCGATGTTTTCACAAATTAAATACCAATGCCACAACATAAACGCACAAGTTTCGCGTGCGGTATGAGGATGGAACTTAGTTAACAGGATTCTAGTATTTTAGAGTAAGTTCATGCTACAAGGAAAGTTATAAGGCAAATCCCTGTAGTAAAGGAAACAAAATACTGAAAATGTATCTAGGTATTATTATCTATGTGTTATTTAAACATTTATTATTATTTAAACATAAACTGTAAAAAATTCCACAAAATATCAATTTAAAGAGTATACTCAGTGTTTTATTAGATGAATCATGTTGACTTATTGATTGTCAAACAAGTTATTGTTTTTAACTTTTCATGTGTTTAAGGTACTTTACTGGTCATTATTTTTACTTAATCTATACCATATTTTTCAGTGATATTAACTCTATTAGAGGAAATACGCTAAAGAAGAAATGAAGTTTCTTTTTTGAGAAAATCGTGGTTAAGTTGTTTTTCAGAATTTCTCTCTAAATAACGTTAAAGCTACTCATATTTTGAAGACAATGTACTGACATTATTTAAATACCTTATCTTCAGTGACAGATTATGATCAGAAAGAAATAACTATCTTGAATAATGTAGTTGTAGGAGAATTTCAAAAATGCAGCTTCAAAATGTTGTAGATTGTTCTGAAAACAGGATATGCATCTTTTTTAGAAGGGCACTTTGCTCTAATGGAGGAAAAATGTAAACAAAAATTTGTGGCATTTTCGAGAAATATTCGAAAAATATCGGAGTGGTTTCATGTTGGTTAAGTTTATTATTAAGACTATTTAAAAAAACAAGGAAACGTGTTTGTAATCTTCTAAACTATTTTTTTAAATATATTTTTGTTTTAAATATTTTTTGTATTAACGAGTTATTTTTATCAAAGATTTTTCTATACAGTAAGTTTTTGCGTTGAAATAAGCTTCATGTTAAAATAAGTGTATTGGTGAAAAAACGTGTTGGCTACTTACTATATAACACATTTCATTGTTATTATAAGCGTTGTCTGTTCGAGATAATCTAGGAAACGATTAGAGAGAAGGGTGGACCTAGTATGTGGGATCGACCAGGAATGGGCGGGTGAAGGCAGCGTAGGGTGCGTGAGGTACTTCAAGGAATAATGTGTGGGATTAATATAATGAAGTGTTGAATGATTTTGAAATAATGGTTTTTCTTTAAACCGTGTGTTGAATTTAATAGTTTTCTTTTCATACCTAACATACATAGACTTTTATTAATTTCTGGAAATAAACGACATTTATGCGTTTAGAAAAAATCTCAAAACCGAATGCCTTATTTATAGAAATGGAAAGAATTATATTAAAGTTATAATGATATATCTCTTACAATATGTAAGCATGTAAAATTCTTAGAAACATATTGCAAAACATAAAAAGCCTCAGTTGTATGGTTATGGAAAATGTAGTAACGTTCTTTACCGATTCTTAGGCATTCTATAAGATCAGAGTTCAAACGTAAAAATTAGAATAAATAATATTTCAACGACAGTAAAAATTTATATTTATTCCTGTAGAATAAATGAATGACAGAGTCCTTGTATATTACTAATGATTATTTTACTGTATTAAATATTACGTGATAACACCCTTAAGACAAGCAAGGTTGAAAAGGATGAACGAAGCCGAAAACTCCGCATGCCGACCTACACATTGGCATGCGGGGTATTCCCCCACCCGGTATCTCCCACCTGCGAGGCAACGTCCCAGCCGGGAGAAGCTCTAATATCGCGACTGGTCTACCGACATGTAGTGTAGTGCATGTAAGTGTAAGTAAACGGTGAGGGTCAAAAGAGGATAGAAAAATTGCGCGCGGTCCGCATGGCATTTGTTAGGGCACCAGTCCGGCATTTTCCTCGTGTTCATAGGAGTAATCACGGAAAACTACCGATTAGAGCAGCCGAATGCTTCTCCTTCGGACAGCGGATGAATTCGACCTAACTTTGTAGCACGTGTGGAAAATCCTGCCACCGTCGGGACTCGAACCCTACGACCTCCCACAGACGCGCTGACGTGACATGAGTAGATGCCCTGAGCCACCTAAGCTGGGGCAAGCAAGTGCACATGCAACATTCTGACACACGTATATTTTCTGGTTTCATCTGTCTATATCTGTGGATATGTTAGTTCGTCCAGAAGCTTTCACTCTTTGCTCTTCCGTTATATATGCGATTTTCCAACAAATCGTATACTTAAGCGTGCACTCTTTGCTAATCTGTACTCTGAGTGTACTTGAATTTAAAACCTATTGTACCTACGTGTTAAATTGTTTGCACATGGGATTTTCGTCGTGTAGGTTTATTTCTTCCTCTCTCATCCTTTTTCTTTCTCTACTTCATATATTTTACTTTATTTCATCGACATGGTTACGGCGATGCTTTCATTTAGTTGTTCATTTTTTATTTATTTTTTACGTCAGAAACAGTTAAGTGTGACGTGCTATAGGGAGAAGTTAATTTAAAGTTACATTTATGTCCAGAAACATAACAAGGGGCCATCTCAGCATTTGCTCGAGGATCAGGGAAACTGAACAAAAACCTGATCGAGATGGGGGTCATTGATCTGAGGCTGAAGTACAATACTTGTTACAGGTTCTTTACAATTATACAATCCAAATGGTATATAATACATTAAATGACATTGTTAAAATTAATATTACTTTTGTTTTGGATACTCGGTATAGTTTCTTATTGTATAGAAGCAGTTGTGCACCAGAAAAAAAAAAGATTTTACTTAGGACTTAAACGTTTGTAACGAA
Source organism: Gryllus bimaculatus (assembly GCA_017312745.1). Classification (NCBI taxonomy): domain Eukaryota; kingdom Metazoa; phylum Arthropoda; class Insecta; order Orthoptera; family Gryllidae; genus Gryllus; species Gryllus bimaculatus. The sequence continues at coordinate 4,748,890 of BOPP01000070.1, read as the reverse complement.
TTTAATCGTTTAATGTCATTTGACAAGGTGTTGTAATATAATGTACATGTATTCTATGTGAATTTTTTCTAGTGAGTTGTTGATACTGTCACCTGATGAATAGGATTACTACGTCGAGTGTTGTAGTTATAGACAACGGCGTTTGATGAAAATATATTTCCGCCCTTTTGCCAATTTTTTGACAAAAAACACTGATTCATATATTACGAGACAAGATCATGGTAAAATATCTAGATTAATAAAGAGAGGCTTACAAGAATAACGTGGCTGGGATTTGCTTATTATTCGTACAATTCTTTTTTGTAATGTTAAAGTCTGGGAGGTAAAAAATGCATTTCCTCAGAATACTATGCCATATATCAGGCGGGAATAAACATTCGCGAAATATAAACAACGAGCAGTGTGTAGGCTGATTAAACTTGAAAGAATTCTGAAAGCGTAGCATAAATAACTTAATTTAGTGTCAAATTCATTTAAATGGACGTTCCATTTAAGGTTTGACTGAATTGAAAAACCTGAAAATGTTGTTACCTTAACATCAGTCAACAGCACACCGTTCATTCTCAGTGAAGTGCAGAGCTGTGTATTTGGAATTGAAAACTGCATGGAAGCAGTTTTCTTTTCATTACCTATTGTTTTATTACGAAACCAATTTGAAATATCTGATATTGTATTATTTACGGTTCCTTTATTGTAAAGAATATTCATATCATCCGCAAAGAGAAATGACCTTCCGTTTCTAATTGTCGAGGGCACATCGTTTACGTGTAGTAGGAAGAGAATAGGGCCTAAAATCGATCCCTGCGGAACTCTACGTGCAATTGGCAAAGAATCAAAAAGGTATGTACATAATGTTACATTATTACAGTACGGTATTTCTACTCTCTGATATCGTTGGTTTTAGGTACGAACATAACCAATCTACAGCAACACGACAAATTCCATACGAAGGTAATTTTGAGAGTAAAATGTTATGATCAATGACGTCAAAAGCTTTTGAAAGATCTAAAAATATTCCAATAGTTTGCTTCGTTTTGATCAATGGATGAGGCGACATCTGTAAGAAAAGAAAATACGGCTATCTTGAAGAATTTTGAGTGTTACATTCAAAATATCGTTCACGTAATGGAGTATGTGTAAGATGCTGATAATTCATTGTAAATATACAGCGAAGAACAATTTAGGTTGTTACAAAGAGATTATCTGCGCACGTTTCCATCATATCGAGAGATTTCGCATTTTGAACTTATAAATAGCCAAAATGCTCACCTACACAAGCTTCATAAAATTGTGTTTAATGTCAATTTGACAAAATACACAAGTCACAACGAAAACGCACGGTTACCACTGTTAAACCCTAACCCAGCTGAGAGAAATGCAACGTTGGAACATTTTCGATACCTTAAGGAACACTCATTTCTACTAACATAAGGGACTTCTACGAAACACAAGCCTCCTCAAATGACCCCTCATTTTGAGGAACTCCTTCTTGCTTAAGCATTTCCTTATTCCTTAAGGATGGACTATGAATTCCGCCGTAACTGTTTCTTCAGCACAAGCTTGTCAGACATTTTTGGCATCACCTTATCAGCATTACAATGTATCCTAATTCGGCATTACTCAGCACCTCAGAGATATTTCCTCAATCATTAAATGGAATCACGCATCGTCAAAACGTCTCGTGCATTGTTTTATATAAACAATACTATGAAATGGTTGACTATATGAATAATGTACATTTATTAGTCGTGTTAGAGTACAAATATTTTATGTGTATATGTAAATCTTTTAAAATTATAAAAACAAATTTTCGTAATTTCATTGGAGGTAGAAGAATTTAATGTATTTTGTACCTCACCTCCAGTTCCGTTCTCCCATTGTGTGTCCGCTCTTTATTCTCCAGCCCTTTACTCCGAGCGAGGCTCCTTCGCACATCGTCGCCTCCGACGCGCGCGGCGTCTCCAGTCCCTTGTGTCTGCGGGACGTCTGAAACGCGCGGCACTTTGTGAAAAGCGGCGGCACCGCCAAAGAACCTAATAACGCGGAGGAACTCTCTCACCGACGTGGCGGCGGCGGCGGCGGCGGCGGCGGCGTCCGCGTCCGCGTCCGTGGGGGGTTTCGTTGCCGGCGCGACCTCGCGCAGGCGGGAGAGCGCGAACACGCGCGATTGCAGATGCAATCGCACTAATTGGCTCTCTCCAGAGGTGGCGCTCTGGGAACTTGGGGACCCGCTGAGAGAGCTCAGTAACATCGTTGTCACTGCAGCGTCTCTGACCGGGAGGACCTAGGGTGCTCGTGTCCCGTCGGCGGCTCATTTTCAACGGTAGTTACGTAGCTAGGTCGAATTCAGCTGCTGTGTGGTAAAGAACTCTTAACAGTCGGCTTCTCTGATAGTTTTTCGTAGTTTCTTCGATCATCAATAGGCGAATGCCGAATAAGTATACTAACAAACGGGTCACGGACTGCGCGCGATCTTCCTAGCCGTATCCTAACTTTTTACACACACACTTTTTTCATGCACTACCTAATCACATATGTTGGAGTATTAGAACTTGACATAATTGGATGGGTAAACCACGCAAGCTGACGTATAGGTCAACGCCGCATCTCTCCCTCCAGCTGGGCAGAACCTGCCACACCCTATAATAAAGATATGCACTACACTTACTGAATTAATCACCATGACAGTTGCCCCGCACGCAAAAACACAAAATAATCGTACGAGAAGGCTACGAACTTGTGGAACGGTGAACGGTGAACGGTGAAACGTACCACTCAGAGGTCTCGCATTCCAGCGGGAGGGGTTGGATCACCGCCACATCCCGGCCCTGACATGCATTGCCCTCTCGGGAATATTGCAGAAAGTAGTTGACGCTCCCGGAAACACTACATTCTCCCTCCCCTCCCTCCGTAACTCGGGGTCCGCGACGCGGACCGCTCCTCGTCCTCCGGCAATTACCGGATGAATTTCCCCGCCAGATGCTAGAGGTGGTCTCCGAAGGGAGGGACTGCAGGGAGGCCGCGCGCGTGCAAGCGGCGGCTCTGCTTTGTTAGCCTCGCTACGCGATGCGACGCACCGCGCGCCGGCTACGGAGACAGAGGCGCACCCAACTCCACCTCACCCCATCCCACTGCAGAGGGAAGCCGCTCTAGGGCAGCCGGAGGTCCACCCGCCGCCCAAGAGCGGCCGCGACTGGCGCAGAATCCTGGCTCGCTCCGGGTGGACTTCAGGCGCGACCGGCGGGAACCGCAGAGCGACGTGCCATCAGCGGGGGCGGGGGGGGGATGTTTCGGCTCGTATCATTGTGTCTGTTTCTTTTGTGAGGCATCCCTGAATTTATTTTTATAGACTTGCTTTGTTCTGTTATAAAAAGGAAGGAAAAAACTTTGAGACACTTTGGAGAAAACAATTATTTAAAAATTGCGTATGTTTAATCACAATTTCGCGAAAACTACTCACATTTTCGAAAAATCGTGTAGGATCTTATTTAAAGATCTTACTGTGTAGAACACATTTAAGTAAGGAAAACATCTCTATCACCAATATTGTATATCCGCCATGTTATGTTTTTAAATTTTTTGACAATACAGAGTTCACAGAAAAGGCGAACAGCCCCTTTTTTATAAAGATACTTTGATTTATCCGAGTAAAAGTACTAAAGAAAAATATTGCAGCCGTTAGCGGCCAAGGGAGGAGCAGGACATGGACTCGCTCGGGGCGCACTTGCCAAGTGCGGCGATCGGGGAGACCGGTGGAAAGCTGGCGAGTTGCCACTAAGGAAAATTTTTTGGCTAATATTTTGTCTCATTGTGTAGGCTTATTGAACTTGTCTTTCACTCTGAGAGGTTTGGGAGAAAACATGTTTAAAAAGTGCAAGTATTTCAACCAAAATCACGCACACACTACTCACATATCCGAAAAATTGTACATAATGTTTAAAGATTTGTCTTTGTACATCAGATATTATTAAAAATTATTAAAATCTCTATCTTTAATTCTGTTGATGTGCAAGACGATGCTAATTTGCTGGGACTCGAATTCAACAACATCAATTTGGTTAGGAAAATATCTATTAAATCGCCAAATACCACTGCAACAATACAATATATTTTGGAGAAAATCGTCTGAAGAGTTTAGGCGATCCGTTCCAATGACCGATAAACAATCGTTTTGTCAAAAACCAAATTTTTGGGAATCAAGGGCTCACAAAACCTGCATTCTGATACAACACCATTGTAATGGAAATAATTTATTATAATGTGACGTCATGGATACTCACAGCGACCACACACACAGAGCTTTCATATAACAAATATATTTATTAACAAAGAAAACAAAACAAATATATACACTTAATTTCCTACTTACACCCTAGCTCTGATAGACCTACTATCCCCTGATCGCGGGAGCGATCCAAACCCGATTGAAGATCGGTTTCGATTGTGGCATTCGCCACTCCTACTTCTGAAGCGCGCACAAAGCCTAGCTTTCGTGACCGGATGTCACACAGGGACACAAAGTCCGTTCTGGCGTACCAACGGATGGTTTGCCTCGATCGCAGGAGCGATCTTATCCGATTGAGAATCGGCGTGAATCGTGGCACTCAACCACTCCTCACCTCGGAGCACGCACACAGCATCGCTTCCCCGTGGCCGCAAGGACATAAAGTCCTCCGCAGGCTTCGTCAACTCGTGACTGGCCTCACGAGCCGGGCTCGCATATGCACCGTCGTGGCGCCAAGTTTTGTTCACATGCACGAGGTTCTCCCACTGTCTCCAGAACCCACCCACTGGCTCAGTACACTCCGTTATATAGGCGAGGCCCACGTGACCTACTACGTCACGCCACCGCCCCCGCTTGTTATAACAGTGAAAGATTTCTATAGGCCGCAAGACCCCAAAGCCTTGTGTCTCCCGTTTCCGCGTTCTTGCCTTTACGGAAAAACCCATCTCTCCTTCCTGTGGCGAGGCTAATCCTCTACCAAGCGTCCCCAAATAGATGCCACGAGGCACGCTGGCTAATACGTTACAATAAATAGAAACAAGATTAATCCCCGTGTTTGATATAAGGTCTCTAAAATACGATTTTTCTGGCGAAATATCTCCACTTTCCGCTGCAGCTTTACAATACATTCTCTTTACTACGTAAGCAAGTAGTATGGCGATAATGTAATATTTGGTGTTTTTGACACGAAAACAAGCACGAGAAATTGTGTTTCCGGCACGCATTGCATAAGCGTGTGTGCGAGTTGTTTAGTACTCTATTTACGTAACTTGCTAATTGTGACACATTTTTTAAACATGACACTTCCGCCAACGCGATTCTACAATGGCCCGTCGCACTTCCTCTCCATTACACCATTCTACTCGGAGACGGTTACTGTAGTACCATATTCACCGTTCATCGCTTCACATCACCGTGGCCTTGCCGAACGATTCATCGTTTATTGCCTGTTTGCAGGCACTTCATCTGCTGTGGTCTTTAGTGTAGAGCGTGTTTTATCACTAGACCTGGCAGTGATCTTCCCCCTCTTGGAGGTGAAATTCGCCGCCGACCTACATTTCGGCTTGCGGGTTTTCCGTATAAAGGTATCTCCCTCCAACCGGGCAACGTCCCAGCCGGGACAATCTCTAAGCTCCCGACATTTATGGTAGTTTATATATTTATGTTGATGTAAGTGTATGTGTGCGTAAGGGGGGGCGAGGATATGGCAAATAAGAGAAAGGAAAGGCCGCGCGCGGTCCGTGACCCGTTTGTTAGGGAACTGCTCCGGCATTCGCATGGAGATGTTTGGAGAAACCAAGAAAACCACCACTCACAGCACCCGGTCGCTAGAATTCTTCTCCAGGCAGAGTCTGATTTCGATCTCGCAGTGTAGTTAGTGACAAAAATCCTACCAACATCGGAACCCGAACCCTAGGACCTCCCGGTCAGAGGCACTGCAGTGACATTGGTTGTCGTGGCATTCTCAGATCATTTGACATGTACACCCATCACCCATTCACGAGTGGCCACACAATGCCCGTACTAGAACGTCCGACTCCTACGATTTGAGAACTACATGGTATTGGATGTATTTTTTTACACAATGAACATACATTTACCAAGCTATCATCATTTTTAATGTATTTCTGAAGTTGATAATTTGTGAAATTTATGAGCATTTTTATCGAATTTTGTTTCATTTAATATTCCATCATAAGACCCGGCAAATTGAGGGGTTGCTCTCGTGAGAGGTTTCCTAGGTCAATCTTGTTTAGATTATCGTATTTACTTCCCCAAAATCGAGAATTCTGCCTTCGATGTAAATACTTACTACTGGGTTTGACCTATCTGAAGTGTTGATATTTGAAGCAACAACTGAAAGAAATCTATATCTCTTGACATTAAAGTATGAAAAGTAATGAAATACAGTAGGCAAAGAAGTAGTTTCCTATATAATATGCCTCGAAGCTTGCCGTAAATGAGGCCGATATGAGTTTTTATTCCAGTGACATACATTATTCCACTATTCCACAGATCTCTTACGGGAAGAACACAAGAGAGACTAGGAAAGTGTAATCATTTTACACAGGAAACGAATACAAAATATATAATACTCCTTTCACAGACCTTTAGCAATTTCCTTTGGCAGTTGTTCCTGGAATACCCTATATATTGCAATGAAAAGTTAATAATTAAAATATGAACAATGAAAAACTACAGTATGCCAGTATATGAGCAGACCTTTCCTTCTAGTAGCAACTTCAAAAGAAAATACTTTAATACGTATAAGTTCAAGCGTGTAATAAAAAGCGCTTACGATCTATTCTCGTAGCATTCATTTACGAGTCTGAAAAACACCCCTCCACGTAGTCGCTAAAAATTAAACCTCTCCTTTGGCCCATTCGCTGTCCCAGACTCATCGCAATGGGAATACACCTGTCCGTACTTTGAGCGTTTCATACATTCCGATGCGCGACGCCGTCGCGTCGGCCCCACTCGTCGCGTCACGGCCCTATTGCAAGGCAACTAAACCGCGCAGCGGAGGCGGTCGTTCGGGAACGAAGGGGAGCTGCGCGGCGCGGCGGACAAAGAACGCGAGCCGGCAGGGCGGCCGGCCGCCGGCGGGGGCTCAGCCGCGCAGTGAAGCAAGCCAAACGGCGGAGGGCAAGGAAGGAAGGGCAGGGCAGGCGGTTAGACGAGCTCTGCCAGACGAGAGGCGAAAGTGTTGTAGCGGTGGGAGGCGACTTCTCTACTGGCGAGAAGGAAAAAAAGTGCGGAGGTGAGCGGAACGGACCGGGAACGGACCCGGAACGACCGGACGACCCGAACGGACCCGGAACGACCCGGAACGGACCGCGAACGGACCCGACGGACCCGAACGACCCGGAACGGACCGGAACGGACCCCGGAACGGACCGGAACGACCCGGACGGACCCGAACGGACCCGAACGGACCCGAACGGCACCCGCGAACGGACCCGGGAACGGACCCGCGAACGGACCCGGAACGCGACCCGGAACGGACCCGGAAACGGACCCGGAACGACCCGGAACGGACCCGGAAACGGGACCCGAACGGACCCGGAACGGACCGGAACGGACCCGGAACGACCCGGAACGCGACCCGAACGGACCGGAACGGACCCGAACGGACCCGGAACGGACCGGAACGGACCCGGAACGGACCCGGAACGGACCCGAACGGACCCGGACGACCCGGAACGGACCCGGAACGACCCGAACGACCGGAACGGACCCGCAACGACCCGGAACGCACCCGTAACGGACCCGGAACGACCCGCAACGGACCCGCAAAACGGACCCGCAAACGGACCCGACGGACCGGAACGACCGAACGAGGCGTGCGGACGGAGCGTAACGAAAGTAGACGGAACGCGGCGGGTTCGTGCTGCGCATTGCGAGCGCAAGGAGTTGTAGAGAGTAACTGCGACTGATAGATTTAGCGTTTCTAGTCACGCAACTAATATGTCATTATCCTTTAAGAATATTGCGATGTAATATCTGGGAGCGAATGTATTTTTCTCCTACTGAAACTGATCGCTCGCTTACGGATTTTCTCTCCACGTATCTCTCCAATCGAACACCGCTCCAGCCAGGACCATTCTCATTAGTGAGATAAGCTGGGCTTCATACTGGCCTTCAGAGAATGGAGATGTCGCATGGTTGACGGTGCTTGCGTGGTGGCGAAATGCGTAGCATGTATTAGTGGAAAGGACCCTGCACGCGGGACTTGAATTCAGTTGTGTGGTGACGCAGGAAACGGAAAGGGGTGGCGGTGCGCGACGGAGCCCGGGCGGCTAGCGTCAGTGTGTGTCGAACGGCGAGAGGTGGAGAAACAAAAAGGAGAAGCAGATAAGTCGAATTACTCAGCAGAGTCGAATAAAACGCACATGGCAATGTGGTTGGTGCGCAGTGGTGGACAGATAGCATTAGCAGAATGGTAGCGTTGTGATGTCGCACGAAAACCTATATGGCGAGGAGAGTAGGATGGAGAAGAGTGCGGCGCGCGGATACAGCGGGGCTGGGGGGCGAAGGCGAGAGGCGTGCCATGCTGGGAGGCGTTCCCCATGCTGGGGAGGCTCATGCTGGAGCGTGCCATGGCTGGAGCGCCCCCCCTGTCCATGCTGGAGGGGCCATGCTTGGGAGGCGTGCCATGCTGGAGCGTGCCATTGCTGGAGGGCGTGCCATGTGGGAAGGCGTGCCATGCTGCATCGTTGCCATGCTGCGAGCCGTGCCTGCTGGGATGCGTGCCTTGCTGGAGGCGTGCCCTTGCTGGAGGCGTGCCTGCTGGCGCGTGCCATCTGGGGAGGCGTGCCTTGCTGGAGGCTGCCTCTGGGAGCGTGGCCTGCTGCGGAGGCGTTGCCTTGCTGGCAAGGCCGCGCCTTGTGGCGAGCGGCCTTGCTGGCAGGCGTGCCTGCCGTGAGGCGTGTCTTGCTGGGAGGCTGCCTTGCTGAGCATGCCATGCGCTGGGAGGCTCCATTGCTGGAGCGTGCCATGCGGGGAGCGTGCCTTTGCTGGAAGGCTCCTTGCTGGGCGACGGCGTGCCTTGCTGGGAGGCGTGCCTTGCTGGCGGCGTGCCACTGCTGGAGGCGTGCCTTGACTTGGAGCGTGCCTTGCTGGTGCGTGCCTTGCTGGGAGGCGTAACGCAGGAAAACCGGACGCGAGGAAGTAGAGCGCAGGGTGGTTGTTTCTCACGAGAGGGGACGTGTTTCGGATAAGGATAAAGACCCGGTGAAGTGCGGGGCCGGGAGATGTGTCACGGGAAAGTGAGTTAGTTCACGGAAAGGGGGAGGAGTGACGCGGGGAGGATTACGCGTAAGGTGAGCCATGGGTTGGGCCAATCGGGGAGCTGCAGCGCCGGGTTGTGTGAGGTGCGGTGTCTTGTAGCGAGGAGGGTCGGTGAGAGGCCAACACGCGCGGAGCGGCCGGGGTATTGACGTGCGGGAAAGTGTGCGAAAAGACGGTAGGAAGATCGGCGGCAGCAGCGACCCCCTTGGGCCACTCACGATTGCGCTCCCAGCGGAGGGCTTCGATCGCCGCGGCGCGGTGACAGCCACGCTGGGGCCCACTTGCGCGCGGCTGCGACGGCGCTCGGGAGACGCGCGTGCCGGGCGGCCGGGCCGGGGCTGGGGCAAGGCGATTCCGAATCGATAGACGGGGCGCGGAGACAGCTATTAAGCAATCATAACCGATGGCATTTCATCTATTTCTGGGAGAGCTTATATTTCTCTATGAAGCCAATATGCCTTCTTATTGTGATTGTGAGGTACAGACCAGATTTCAGACCAGAAATTAACCTTGTTATTTTCGATAGGAGGTTGACATTTCCACTTTTCTCCATCACCAGCCTCCAACTGTCGGTACAAATTTCTTGTGATTGGCAGGAAAAATTGATTCCTGTCTTCTTTTTTATGCTTCGCTCTATCTCGAGATTCTCGCTCCCAAAGCTTCAATCCTCTGTTTGTCTCTCTTCCTCCACTTCCTGTTTTTGATTTAGATTTTTGGAACACATACAAATTTTCAAGCTCCTAGCTATCGATTTGATTCCGCTTTTCAATCTTTTTGGAGGCATACCCTTGGCGAAATACTGTGTCAGATGACCAATTTCTTTCCTAGCTTCATTATTTTTTCCTGATTCTCTTCTTCCATAATGGCACAATCTCAAGTTTCGATGTTCAAGAAATTACTAAATTTATATACTCTCAGAGTCAGCTAAGTCAGCACAATGTACTTCTCGAGCTAGCTCTTTTTGAGGCAATTAATTGTGAGGGCTAGTTCTTTAAAAATGGTTCTCATTTATTTGCAGATATCGTAAAACTTCTTATTCACAGTTATTTTTGGAATAGGCATACGATATTGCAGTGGTATTCCTTGAAATAGAATAAGATACTTTTGATAGCTTTCTCTCAAAGTATTATCAATCGGATCATTATCATCAACCGTTGTTATTTCCTGAGTTTCAGCCACTAGTTCCTCCTCTAGATATTATTTTTCCGTCTCTGCTGCCTGTGTTTGAGAGTATCCATATTTTCTTGTAGTTTCATCCTTACTTCCCATTTTATCTGATCCAATTCTCTAGATGATAGTGCATTTTTCTCTTAATAGAATTCTGTTGACATACATATCCGTTGTTCATTCAGGGTGCTGTTATGGTACATTTTCTTCCACTGTGCATGCATCCTTACCCTCCCGTTCTACCTCGCCTTCTGTACTTTGGTAATTATTATTATTTGGAATCAAATTTGCCGTCTAGGACCACGCGGACCTACACCTGCCGTTAATGAGGCTCAGTAACATTTATCCCGTGGCAAGTATATATGAGTCCTTTTTCGGGGAATCAGTATTAAGCTGAATCCTATTTTTATCGCCCAGTCCTGGGGGTATGGGATTTGGAATTATGATGAGAATGAAGGGTGACTGACACTGGCATATACAAACACACACACCTATTCCCGATGTGTGACTCGAACCCGCGATCCTTCCGTCTGAGATCGACACGGCACTACTCTCTTAGCGATTTCGGCTATTATTATTATTATTATTATTATTATTATTATTATTATTATTATTATTATTATTATTGTTGTTGATGTTGATGTTGATGATGTTGATGTTGATGTTGATGTTGACGTTGACGTTGACGTTGACGTTGACGTTGATGTTGATGTTGATGATGTTGATGTTGATGTTGATGTTGATGTCGATGTCGATGTCGATGTCGATGTCGATGTCGATGTTGATGTTGATGTTCTGTTGCTATTGGTCAGTAACGAATATTATTTCCTGAAAACTCGTTTGCTTGACAATAGTACGTAAGTTGTAATTCCTAACTTTAGACAATATCGCAATTTGTATACGCATTCTATTTGTGTGATCAAATGTGATTATTTCAATGACATGTGTCATTAGCTAATCTATTCTATTTTGCATCTAATCTATTTTACATCAAGTATGCCTTATATTGAAAAAATTTCAATCAGTTTTAGATAAAATACTGTCGGGGTCATTTTCTAAGTTGGGTATGCAATTTAAAATGAACATTTTAGATTGCTTGGATTCAGTTTTAATTTTAAAATAATTTCATCACTGTAATAAAATCATAATTCATTAAGAGATTCTAATCATTCTCGCTTCACCCGCGGACGAGAGCAGTCACTCAGTTATCAAGAGCTACTATCTTTCCTCGCGGAGTAAGGCCAGACCCGTTTAGTGTTTCGTCCATCCCGTGAAGTATTAATTGTAACGAAACTATTCAAAGTGATACTTAATCTGTGCTCCAAAATTATTCTAAATTAGTGAGTGCAGTGAGCATCAACCGTTCGTTACTCTCATTCATGAGCAATGAATACAATGCAATCACACGGGAGTTCATCAGTCTGGCCCTAATCACATTAAAAAGTAAAGTACCACCATCGCCCGCCATCAATATGGAATCTTACACGGCAAGCAAATCCAGCAATTTCCAAATGGGTGCGAATAACATACCCCATTCTACAACGTCACCGATGGACACTAACCCCTCGGCTTCGTCAGGCATCCCGTCAACCTTCAGTCAAGCGGCCGCCGGGACTCTATCCGGTAAAAGACCGACAGACAACTGCGAAGAAGGTGACAGCGAACGCGCAGCAACGCAAGGTAAAGCCTATCAAAGCAGTAATTCAAACCTAGCGAAACAGTACAACTTAGACATTTTCAATAGATTTAGTTTTGTCAACGAACAATTGCCAGTAGAATCACCCGAACCGAAGAAAATTCCACAAATTTTTGTTTCCTGAACAAGCAATTACGATGAACTTATTTGTGAAATTAAAAATAAAATATCTAATTTACAACAGAATTCAAGACCAAGAAAATTAAAATTGTATTCCGGTCCACATACCTTCCAATATAGCTCAATTAGTATACGATATAGCACTATTTACCACATGATACTAAATAACCTATTATAAATTCAAAGCCACTAAGATAAAATTGAAACCTGACAAACCTGGGCAAATATGTGGAAAATTCTACTTAATCCTGACAAAACTATAACAAAAATATCCTCACTCAGAAAGTTTACCTCGGTCACCCTCTGTCAGTTATAAAGAACTCCATCACCTGGACCCAACCATCACAATCCTCAAAGTACTTAGCACTTCACTTGAACACAAAACTAACCTCGAAAACCGATATAGATATGAAAATTAAACAAGAAATAAATTATTCCAACTCCGGCTACTAACAAAACAAACACAAATCCCTGTCATACACAAACTCTACAACAATATATAAAACTGTAATAAGGCCACAAATTTGGCGGCGGCGATGGTGTAACGGTTAGCGTACTGGACTGTTGTACCCAAGTTGGCGGGTTCAAACCCGATGGAAGCCGTGGATTTTTTAAGGGCTAAAAAATCCTTCGTAAGCCTTCCTTCGGAGGGGAAGTAAAGCCGGCTGTCCCATGTACGTAGATTTACTTGCATGTAAAAGATCCTCAAGCCTAAATGACGCCTCTGAGCTAAATTCAAATCGCCTGTTTCTCGCCCAAGAAATATCTCCTTTCTCTCCTAGTTGGTGAAAGAGTAGCGAAATTTGCGTGGTCAGACGGAAGAGCGGGCCTGATGGCCCGAGTTTCGCCACGTAAAATAAGGCAAATTTAATTCAATTCAAATGCTCAACGCATGTCCAATATGGACAAACGCAGCTCGCACAAATGTCAATATAATCCAAGTACATCAGATTTAATAAATTTGTCAGATAAATCACAAATGGCCCGTGATCGATAAGTAATGAAGAACTCCATTCCAAATTAAACATCAATACAATAATAACCAAATGGCTCATAAACCACATAATTTCTACCAAAACATAACAGACATACCAATAGAATTCCATTTCAAACTAGCCAAAAATCCTACCCACACCATAATAAAAAGTAGACTCCCTTTGGGAGCCTTTCTCAAAATCCATGCCAAAATCATAGCCAAGAAGCCCGATGTTCTTCCCTAGAATATCCTCTCCAATGTGTAGATTAAGTTACCTTAGATATTTTAACTAGCATGATAAAAACTATGTTAAGTTATCATACTAAACTATGTATTTCATCTTGAACAAATAAATGTGTTATGTAGCGATCGCACCCTCCCGTCAATGATGGAGAGTTGGCACATTTCGCTCCTATTCATACGGCGTTCGATGCCATCCTCAGTGAGAGAGATGGGGGCCTGAAGATTCCCGCGAGCAACTTTCTGCCGACAACTATATAAAATGATTGAGAGAAATAAAAAATGTCTACCGTCTTTAGGATTTGATAATATATGATAAAATAATAATCAAAAAACATACGTCTTCGGTATTGTCAGTTGTTTACTTCAATGATTAGATTCAATACAATGCATTCGCTCGTAATGCGTACCACAAACAAAAATAAACAAATTATTCCTTTGGACAGCAAGTTCCTAAGTTTCATAATGTATTTAATTATGATAAGGGTGTGAAATTGAAATAATTAATGTCAAATTTCAATTCACCAAAACGTAATCTGATTTCACACAAAGTAATGTTTGAATTCACAAACCATTTAACAACAATGTGCATGTAAATTACCAAATGATTATCATAATAATCACAACTCTTTCGAACACAATGTGAACTGCTAATGATTTCACTCATGTAGGCGGAGTTGTCCACAAATCGGTCCCTAAAGTTTATTTCTTTGTTCCACTTACTTGATTAACAGGCCCGCTATATACTACATACCTCGTCTAACCTTTTTTAAATATAGACGCAATGCGTCTCCTACCTTCCTAAGAAGCGTTGAGCGCAGTAATACAATTGTTGGAGTAATCCTCCGTTACTAAACGCCCTCTAGGGACCGCTGGGTCAAGTCACTTCACAGTCAAGTTAGGGAATCGCTGACAGGTAGTCTTCGCGCTCGCGTCTCGTACGCGCCCTGCGTCATCCACCCGTCGGCCAGAATTGAGGAGGTGTAATAAAATAAGGGTAAGGGTTAGAGGTTGCTTCATAGGGTTTGGACTAGTCCCAATGAAGCAGGCAAACTCGTTTTGTCGTAAAAAATTTCACCTGAGGTTCTACGGGGATTCTACGGGAATCAAAACCGGAGCCTCAATGGTGACCACAAGAGAACCTGACCTGCGAACCGGTTCGACAAGATGGCGCGCTCTACGTCCCGGCGCCGGCCACATCCCCCCTGTGTGAATAAATACGTCTCGTTCCACCGCGCGGCTCCTTCTGCTCGACCACCATCAGTACGACGCTCTCTCAACTCACCTATCTTAATCCTTTCGAACCCGCCGAGCAGCCTACTACGGCATACCACCCCAACCTTGGCGCACCACCACAATTTCGTGGTCCGATGCCGAAATCCTACGGACTCTTTCTCCGGTGCGCTCCCTAAGGCTTCATTCACAATGCAGACGTAAACGTAACGTAATGCCGTAAACGTAGTAGTACAATTTACATCTAAAACCGAGCATTCGCGATGACGAATGTAAGCTGGAGCCAAAGTTTTGCCTGAGCCAATCAGATTTCAAATTATTAAATCTTGATCGATTGTCGATTAGAGTCTAGCATGGTGAAAAAAATCTTTCCACCATGGTTTCTAGCTTTCCCTTCGAATTTCTTATCGATTTGTCCTTATATATAAATGCGAGTAGCTGTTGTACTAGTGCTCACATTTCCCTTACTTTATAAACAAGGATTATCTTGTACCAAATTCACAAGTGATTCGTCGGATGTAATTATTTTATTCGCCACGTCAAGGTAAAGTCACAAGAAAAATGGCCCAATTTTTTTTTTTGAATTCACTGCTCGTGCCAAAACAGTTCACAAACTAGCTCACTTCATAACAGTATTGATATGACATAACCACAACTACCTGAACACAATCCACGTTTGTTTCTTTCACGCTGCTCTCTGATTAGTCGTCGGTAGAATTCCGACGTAAACTTAACGTAAAAGCTTGGTGCTTGTGAACACTTAAGTTTACGACTTTACGTCTACGGTTACGTCAAGGCATTATGAATGGTCTCAAGTAATAATTCATTTCTAGGTTTTGCGGCTACGTTATTTTTACGTTTTAAGTTTGCATTGTGAATGAAGCCGCACGGAATGGTAGCCCTCATGCTTAGTAGGTGCGGTTTTTGAATTCTGACGTTTGGCCTGGCCGTCGCTTAATTATTTTTCGTCCAAAAACGTATATTGCTATATTTGACACTGACCACTTCAAATGTTTACGGTAATTGTAATACAGTAAGAAGGTTGTCACATTAAATTAGCAGTAACGTTATTTCCAAACAAATACATCATGAACCTAAAATTGATCCTATTTTTATTTTAAAACAAATCATAAGTTGGCTTAATACTCTTCAAAATTCACTTGCAACTCTCGAATTCAAAACTGGTAAAATATATAGTTAACACATTTAAATTTTTTCACGTTTATTAAAAAAATAGTTGATTCTCCTTAATTAAAAGCAAATATTAATATATATTTTTAAATTACTTTAAAACAGTTCCAATACAATTCAAATATTTCTTCAGATAGAAAAGTAATTAAAGTTTTCCTTTTGCCTGTTCTTTATTTTCCAACTATCTTGCATCAAAGTCATGCTAATTAAATAATGTTTAAACCCATGGAAAGCAAACTGTTGAGCGGCAATAACATTTAAAGAAGTGCTTTTTAGTGCTCAGTAAGTTGTCTATTCAAAAGCTTGCGATATATTTAGTGCTTACCAAATATTAGAAAAATGCAATGTAAATGTATGAGATTAATTCACCATCATATCATTTCAATGTAATGTATTTAGAGAAAATTGTCGCAGGTAGTTCTGCTCACTATCAAATGACGAACGTTGTCAGAGACCATGCGTGCAAACGCACTCCATTAATTGAGTCTATACACAGATATGCAGCCTGTATCCCAGAAGCCGTTAACACAGAACAATTCTACATGAATGTGTGTGTGTGTGTGTGTGTGTGTGTGTGTGTGTTAGTGTGCATACGCGCCCGGTTACAATAACCCCTTCGTCAGAATCTCGTGCCCGAAATTGCATGTACTTAAAAATTATCGCGATCGACGCTGCAGTCTACAGCTTTCATGCGGTATTTTCATTGAACTGCTATTATTCACAACGAGATTCAATATTGTGTCTGCCTTGAACGCCCTCAACTATTGTTTAAATCTCGCTGCAGGGAGCACATTGTTCATCGCTGCGGCAACCGACCTTCAATGGACGCCCTGCCTCGGGCCGTGGTGACTGCGTTGTATTTGATAGCGCGCGCTAGTTTCAGCGCCTGTGCGCGTGCTCCCGTCTCTATCAATAACAGTCACGATATCAAACGCTTTGTCGTTTCCTTTCCGTGACCCGCTGCTACCCCCCCCTATCATTCTCGTTTCTTTCCTTCTTTCTCTTCTATTTCGTATCGACCATCTTACGTAATTGTTCCTGTGTCCTACTTATTAATAGTTTCTCTCTCCTCGGTATTTTTCTCTTGAATGCAACTTGTAAGGCTTCGTGTGCCTTATATTATTTCTTTCTCGCTGTTATTCTGCTCGGCATCCATTACGGTATCAACCAATGCGGCCTCCTTGTGTGCCACGTTGATGCCGTATATCTCTATCTTGTGTATCTCTATTTCTATGTCGCTGATAATAAAGGATTGTCATAAAATTATCGAATACATTGTATTAATATCTTATTTATTGTTTGTCGTTTACTCCGTCATCAGAACCATCTTGTTCAATTCTTTCCTGACCATATCCATAAATTTATTCATACTTAATATTTTCCATGTGATCTTACTTTTTAAAGCATCGTCTGATTGGAGTTATTTGTTTGGATGTTCTGTCTTATTGCTATAAAGAAAACGACACGGAATCAACGGTTTGTTATAGTCTTCTCGCCGTGATCTCCTAATGTCCCCCTTCATCTCTTTTCTCTTCCCTTTTACCTCTTCATAGGACGTAAGTCTTGCTGAATCCCACCAGACTCTTTCTCTCTGCTTACTTTCTCTATGAATTCTCTTTTTAACTCTTCCGCTAACTCAATATATTTCCTAAAATTTTATATGGCGCTTTTGAGGCACCAAAAAGAAAGTGGAAGTAGATATTTTGTAGCTTTGGTGTGCATAACCAACGTTGTTTGTGTAAAAGAAAATATAATTAATCACCGAGCCTATGCATTGCAGTTCATATCATATTCTGGGCAATTTTGTTTGAGGGTTAAAAACGCTTTGGCGAATTCAATAAATTTTTTGTACTATATACAAATAATACCAGAAAGTATGTTGTACCACTGCTGTTGTTTAAATGAAAAAAAGAAAAATAATTTTAGAACTGCGAAACCGTTATAATTTGTTTTCTTCGAGGCAGGAGGATCCTTCATTTTCGAATGCAGCATTTATTTTTATTTCCTCAGACATCCTCTAGAATGCTTGTGAAGGTCGCGCTAGCTACGTCGATGTAACTAGAGTTCGCAGGCACTGCCATCAGGACAACTGCGCCCAGTACAACTGCCGCGAGATTGAAAATAAAGTTTGTACAAATTGCTCCTGGGTGGCGGTACGTCAATGGCTGCTTGGCCCATGTCAGTCTTTTGGAGGTGTCAGCTATTTTCGCAAAAACGGTGTTAATTCCCATATCCTCCTCCAAAGCAAAGAAATGATCCTCGGGAATGAAGCATTACATAGGTCAGATTTAAAATGTTCAATTGAAAGTAAAAATAAACATTTTGAATCTGAAATATCTTGATTTAGTAATCGTGTTCATTCAAAAATGCATTAATTGCATTAACAACTTTCACTTACATTAGGAGGTATAACAAAGATGGTCTGTGTAAATAAACAGCACTCCCTTGAACCAAAAATATTAATTTGTAGACTTGTTAATTTTTTCACATTATTGATATGATAACGAAAAACTGAATGATTTAATAAACCATTACATAAAACGAAAACAACGGAAGAATTCGCCTGTAGGTTCTGTACAATTTTTCGAAAATTTGTGTAGTCTTTGCGTGAAAATACGTACTATTTTAGCACCGCTAATTACTTAAAAGTTTCACGAAACGCTAAAATTAATGGTTACTGAAAAATTTAGGAGGGGGGGATTTTCCTCCCCCCCCCCCGTGGATCCGCGCCTGCCTACATCCATCTTCAATCATAAATACCATTCGAGACTTGCACGTTTCAAATGTGGATGGATGGCACAGTGTGAACTCACCTCACCCTCAGTCTGCCAACCGCCTCCATCAAATAAAATTATTTTTTGTGTACCAGCATTATAAATGGCCTTTTCTGTTGCAAGAAATCGTTCATAAAACAGTATATAACGGCACAAATGATGACGTATTAGATTATACGGTATGGACGAATGATTGCGTCATCACACATTCAGCCAATCGCAGCAAGAAAATCGTGGGGAGGTAGCGTTCAACGGAACAGCCGACGAACGTTTTCGCTCATAGATGTCAAATGCCCAGACGTCAAAGGAAAGTATTTTTGCAAAATGAAGATTGATTCTTTCATAATTTGTAATGCTGTTATACAAAGAAATAGCGTACGCAACTCGTTTATAATGTTGCTTTATTACATTCCTACAAATTGGAAAACTCGCCCCAAACGTCGCTCGTTTTCAAAATATGTACTCATGCAATTAAGCTTAACATTATAAAATAATTTTATAAACTACTATTGTCTGATATTTATCTTCACATCAAGATTAAAATCAGCAATAGTGTCCATCGTTGAAAACATTTTCGTAGTTTTCTCAAAACTCTTGGTCTGTAATACTAAATTCCTTGTGTAAAACGTAATTTGCATACCTACTTTATTAGATTCTTTACCTAAAAATGCCATTTTTTTCAATATATTTTTAATTGAATTCCAAACCCAGATTTTGTTCTAGTAGCGGCTACATAGAAATTAGAGGGGCAGATGCACAAGTCAGAAATTATCAATCAATACTCTACTTTCTGAAAGTTCCAGAGATCAAAAACTCCTAAAAAAGTACATTACATGTTTTATTATTGCAATGCCAATATTAATAATATGATTTCGACTTATTCTCTAAATATAAATTAAGAGGAAATAAATAATTTCCGTTGTAATCCTCACCACTAAATTGTATACGTTCCACGTTCTGTAGGGTTGAAAGCAGTGGAAAACCATGACTTCTTATTTTTGATATTTTGTTCGTAAGGTGTGCTACTTTCACAGTGGACACTACTGTTGTCGTTACTCTACTACTTACAATTTTGAAAACAAAAGCTTCTTTTCATTTCCACATTTTCATAACAAAAACATTTTCCCAATACGTACCAACATGTTAATGGTTTTTATTTGGTGTTATACTAGGGGCCCGTGTTTCAGCCCACTGCTCGGCAACAAAGTGTACTTACTGGGTGTACTCTCCCGTCCCTCGTGAGATGACACGAGAGGGCGGCACATATGAGGCCTACTAACTAATCTTTGTTTAGCCTTAGAATGATCATGATGTGAACAAAGCACCTCAGCGTTCATCCGCGACTTATCACCTCATTGCTCTATTGCTCCACGCTCCTCCGTCTATGGTACCCGAGTTTACGAACAGTTAAAAGCGTCAGCGGCAACACCAGGTCCGCCTGCGTAAAGAATTTTTTTTTCTTCTGGCAGCTTCTCCAGCTTCAACGGAAGCCGATTTTTCGAATAACCGCGCCGGGTAGCTATGTCCCTCACGGGGACACATTAGCCTTTACACTAGACACTGACACATTTGCGTGGTCGTCGGTCTGCAGTCAGCAGACTCACAAGGCCTTCCGCGATAACACACATACATTAAAGACAAAGGAGCAACAACCATGCTCACGGCGGGACTCGATCCCGCGACCCTTTTGACCGACGCTCTGGTCGGCCCCCGCCAGCGTCAACAATATGTCTTCGATGTTCAGCACTCTCATTTTACAATCGTCATTTCTATTGCATTGCACGCTCGCCCGGAATCGGTTCAACGCTCAAATAATCTTCAGCAATTTGTCGCCACGCGAGAAAACACTTAAACTATAGTCTTTTTTTATCATGTGTTTACCTCTCGAACGCTTAGTAAAATATGTGTGACACAGCATTCACCACAGCATTCACCATTATCAAATGATAGGTACGCACAAAAATTAAAACTGTTAAAAGATAATACGCCGATCTTGAAGCACTAAGGGAAAAAAACAGACTGCTCTACATCTCACGAATCTCAACGAGCACTGCGTTTGTAGCTTTTGTTTTGAGTCAACCGACGATAAATCTGTCAGCTGACGATGGGTGTAAGATTTCTTTGCTAACATTACTCGACGCTTTCGCCTTCGTGGGAGGCAGCGTTTTAATATTTACAAACAGAGACATATACACAGAATTTGAATATTTAAAATGATGACAAAATACTGAAAATAAAAGAGAAACAAATGAAGGATTATTAATGCGATATCGAAAATGCTCTAAAAATTACCTTAAATATTAGTATTTTAACACACGACGAAAATATTGTGTGGCGTTGCATAAAAGAATAGAAAACGTGAAGATAAAAAATTAATGAACGGTCTTCTATGAAAATTACTTTTTGTCGCTATCTTAAAAACCTGACATGACAGAGAATTCTTTTTACCAGAGGTAACGGAACAATTTGTTATATATGCCTGTTTTAAGCCGCCCAGCATTTCAGGTGAATTTTGTTTATGTATGTCATTCAAACTCGCATTAAGAATGTTATCGATAATATCGATCAATTAGCCTCATTTACTTTTGTATTATTTTTCGTATACCTAACGTGTTTATATGATTTCTAAGGAGAACGTATAAAATATTACATGCTTTGATCGAATTGTGAACTTTCAGAACCTTAACTGCGATGGAATTGTATAGATTAACATTAATTTTTAATTTTCAAATATCAACAAATTTAGATTTATGTAACATTTACAGACTTTGTGATTAGCGATATTAACTAATAATCAATAAATGTTGATCTAGAAATGTATCGCTTTGTATTTACGCTACTTACGCTTTGTGAAAATATATACACCATATAAAAAATGCATTTTTTGAAAAAAAAATCAACCATAAATACCCATAACTTTTAAAATATCAACTTAAAATATTAATTATTTTTCGTAAGTGAAAATTTAGACTTTGTATAATATTTTGCGTCAACAAACTCGAAAATTGAAGATTATATAGTTTGGAAATTTAGGTTTAAAAAAAACTGCACTTTTGAATTCGGATGTAGAAACATTGGTATAAAATGCAAACGATATGAGGACGAATCAAAAAACTTTTCTTTGAACTATTTAATATTAAAGGAAATTTTTTTCTCATATCGCAATTGATATTTCACGTAAGATTTAATTTTTTTCAGTTCTTCCAAATATTCAGAAATTTGACTAATTTAATTTGCAAATAGAAACAAGGTCAAAGGTCAAACATATCCACTAAATATGCCGGGCGAAGGATAATTTTTGTTTATTGAAGAATTGTTTGCTTTGGCCGTTGTAGTTCTTGTTTGAAGACTAAATTATGGTTGTTCTTATCACTGAAGTAAATGCACTCAACTTGGTCTTCCCTTGTCTGAATAGTGTCTTTCGCAGGATAAAAATGTGTGCTCACCTCTGGGCGGGAGTGACATCACACACATACATACACATGCGCGCGCATATATATGGGTGTGGGTGTGGGTTATTATATTTTTAAGAAAGGAAGGAAGACAAACATTTTGTAAAGAGTTGGTATTCATTTATTTTCTTAAAGATTTCTTTTTCTTGCTTGAGCCCTGCAATTTGCTTTGCTCGTCCGCACGTTTAAGTTCTCTTTTTCGTGACGCATAAAACAATTAAATGAGTTTACCTTCTCAATGTTCCACAAGACAAAAATTTTCGATAATAAGCTGCAACATATTACTTAATTCAAATAAGACTTTTCTTCTATACTTCGTTTCGAAATGAATGAAGATCTTTTTTAGTTTTCTGATTGCTGTAGTTCCTAATGTGAGACTGTTCTGTAAGACCAACCGATAATAAATTTGTTTGCATTTAATTGTTCAATGAAACACTTGAATATTAATCATTTTGATATTGTATTATTGCTCCATTCTCTCATGAAAATATATGAATAAATCTACTCCAAGGTCTGCGTCATCGAACCTCACAAGTGGAGTTCGTTGGTATATCTTGACTTCATTTTTAACGACTTAAAAAGCTTAACTACACATTCACGAATATAGAAATCTTAAAATAGTCTGTAAATAAATGTAGTTCCCAGTGCTATAATCAAATTTGTCAAAAACTGCAACTGAGTATCGTATAATATTTAAAAACTATCAGCTGGTGATAACCAGCTTCGCTTTCCTTTGCTGTAGCAAATGTTTTGACAATGATGTGTTGCGTGGTCTTTACGCGTTCTCATTACCACGCGTTATTATCAGTGCTTAAGTATACCATTCCTGCAACAGACTGAGCACTCGCATTTCGCCATAATATTTACTTTCTGCTTGGACCATAAATCCCCTTCCATAAGTTCCACAAGTACATCATCAGCGGATTTCGTCTCCGACTGCTACCAACTAGAACCTCTCGCCTTTCTTTCAGACCGTCCGTTCGCTTAAGCTCTTCAGCGACCGCAACTGTTGCTCTCCCTCTCACTCCATATCCTGCCCCACGCTTCTCTCGTTGGTCAACTCGCGGCCGCGGGAACATCATCGAATTGCCCGGGCGGCACTCATCTCGCACGCCAATGTTGATGTAACCTCGTCTGCGCCGACCCCGTCCGCCCTTTGAACGGACAGTGCGTGTCGCACTTGTCCATGCGAGACGACCTTTCCGCCTGAGTATTCAGTTTCGCCGCGAGTTTATTGCAATAAAAAAGCGCTTCGACCACTTCTATCTCAGTCACAATCATCTTTTCAAAAACTTAGACCCCTAACCCGTGTCCAAATTGTGATTCTTCTATTTCTTCATCCCACACTATTGAATATAGGAACTCTTGGACTTCGAAAAAAACTACGTAAAATTAACCATGATGTATAAAGTTCATGTCTGCATCACAATGTTCCAAAATTTTAGATTTGTTAAAAGGTTTCCTACTCGAAATGACGATTTGGGAATCGTCTTATTGACCCAATATGTGTCTCTTCGAGTAATTCCAATCCCCAAAAGGTTTTTCCCACGCTGTTATATTAACTTAAATGCTTAGGTTGATGAGTTCACTGAGGTAACTACTTTCACCGCCATAATGGTTGGGCAGTTTAGAGTCCCAGATGCATTCATTGAATTCGCACTTATGACAGATTCCAGTGCAATTTTACAAAATGCTTAAAGAGAGAAATTACATTGTTATTCAGAAAAATTTCTTTAGAGATCGTTGAAAATTCACACAATTTTATTGAATCTCCCTAAAAATATTTTTAAAACCTTTGCATGATGTGAGTTAAAATCCAACATTGAAATCATGCGATAGCTTCGAAGAAAATAAAACTTTTATAATTTTCTAAATTTCAGAGGTATTAATGAAAATTGGTCATATATAATTATATAATAATAATAATAATAATAATAATAATAATAATAATAATAATAATAATAATAATAATAAGAGCATTTCAACAATCAAATAATTTAAATGAAAAATGGGGTCGTCTTAGGGAATATTTTGAAAATGTCCTAGGATCGTTATGAAGATGAAGAGCAGCGATTCACGTATGCCAAGTTTCTGACCATTCTGACCACTGTGGCCCGTTGCCTTCGTGACAGCCGTCTTTCATTAAACTGGGACAGGAAGGGGTGGGTCTGGGCTGCAGCTGATGTTATTGCAGTAAATCTGACCGGGAGATCCTACGGTTTGAGTCTGGAGGAGAATTCTAGCACTCAGCTGCTTCCTTCGGTAGTTTTCCGTGGTTTCTACGATCAATATCAGGCGAATGCAGCAGTAGTTCCCTAACAAACGGGAACATGAACTGCGCCCGATCTTTCCTTCGTCTTAGTTCTTCCCTCACTCCTTATTGACTCATACTTACACTTACATGTACTACACTGCCGCACATGCCGGCACACCGGTCAGGAGCTTAGAGATCGTCCCGGCTAAGGCGGTGCCTCGTTTGTGGGAGATACCTGGTTAAGGAAAACTCCGTTAGCCGACAGAAAGGTCGGCGCCGTATCTCACATTGCAGCGGGGAAAGATCACCGCCACCTCTCGAGGAAACATCATGCACTACTCTTGCCAGATGTCAGCAGCTGACATGTACAGAATCATTAATCAATGAATCAATCATGCAAAGAAACTAAACTCGAGTCGATCGCTCCTAAAGCCTTCCAAGTGCCGTCGTGACTGGTTTGAGAGGTGAACTGAACCAGGGCGACAATAATTAGAATACTTATTTAAATCTCTGAATGAAACGAAACAAAATTTGTAATGTATATCAAAGAGCAATACACTTTTAGTACTGAGAGTCAGTAAACTACGTGGAAGTATAACCACAGATACAAAATGTTCACATTTCTCAGGTCACATGAAAGAAATAGAACATTATAAGGCGGCATTGTTGTGCCCTTTCTTCCGACTGTTTGTGGTCTACGCTAGCGCTTAAACAGTTCAGCTTTCTTGGGAAGTTATATACCCGCATCGATCTCGTGTAACTCGAGGTCCTTGGAGTTTGAAACGGATATGTCTATTTTTTGCAGTACTTTACACGAAGGCTCAACAATGTTTTCAAAATTTTCTCAAAAATGGTTTCAGTGTTTTATAAAATATTGTTCTTAAATAGAAAACTCCTGAAAAAACGGCGCAGGTCCCATTTTGGTTTAAGTTCCTGATTTTTCGAGAATTGCCATAGTAGGACATTTCTCGGCGACTTTCGACAACTACAATATTAAAAATAGTGATTTTTCTTAATTAATATATTGAAAGACAAATCTTGAAATATGGTCTAGTGCAATTTTCATAAAATGTGAGTTACGAGTATTTTCACGTAATTTTGCGTGAAATATAAGCCATTTCTATTTTCATTTCTTATTTTCTCAAAAACGTAATTTCCTCGTACGTAGCAAAAGGAGGTTAAAAATGGTGCTAGTCGCATTTTGCAACCGGTGCACATCGCAAAATCAAACAATTTGTTTCGAAAATTGCAGAAACAAACAACACTGCAAGAGTGCAACGTTGATGGTAGAGGTTTTGTCTTAAATTAAATCAGTTCTAAAAACTAGGTATTTAAGTAAGATCATATACTTTTTTTTAAAAAAAGTAGTAGTTTTCATGTAATGTCTTCATGAACTTACTGCAATTTATAAAAAAACCACCAAAAGTCACCATTTTTTTCTAAAATGAAGCAAAGAAAGCATAAAATGGTGCAATCTTATTTGCGTTGAACTTTTAGATTATTCAAATTAAAAAAAAACTATTGCGTATTCGTCGCAACGCCCCTCTGAACTCTTATTAGACGTTGAGCGCCTGCCTTAGAGTAATCCTCCTATTATTTTTCTCAAGACTCGTCAGGTCGCAGTCAGTTAGTGCCATCTATCCCTTCGCCCAGGTGCTCGTAGCTGCTTCTGAGTAAAGGTGCACTGCTTGAATATGTGACGTGAAACGTTGCTCCTAAAAGGTATAAAAATTGGCATTTGAAGAAAATTGTAGACACGGACAATGAATAAATTTCAGCAAAATACAACTTCTACCTTTCTTTGCCCAGCCCTTATTTATTGGCAGTAAAGCAGATATAAGTTATATATCTTAATTTATCACAGAATGAAATATATATGTGTCTGCATGAGTGTGTAAAGGGGGGCCTCATCTTTCGAATCTGTCAGGGGCCTCAAAGTTTCTAAAAACGGTCGTATCTTCTTAAATCGAACATTTAGACATCGCAATAATTTTGATGAAATATTAAGCACTGCAAGTGAGCTTTCTAATTCGTGCGATGTGGGTGCGAATTTCCCCGCAGGCGAAAAAAGGAAAATATATTCGGTTATGAACATGACGATGACAGTACAAATGATCCAAAATAA
This sequence comes from Gryllus bimaculatus, assembly GCA_017312745.1. Taxonomy (NCBI): domain Eukaryota; kingdom Metazoa; phylum Arthropoda; class Insecta; order Orthoptera; family Gryllidae; genus Gryllus; species Gryllus bimaculatus. The sequence goes on along the minus strand of BOPP01000070.1, from coordinate 4,722,367 downwards.
AATTTCCGCGTGCCGTATGAGCCGCATTTCTGTAGAGACAACTATTATTCACACTACAGTTTCACTTATAGAAAAAGTTTCAATTGTTTAAAAAGGAAAGTGATGCGTTTATTTTTTTATATGACTTCAATAAACAACTAAGTTAAACTAATGTCTTATTTACTAACAGAAATTAGTAAATCAGACTAATTTAAAAAAATGTATGGAGATATAATTTTCACTGACTGATGAAATTGATACAGTCCAAAAGATATAAAAGCAATAGTATTGCAGTTGAACTACATATAATCATGAAATTTTTCAAATAAAAATCGCCAATTGCAGTATTGAAATGTATATATCAAAATAAACTAATTGGACCATTCCATATATTAGCGTGATATTACAAATTTCCTTAACTTTGCCAGTAACAGTAGCAACATGAGAAGGATCATTTTCAAATTGAAAAATTATTAGTCTAAAATCTTTCTACGATCAACCATGTCATAAGAAATATTAACTGATCAGGAAATGATATCAATTGCAAGTGAAATTCGCAATAATATTTATTTAGAGTATCGTAAAAAAATTGCAAGTTCGTAAAAGCCTTCATTTATATTGTCCATAGATAATATTTATTATTTGAGAAATCTACAATAACTCTTCAGTAAATACTATTTTAAACGACTAAACATTTCTATTATTAGAGGTATGTAATTAAAGTATGCCTTTTGAAAGCGGCAAAATGTTCTTGCGCCAGGGCGGCAAGCCAGAGCGCGATTGGCCCTGCGCCTCCCCTTCCGCCCTTCGTGTTGACTCATTACGCAGCGGGCCACAACGGTTGCGCACAGATGGGCGCTGAGCCGTGGTGAGCCGACGACTCGAGCAGACCTGATGTAGAGGACCAACAATAATTTGCAAATTCGTTTCAAATTAGAAGGGTCATTTGGGGTAAAATCGTGTACGATTCTGTTCACTAGTGTTGTTTACAAACAGACTTGCTGACGAAGAAATAGACGGACGAACAAACGAACGAACGGTGTCACGCGGGAACATTTAGGTAGACGAAATCTCAATATTGTCATCAACTAGCAACCTCTAAATATTGCATTTCCATCAAAATCTCGACATAACTGTTTTACAGCGTAACTGCCATTCTCTTTATTACGTAAGTAAACTGCATAAAGGTAGTTTACAAAACATGAAAAATAATGCAAAACGCAAACGTGCCGTAAGTGCTAGCTCAACGCGACGGCGAGCTGCAGGTGTTCTTGAGAGGCTCTCGACTGGAGGTAGGGATCCGGAGGGGGAATCGCTCCACCCCGAATGTCGAAAAAATCAAAAACAAATAAAGGAGTGTGCTATAATAGCCCTCATTTTCTCGTGTGTTTGTGGTGGTTACATAGAAGTTTGAGGCTTGCTTTCTAGAATACTTCGGCCATCTCTTGAAAATCACCGAACAAAGCGCAAGAGATTCCAAAAAATACCAATCCGATTTCTTGAATTCAAAAGTTTTAATGACACGACTGCAATTGAATTCAAGTTATTGTGCTGATTTCTTACAAAATATTGAAGGACAAAAACGTTTTTCAATCCTGTTGTGGAAACAAAATGTTGACCACAATTAAGTGATCAAATCTACCCGGAGTACATGGAAATGCTGTTATTATCAACACAAAATGGAAAACATTTCCATGAAATTTTTTGATATTTTGAGCAACTTTAAAGATGTATTTGAACGTTGGTGTTCACAAACGCTTTAATTATAAAATAAACCTCTAATATAAATATTTACTCTATCCACCTAAGCCGGTCTCATTTATAAGGGCATCAATTGATATCCCTACAGTGCCTCTGACCGGAAAGTGTTAAAGTCGATTTTCGACACCTAGACAGGTAGGTCGAATAGAGCCGCGGTCTGGAGGAGAAATCTACCGTCCAGGTGCTCTGTTTGGCAATTATTCATGGTTTCCCCGATTAACACCAGGCGAGTGCCGGAGCAATACCGTAACAAACACGCCAAGGATAGCGCGCGATCTTTCCTTCCTCTTCCTTGCCCTATCCCTACCCTTATGCACATGAACACAAATGCACTACACAATCGCACACACACTTACATGCGCAATACACATGTGTAGTGACGAATCGGGATCTTAAAGCTGATGCCGGCTGGGGAGGTACCCGCTGGTGGGAGATATCAGGTTAGAAAAAGCGTTTCTAGCCGACGTGGAGGTTTGCGGAGATAATTCACCGTCACCTCTTGCAATAAAAATGCACTTCACTTACCAGACTAAGGACCATTGCAGTTGATGCGCACGGAAACTCGAAATAATCAAACGAGTGATGTTCCATAAAAACTGCATATCTTTCATTTTTGAAAATTGAAAAAAAAATGAAAATTGCGTATGCGTTATTGAGTTACGAATTGGCTCATGCATTGTCCTGTATCCATGCAATCATTTTAAAAAAAACATTTGGAGCCGTTGATGAGTATGCCAAATCGTTTATGAGTATATATGAAATATGAGCCACGGACCGTGCATGAAATTTCCTTGTCTTATCGTCTGAGACTATCACGTTTATACATATACGTTCTACATTACCACATGACGGGGACCAGTCGAGAGCTTCAAGCTTGTCCCGGCTGTGCCCCGCTGTGAGAGATACCAGGAATGAAAACCCCTTATATTCTGACTGAAAATTATTGGCCATGAACAATTATGGATCAGAAGTAAATTCATTATAAAAGATTTATAGATGCAGTTTTAAGCGATTTAAACATTAAGCAGTATTCATTCGTACATTCAGCAATATATAGCACTAAGAAACTAAATTTTTCGGTCAGATTTTTTTGTTACTTTAGGTCACATCATCGGTCTAGATCATCAGCGACCATGATTGGCTGTGACGTTATGGTAACTGTGAAGATGACATGATATAGTGATGATAGGGTGGGGGACGACGAATACAAACACAACCATTCCCGAGGTGGGACTCGAACCCGCGATCCTTCGGTTCGAGATCGCTACGACACTACTGCCTTTGCGATCTTGGCGACCGGACCGACTTTGTTACTTTTGGTTTGTTCGCCATACACTGCTGAGTTGAAAAACGACCCGAACGCAGAAAAAAGAAAACAAAACTCAGTTTGGTCATTCGTCCAAGCCTTAGAGATGGCCTGAGAACCTTATTCGTCTCTTCATTCTGTAGCGCTGCTCTGCGCGTCGCGTGGGCCGCGACTTCTTTCGACCCGCTCCCACCGGGCATCGCTCACGCGGGCGACCTTGCCGACCCAGCCCCGCTGCGAGCGAACCGCTGGAGCTGCCACTGCGGTCGAGGCCGTCGGCAGTGGCCGCAATGGGGACGAAAGAGGGACAGAGAGGTTGGCGCCTGTGCCCCGGGGGGTTCCAGTCTATGCGGCGGTC